>JAVIAB010000124.1:20825916-21425916 GCA_032433765.1 Megaustenia siamemsis
TTCACTACCCTATTTTATTTGCGTCGTGGTATTCTTTCATTATCATGAAGTACAATGCCTGCTGGCGTAGGTGATCATGTCTCTCCACAATTTTCGATTCTCGACAGTTATTTATCATTTCTGTTGTTAACCTTCTGCCAAGCCATTATCTTAAGCTAACACGCTTACTGGTATCTTTTCTCTTTGCTTCCCTCTATCTCTTGGTCCCTCAATTTTCCCAGTTGTTACAATATATTCCAGCTGTTCCCTTCTCATTACATGGCCAAAAAATGATGATTGTTTCTTCCTATTATTGGAAATTAGCTCTCTTTTTGCTTTGGCCTCTTTCAGAACGTCTTTATTACTCTTCTTAGCTGTATATGGTATTCTCAACATTCTTCTGTAAAACCACATTTATTCACACTCCAATATATATTTTTTATATAAAGATATTCTTTATTTTAATGCAAATATGGAAGAAAAGAAGAAAATAGTATATTTTTTGTGTGCAATACCATATTTCTCTATGTTCATCTCTCACTGTCTTACTTCTACTATGTCTGTTTACTTTGTTTGTTTTACCTGATCAAGGCTTTTGCCGAAACATCGTTGTTTGTCAAGTCTTTATATTGGGTTGGCTGCTACATAACAATCTATGTTTATTTTACATATTCTTTATTTTAGTCACTCCCATTACTCCATTCTTCCATTAACTTTCAATTTTCTTTGCTTTTCTCATATACAATAATTATTTTTTTACATTTCTATTCTCTACGTCTTTATATCTCCCAATTTTCCAATCCCATCCCTTTTATGTAACAGTATCAGTGCCACTCACCCCCTCCCTTCCTCCTTTTCCACACACCTTCCTTCTTTATAGTATCAATTGTGCTGCCATAAGAAGGAGAAACTATCCCCAGCTATAACCGACCATTCTCACTGTCCCCACTCCCCGCCTCGTTATCTTCGCTATTAATAACATTTCGAAGTCACTGTTCTTTAAACGAGCACAGTAAAAAAATCTTGCATTTATTTATTACTTAACTTTATCTTTCTCATTATTATGGGGCGTAGAATTACTTTACTTTATACCTTTGAAATAGTTAACAATTATCATATTTCATATTTCGCTCACGGGTTACCACTCACGCGCGTATCGTCTGCCAGAACGTTAATCCCGACATTGACAAAATGGCGCTCTCAATGTCGTTTGCCCCATAAAACACAGAGGGAGTTTTGAGCAGTAACTGATGAGCAATTTAAACCGCTTTTCATTGCCAAGAAAGATTTATTGATGAAAGTCACTAGGGGCATCGGGGAGCCCGGAATTATAAAGGGACTTGTGAATTAAAATTTGTGTCCAGGTTTGCTTGAGTTTCACGTGCATTTGTCACGGTGCACGTGAGCTGTTAGTGTCACATGTGAAACGTGTGTATTCACCTGCGAAGATGTGATTTAACAGAAGAAAAGGCCTGACATTTTGTTGAAATCGTCGCAAGGGGAGAAAACTTGGGGATATTATGACATAAAAAACACGAGCATCCCAGATGTTTGTGATGTTGAGCACAAGTAGAGGCTTATTCAGGCTAAGGGTAACTCATGCGCAAGGCCGTTATTAAATCGCACGTGACAAACGTGAGTGGTATTATGTTGCGCCATTTTAAACGAATGTTCTTGCATAAATTTTAAAAAGATATCAAACTGCCTACCGCACTTGACCACGTGACTAGGTTATATAAAAATGTGGGGCATGCCAGAACGAGTCATGTATACATATATTGGGGGGACTGGTTGGTCTCGAGGTAAGACGCCGGCCTCGAGACAGAGAGGTTGTGGGTTCAAATCCCGACTACACCAGATTTTTTTTATGACTTCTCTCTTGAAACGTCAATTACTCATCGACGGAAAAAAATATGAGTACCTCCGAAATCGGAGGTATCTGCCTATGCGGCGAGGGACCCCTGTGCACACGGCTGTCAGGGAAAAATGGATTAACACGTAAAATTCAGTTCCTAGTATCTAGGGACTTCGTCAGAGGTAAAAACTGGCGAAACTAAAAATATATATATATTATATATACATTATATATATATACATACATTCAGCCATCGTCCAAAGATGACTTTTCTACTTCGTACGTAATGAAAAGAACTTAAAGGGGCGTAATTGCGTTGCGTCGTAGTTTGTCTGAGAGCAAGCACTGATATCAACGACTTTCTCCCCAGCACAAGAAAGATGAATGATTTGTTTTTAGACACCTGGGCTGCATTCCTTCTTCGATCTTTGTTCGTAATGCCAACGGATGAATCTGTTTACCTGGCTGAACGGGGATGTAGAGTAAGATCTTGATCTGGCTCGCAGATATAGAGAGAAGAAGAGATATAGATGGAGAAAGAATTCTAGACAAGTAGAAATAAAGACGTGTAAGAAATTCAGCTCACTCCTCAATCGATGACTTTATGTGATAGGTGAAACTTAGCACTTGACGTGTATTAGCCAATTGACACATTTGTTCTATTCTACCCATGTGACCCACGCAGAATGTGGCACCAATATGGTATTGACATAACCCACTTTTGATATTGATTAGAAGAGAACCGTGTAAAAAATGTTTGATATTTTGCAAATATATGGTATTGATATAACACACTATAGATGTTTATTAGGACAGAGCTGTATTAAATCGTTTGCGCATGTTCACCCATTAATTACCATGATTACATGGATTGAACAATGGGGGATAGTCTATATTTATTTTGTTAAGCTGGGTTTGAGTCACTATTTAAGAAAGTTATAGTAAGTGTTCGGGAGAATGAGGCGATTTTAGATTAGCCGAATAGTTTAGAAGCAGGTCTGTTGGAGGGGCTCTAATACCATATTCCCTATACGCCACTTGGAGTGACGGGGCTCATTAGGTAGGTAGGTACTGTAAACTACAATACAACGCAGCTACATCGATTTAACGCTACATTTAAAGATAACGAAAAGAAGTGGTCGTTGGGATAATCCAGTAGAAGTTCAATAAAAAAAAATAATTGTTACTTATTTCAGTTACAAAAAATGGACGTGCCCACACGTGACCCAACAAATCGTCGTAGTTACGATTCAAAACCTCAAGAGAATCTACCATCACAAATTTTGACCACGAGTCTCGTAAATTGCTATCTTCATCATACACAGATCGCACAAGACAGAGCGATGGAAAGAGTATCTTTCTTCTTAAGCTCTCAAGACAAACAAGGACGCACGAGGGCGTAAAAGAGAGCCGTTGTTTGTGAAGACATTAGTATTCTGCTCTGTAACCATCCTCTTAACCTTCTGTTCAAGGCCTGGACTTGATTACAACGTTTCTTATTTCTAATCCGTCGGAAGCCTAACATTATGGAGAAGTGCCCACACAAAGGATCCTTATGAGAACCGCCGACATTGACTGGACAAATGACTTGGAGGTCACGAGGAGTTCCAAGAGGGCATCCTAATGAACCCCCAGCCTATTTTGAAAGAACTTGTCCCATCTTGAAGCTGGCTCGTGTGGTTAACAGAGACTCTTGTAGGATCAGTCACCAGCCTCATCTGCAATGACCCTGTTTTCTTCTTCAACGTGACCCCCATTCATCTCTAAATCCAGAAGGGGGACAACCAAGGTGACAAGTCGCTCACCAGAGATACTCCTCTCTAGTGGGCCAGATGCCCTCTCTGTGAGTTCACAATGGATTGTTTCTTTACTTCAAGAAAACTGTGACAAGGGAGGTTACTTAGATAAAAGGGAGAAGACTGAAGAAGAAAAATGAGTACTATTTCAAAGAGTTTTCTTATTTAAAAAAAAAAAAACGAATAATCTATTTATTCAGAAGAAAGGGTGGTCTAACTTCTTTAATCTATTTTAGTAGCGAGGTCAGAGTTTCAGCGGCCAAGTGGTTTTACAAAAAGTGAATCATAAATGAGAACGGAAAACAAAGGCATACTATCAAATTATCAAATGTACATTACACGAAATCGACATATACAACTTATATCATATTCAAGCCGAATTACAAGGAATGTCATATATATATTTATGTTCATTGATTTGGCAGACTTTTTCAGCACTAGGTGCTTCACACAGAAGAGGCTTATGTACAATGTTGTTCTCACTTTTATTTATTTATTTTTTGTGGCAACTGCAGTCGAACGTAACCTTAAAGAAGTAGCCCGAGGTTGAACGGAACGTCTAAACAAGAAACAGGTTTATTTCTCCAAGACATCAACATCAGAGAACCTCGGTGAAAAAAATAGGCTTATTTCTCCAAGACATCAACATCAGAGAACCTAGGTGAAAAAAATAGGCTTATTTCTCCAAGACATCAACATCAGAGAACCTCGGTGAAAAAATAGGTTTATTTCTCCAAGACATCAACATCAGAAAACCTAGGTGAAAAAAATAGGCTTATTTCTCCAAGACATCAGCATCAGAGAACATCGGTGAAAAAATAGGTTTATTTCTCCAAGACATCAAGATAGGAGAACCTCGGTGAAAAATAGGTTTATTTCTCCAAGACACCATCATCAGAAAACCTCGACTAGAAAAAGGTTTATTTCTCCAAGACATCGACATCAGAGAACCTCGACAAGAAATATGTTTATTTCTCCAAGACACCAACATCAGAAAACCTCGACTAGAAAAAGGTTTATTTCTCCAAGACATCGACATCAGAAAACCTCGACAAGAAATAGGTTTATTTCTCAAAGACACCAACATCAGAAAACCTCGACAAGAAATAGGTTTCTTTCTCCAAGACATCGACATCAAAGAACCTCGGCAAGGAATAGGTTTATTTCTCCAAGACACCAACATCAGAAAACCTCGACAAGAAATAGGTTTATTTCTCCAAGACATCGACATCAAAGAACCTCGGCAAGGAATAGGTTTATTTCTCCAAGACACCAACATCAGAAAACCTCGACTAGAAATAGGTTTATTTCTCTAAGACACCAACATCAGAAAACCTCGACAAGTATTAGGTTTATTTCTCCAAGACACCAACATCAGAAAACCTCGACAAGAAATAGGTTTATTTCACCAAGACATCGACATCAGAAAACCTCGACAAGAAATAGGTTTATTTCTCTAAGACACCAACATCAGAAAACCTCGACAAGTATTAGGTTTATTTCTCCAAGACACCAACATCAGAAAACCTCGACAAGAAATAGGTTTATTTCACCAAGACATCGACATCAGAAAACCTCGACAAGAAATAGGTTTATTTCTCCAAGACATCAACATCAGAAAACCTCGACAAGAAATAGGTTTATTTCTCCAAGACACCAACATCAGAAAACCTCGACAAGAAATAGGTTTATTTCTCCAAGACATCAACATCAGAAAACCTCGACAAGAAATAGGTTTATTTCTCCAAGACATCGACATCAGAAAACCTCGACAAGAAATAGGTTTATTTCTCCAAGACATCGACATCAGAAAACCTCGACAAGAAATAGGTTTATTTCTCCAAGACATCGACATCAGAAAACCTCGACAAGAAATAGGTTTATTTCTCCAAGATATCGACATCAGAAAACCTCGACAAGAAATAGATTTATTTCTCCAAGACACCAACATCAGAAAACCTCGGCAAGAAATAGGTTTATTTCTCCAAGACATCGACATCAGAAAACCTCGACAAGAAATAGGTTTATTTCTCCAAGACACCAACATCAGAAAACCTCGACAAGAAATAGGTTTATTTCTCCAAGACACCAACATCAGAAAACCTCGACAAGAAATAGGTTTATTTCTCCAAGACATCGACATCAAAGAATCTCGGTAAGAAATAGGTTTATTTTTCCAAGATATCAACACCAGAGAAGGTAATGATACAAATCTTCAGTTTCAATTAATGACTAGGTAAGAACATTAATTAACCCTTTCATTATGATTTTTGTCATTGTTCTTAATACACAAATATATCAAGATGTTATTGTACGGATTAAATAATACATGGTCTTAATATATTTAAACGTAAATACCTAATTACATTTATTTGAATAGTTGTTATTATGGAGATCCACACATACAAATACCAATTTGTTGTAAAAGAAGTATGTATGTCAGTTTCTGAGATCACGAAAAAGAAACCACCATTATGTTTCATTAAATAACAATCGTGATCTTTCAGTGTCATTACGAACACAGTATAACTCTGCAGTGACACATACTTTAAATTGTGCATACTTGGCTTGGGTTCATGTGTTATCTTTGTTTTTCATGTTATATACAAATATGGGAATGGACACAGTAGATATATATATATATATATATATATATATATATATATATATATATATATATATATATATATATATATATATATATAAATGGGAGCAAACAGCAATAATAAAATATAACAAAGAGAACTCTACACCCATTGATATAAAAAGAGGAGTAAGACAGGGATGCATCCTATCACCAAGCTTCTCCAATCTATACACTTAGCAAATCTTTAAAAACATAGAGATGTCAGGCCTACAAATTAATGGAAAGATAATCAATAACCTAAGATATGCTGACGATACTGTACTACTAGCAGAAAATCCTAAAGATCTACAACAATTACTTAATGAAATAAACATGACAAGCAAAAAATATGGAGTAGATATGAATATCAAAAAGACTCAAACTATGATCATAAACAAAGAAAATACTCAAAATCCACAAGTGGATATCAAAATTGAAGGAATAGACCCGTAGGCAGTTCAGAACTACAACTACCTTGGACATACTATAACCAGTGATGGAAAATGTACAACTGAAATAAACAAAAGAATAGGAATGGCAAAAAGTAATTTTAATGTCATAAAGAACATACTAACATCAAAACAAATAACACCAGAGCTAAAACTAAGAATAGCAAAACGTTACATCTTCTCAATATTCCTATATGGTGCAGAAATATGGACATTAGACAAGAAAACAGAACAGAGAATTGATGTCTTTGAAATGTGGATATATAGAAGAATAGGTAGAATTGGATGGAAGGAAATGAAAACAAACGATGAAGTCTTAAAACAACTAAAAATAAAAAATAAAAACTATTAAGCACAATTCAAACAAGACACATGCGATTTTTGGGCCATGTTAAAAGACACAACAGCCTACTAAAAGTGATCCTGGAGGGGAAAATACAAGGTAAAAGAGACAGAGGCAGACAAAGACTAACATGGACGAGTAACATCAAAAGATGGACAAATCAGCCTATGACAACCTGCACCATCAAAGCAAGAGACAGAGCAGAATGTTGCTCCATGGTAGCCAACCTTCGTTGCGGAAACGGCACTCGATGATGATGATGATAATGATGATGATGATGATGGTGGTGGTGATGATATATATATATATACTAAGTTATAATCACTGCGCAAAATTGAACTAGATTTTAAAATGTGCAAGATTAAATAATTAAAATTGCAACAGTGTTAAGATGCGATACAAATTAAATGGTGTTATTTACTTTCTCCTACCATATTATTTGTTATAACTACCAACAGCCTACTTTTTCCCCCCTCACCCTCCTTTTACTTCTCTTTTCTTGGGTTAGAAGTATGTTCTTTATTATCCTCCATGAAGTCTGGTGATGCAGGCGAGCCTGCCAACTCTAGACCAACAATTCAGAACAGAATGTTTTCCTTTGAACTCTGTGATCATTTGTTAGGCACCGAGGAACCCACCGAGCGCAAATCTTTGAATATCCGAGAGTTTTAAAAATTGCGATTGCACTTCCCTTGCTGATTGTAAGCTGCAATGCCAATTGCTGACTAGTGATACGCCTATCCTTACGAATAATGGCATCAGCCCGGTTTAACATGTCTGTGCTGGTAGTCGAGGCAACACGTCCAGAACGCGGTAAATCATGCAGCTCCACTCGTACACTTTCTGCAGCTTTAATTCTCTGAACAAAGCGACTAACTGTGCTCCTATCGACTGCAGAACATTTGTACACTGCACACAGTCGTTTATGAATGTTTGCCACAGTTTCTTTTTCCGCAACCAGAAATTCTATAACAATTCGCTGTTTGTAACGGACATTGTTGACAAGCTCCATTTTAACGGTTCATAGATTGCGTAATATCTATCAGAATGCTGTGCAATTTGGTACACATAATTGGAACATGTCATATTCCAAGTGTGCAAAATTTCATATTCCTATCTTTATTATTAGCCGAGAAAAAAATTGGTGTGCATTACTTTTTGACCTCCCTTCAGTACATCAGTGCAATTGTAAGGTGTAACCAGGGATACAACACAATTCATCATTTTCTCTCTATTGTTGTAGACAGCAAAAAGTACCTGAACTCATTGTGGCGTCTTGTATGAAAGCAACATCATCTCTTCTACGTCCCTGTTTCTCTAGTTTACGTCCGCTGCGTTTCTAGTTTACGTCCGCTGCGTCTCTAGTTTACGTCCGCTGTGTCTCTAGTTTACGTCCGCTGTGTCTCTAGTTTACGTCCACTGTGTCTCTAGTTTACGTCCGGTGTGTCTCTAGTTTACGTCCGCTGTGTCTCTAGTTTACGTCCGCTGTGTCTCTAGTTTACGTCCACTGTGTCTCTAGTTTACGTCCGCTGTGTCTCTAGTTTACGTCCGCTGTGTCTCTAGTTTACGTCCACTGTGTCTCTAGTTTACGTCCGCTGTGTCGCTAGTTTACGTCCACTGTGTCTCTAGTTTACATCCGCTGTGTCTCTGGTTTACGTCCACTGTGTCTCTAGTTTACATCCGCTGTGTCGCTAGTTTACGTCCACTGTGTCTCTAGTTTACGTCCGTTGTGTCTCTAGTTTACATCCACTTTGTCTCTAATTTACATCCACTGACAGTGTCTCTAGTTTACGTCCACTGTGTCTCTAGTTTACGTCCACTGTGTCTCTAGTTTACATCCACTTTGTCTCTAGTTTACATCCACTGTGTCTCTATTTTACGTCCACTGTGTCTCTAGTTTACGTCCACTGTGTCTCTAGTTTAAGTCCACTGTGTCTCTAGTTTTCGTCCGCTGTGTCTCTAGTTTACGTCCGCTGTGTCTCTAGTTTACGTCCACTGTGTCTCTAGTTTACGTCCGCTGTGTCACTAGTTTACGTCCACTGTGTCTCTAGTTTACGTCCGCTGTGTCTCTGGTTTACATCCGCTGTGTCTCTAGTTTACGTCCACTGTGTCTCTAGTTTACGTCCGCTCTGTCTCTAGTTTACGTCCACTGTGTCTCTAGTTTACGTCCGCTTTGTCTCTAGTTTACGTCCCTGTGTCTCTAGTTTAAGTTCGCTGCGTCTCTAGTTTACGTCCGCAGTGTCGCTTATTTTAAGTTCGCTGCGTCTCTAGTTTACGTCCACTGTGTCTCTAGTTTACGTCCCTGTGTCTCTAGTTTACGTCCCTGTGTCTCTAGTTTACGTCCACTGTGTCTCTAGTTTACGTCCGCTGTGTCTCTAGTTTACGTCCCTGTGTCTCTAGTTTACGTCCGCTGTGTCTCTAGTTTACGTCCGCTGTGTCTCTAGTTTACGTCCACGGTGTCTCTAGTTTACGTCCCTGTGTCTCTAGTTTACGTCCGCTGTGTCTCTAGTTTACGTCCACTGTGTCTCTAGTTTACGTCCATTGTGTCTCTAGTTTACGTCCACTGTGTCTCTAGTTTACGTCCGCTTTGTCTCTAGTTTACGTCCCTGTGTCTCTAGTTTACGTCCGCTGTGTCTCTAGTTTACGTCCACTGTGTCTCTAGTTTACGTCCGCTTTGTCTCTAGTTTACGTCCCTGTGTCTCTAGTTTAAGTTCGCTGCGTCTCTAGTTTACGTCCGCAGTGTCGCTTATTTTAAGTTCGCTGCGTCTCTAGTTTACGTCCACTGTGTCTCTAGTTTACGTCCCTGTGTCTCTAGTTTACGTCCCTGTGTCTCTAGTTTACGTCCTCTGTGTCTCTAGTTTACGTCCACGGTGTCTCTAGTTTACGTCCCTGTGTCTCTAGTTTACGTCCGCTGTGTCGCTAGTTTACGTCCACAGTGTTGCTAGTTTACATCCACTGTGTTGCTAGTTTACATCCGCTGTGTTGCTAGTTTACATCCGCTGTGTTGCTAGTTTACATCCGCTGTGTTGCTAGTTTACTTCCGCTGTGTTGCTGGTTTACATCCGCTGTGTCTCTAGTTTACGTCCGCTGTGTCGCTAGTTTACGTCCGCTGTGTCTCTAGTTTACGTCAACTGTGTCGCTAGTTAACGTCCGCTGTGTCGCTAGTTTACGTCCGCTTTGTCGCTAGTTTACGTCCGCTGTATCACTAGTTTACGTCCGCTGTGTCGCTAGTTTACGTCCATATGTCTGTAGTTTACGTCCGCTGTGTCTGTAGTTTACATCCACTGTGTCGCTAGTTTACGTCCGCTGTGTCGCTAGTTTACGTCCGCTGTTTCGCTAGTTTACGTCCGTGTGTCTGTAGTTTACATCCGCTGTGTCGCTAGTTTACGTCCGCTGTGTCGATAGTTTACGTCCGCTGTTTCGCTAGTTTACGTCCGTGTGTCTGTAGTTTACATCCGCTGTGTCGCTAGTTTACGTCCGCTGTGTCGATAGTTTACGTCAGCTGTTTCGCTAGTTTACGTCCGTGTGTCTGTAGTTTACATCCGCTGTGTCGCTAGTTTACGTCCGTGTGTCTGTAGTTTACGTCCGTGTGTCTGTAGTTTACGTCCGTGTGTCTGTAGTTTACGTCCGTGTGTCTGTAGCTTACGTCCGCTGTTTCGCTAGTTTACGTCCGTGTGTCTGTAGTTTACGTCCGTGTGTCTGTAGTTTACGTCCGCCTTGTTTACGGCAAAAACGTGTTTCGCTTTTCGGCCCGAAATATCCGTCTTAAGTAAAGGTAGATTTGCTGAATAATTGTGTTTGGGCACCATCTTTTTTAACATAAACCGTTTTGACTTATAACCGCCAAGAGTTCTTAAAGTTCTTGAGTGCTCAAGAGGCGCAAATTTACACGGGTAACCACAGAACCCTCTTTCCGCTTTTCACCGTTATCCGAAAGGGCTAGACATCTGATCTCATTACTCAGAGACCAGGGGAAGGTAACTACGGGTTCCAAGTGTAAAATTCCAACCGCCTGTGGCGTAATTCGAACCCGAGAAATTCATGTTCAGAGACCGACATCACATCACCGGACCACCCTATTCCCCGAACTTTCAACTACAATGTTAAGTCAGTCTTATTATATGGCTGTGAAACATGGAGAACAACAAAATGATACTCATGAAGATACAGACTTTCATTAATGGATGCTTACGCAGAATAAAAGGATGGAAATGGTAGGACAAAATCAATAACATAGAATTATGGAAATTTAACAGTCAAATAAATATCAGTGGATAAAGAGATACAGCGAAGACAATGACGCTGGATAGGACACACACTGCGGAAGCCAACCGAGAGTACTACACAACAGGGCCTTTTTTGGAATCCCCAGGGAAAAAGACAAAGAGGAAGACCAAGGAATTCTTGGAAAAGACAGATAGAGACATAGATGACGATGATGGGGAAGACGTGAAACGATCTTAAAAGAATGACAAGAAACAGAACGGCTTAAGACCTATGCTCCACAGGGAGCTGAAAGGTAGAAGAAGAAGACTCAATTCCCGGCAAGTAGACTGGTTCACTTCTCATTTCTCTTTTTACTGGTCTCCCCTAGATAGACCGTGGTCTCCATCTCTTAGCCTTATCTTACAGTACGCCTGGAATGCAAACAGTTCACAATTATTCCATTTTATAATCATCTCTGTTATCTTTTGTTGAAACAACAACCTTCTATTCTCACGAATAAATGTTTTCTTTTTATTGTATGTATGTTACCATTGTAATTGTGTTTATTCATTACATATTGAATTAATCGACTTCCCTGCATGCGTGATACACTCATCAATGCTCAGTCGTTTATAGTAGATGCTGGCAAATATTATACTTGCCCATCGGTATCTCCCTATTCTGCACCAGGCTGTCTTTGATTTAGAAACCTGCGCTAGAGCACACGGCCGACTAAGCAACCTAAACCTGTGCTCTAGCGCTTGTTGCTAGGTGCTGTGCCGAGGCGTACGGGTTCGATCCTTCTTCGGGCTGTCTATTGTTTTTCGTTCTCTCTTCTGTTCTTGATTATTTCTTATTTGTTTTTCCCGCGTATTGTAAACAGACTTCTTTCCCTGAAATGATTCGCTGATCGCCTCGGAAGTTTCGCTTCATTATAATGTCAATTTATTATTATCTGTTGGGAACAGGCAAGTTGCTTCACCGTTTGTTGTCGTTGTCCCTGTATTCTGAAAAAGGCCACAGGCCGAAACGTCAGTATTGTGTTGTGTTCCTTCCTTGTAAAGCTGTCATCATACCTTGGAGTGTTTAGCACACCCTACCACTGGCTCCTCTCTATTATTATCTGTCTCCTGTCTTCGCTCTACCCGTGCTTTACCATTTATTGTAGCCAATTGCAAGACAAATGTATCGGTCTAAAAATAATGGGAGTCGTGTTTAGTGAGCAGGTCTGCTGCGGACAAGAGATCAGATGCAACAATCTATTTACAGCTTCTAGGTTCACTCAGCCTAAAGTGGAAGCCGTCTCTACGTACCGTTTCTTCGTATGTAATAGCTTCTATATCTATATCTCAATTTATCCCAATCATAATCTATTTTCATTCCAAGGTTGTGCTACCAATGCCAGACCTGGACCCTAGATGCAAGAACAATAAGAAAATAACCTCTACTGAGATGAAATGTGTTAGACGAGTGACAGGGTCTGAGAGACAAGATCAGAAATGAAGAACTAAGAAAAAAGCTAGGAATAGCCTCCGCCATAGAATATATAAGGAAACAACAGATAAAATGGTTTGGCCACGTGACAAGGCAGAAAGAACAAAACACAACACAACGAGCCTTCAACTTCTTCTCTGCGCCTTAAAAAAAACGAGCAGTAAAACAGTTAACAAAATTTGACGGATATGAAAATACAATCAAAATGAGTTATGGCCTTTCGTTTATGAAACCGTAACCACGCAGCAGCCGTTTTCGCCCTCAGTCACCTGTCGTACAGTGCCCAACAACGCGTCCACTCGTATCCCTGAAAAGGTCATGAAATACAACCCATGAACGTTGACCTCTGTGGGCGCGTGCCAAAACGACACACGCCATTGTTGTGCCACCAGAAATACTATTTCAGTCAGCCGAGGTTATGACGTGTTTTATTGTGGATTTAAGTAGGTCGTAACCACCTTCAACTTAAGTTCCAAGTTTATTTTCTTTGTAATGATATATTTGTACATTGTTATTAACAAAGTCAACGTGCAACGAAAAAAGAGGCATAAAAGCACATTGCTATTATTGTTGTTGTATTAACTTGTCATAAATAACATTGGCGGTACCTGGATCTCATCCCGCTAGATTTTTATCTTCGGGATGCAGTACAAACTCAGTTCATTAGGATCATTCACAGCCAATTATAGATTTACAAAGGCCTGCTGACACAAAATAAACCTGGAAAACCCACCAACTAGCGTGACGTGTTCAACTATAGGAGATATAAGGAAAAATTGAAAAAATGGTATGTTAGAAGCTTTACGTGATTAGTAGACGACACAGATTTGAACAACGTTTCGGCTCAATAGGCCTTCAGCAGGAACAAACAAACAACATACACACACAGATATGTGAATAAATAAAACTAATCCTACATAGCTAACTAGTAATGAAACATCAAAAACAAAATAATCGAAATATGTTGACTTCCCTGTGTGTCGTGAGATATAGGAGATATAGACGGTTGGCTTCACTCTCCCCTCCCCCCCTCCCCACCACAACCACCCCTGTTCGCAAAATTTGAAAATATTAAGCTAGTTGGTGGTTTTTTCAAGGAATTCCTTCTCAGCCAGCAGGCCTAAGTAAATCTATAGTTGGTTGTGGATAATCCCAGCACAATGAATGACTTGAACACGATCATCGTGGAATAGATAGAAATGTGGCCCGATTCTAATTATGTTACTCCTAGTTACAACACCCAAAAATGTGCCGTGGTCATATAAAAATATGGACACTAACATTATATTCCCCATACGCACTAACATCATATTCCCCATACGCACTAACATCATATTCCCCATACGCACTAACATCATATTCCCCATAACACTAACATCATATTCCCCATACACACTAACATCGTATTCCCCATACACACTAACATCATATTCCACATACTCACTAACATCATATTCCCCATACACACTAACATCATATTCCCCATACACACTAACATCGTATTCCCCATACGCACTAACATCATATTCCCCATACACACTAACATCATATTCCCCATACGCACTAACATCATATTCCCCATACACACTAACATCACATTCCCCATAACACTAACATCATATTCCCCATACACACTAACATCGTATTCCCCATACACACTAACATCATATTCCCCATACACACTAACATCATATTCCCCATACGCACTAACATCATTTTCCCCATACGCACTAACATCATATTCCCCATACGCACTAACATCATATTCCCCATACGCACTAACATCATATTCCCCATACGCACTAACATCATATTCCCCATACGCACTAACATCATATTCCCCATACGCACTAACATCATATTCCCCATACGCACTAACATCATATTCCCCATACGCCTAGAAAGACGTGGAGGTAACCTTTACTTTACTTGTAGTTACTCACTTTTCTCCTTTTCTTCTTCTTCTTTCCCTCCTCATGTGCCTTTCAGCGTCGAAGGAAGATATAATTTGCGGTCTTTTTCTCTTCTGTACGCCTCTGCTGCTGTTATGTTTCCTAGTGTTTCTAATATTCCGTCGATCCTTCTTTTTCGTGGTCTACCCTTGGAGCTGTTAATGAATGGTTAGGCAACCTTCTATTCGAAGACGGCACTCGATGATTACGACATCCCTTGGGTCTGGTGTTCTCGTAACGTTTAATGAAGGCTCGTTGTGTTGTGTTTTAATCACTCTGTCTTGTCACGTGGCCAAACCATGTTATCTATTTTTTTTTTTAATATATTCTATGTTGGAAGCTATTCCTAGCTTTTTTTCTCACTTCTTCATTTCTGATCCTGTCCTTCAGGCTGTTTCCTGTCACTCGTCTAACACATTTCATCTCGGTAGATGTTACTTTTACTCATACTGCCTTCCTTAAACTTTCACATTTCTGTGGTTGTTAGTATCTGACCTGTAACTCGTCTAATACATTTCATCTCGGTAGATGTTACTTTTACTCATACTGCCTTCCTTAAACTTTCACATTTCTGTGGTTGTTAGCATCTGACCTGTCACGAGTGACTTCTCTTCTATGCTCTAAGAAAGATGATAGTTGTCTCAATATTTGCTTGTTGCCTTACTGCGTCTGATGGTCAGATCTACTTCATTATTTTCGTAAAATATTGTTTCTATGAGATGCTGCTGCAATTCCCTAACTAATTTTCCTCTCAAGGTCCTGTTATTTGCAAAGAGTAGCTCTCTGTTGCTACTTTAATTTTGGGTTTGGCTTCTTTTTCTTCCAACAACCCTACTGGCATGTGGAACAGACTTAGTCAAATTTATTGATTTATCTCTATCTTCAGGCATTCTTTGGGACTGAAAAGTCGAGGCGTGTTTTTTTTAATGTTATGTTCGCATCTCCTTCTCTTTCTACCTCTGCTTCTCGCCCATATTTTCTTTCAGAATAACCTTTGCCAGGTCAGATGACTGGTGTACGTGGCCAAACCATTTCAATTTGCGTTTCTCAAATTAGTCCAAATATTATCATGTACTCCGATAGCTCGTTATATTCTTTTGTGAACGATTTTACAATCGTGATACTATCTATTGACAAGCCTAAAACCTGAAGATAACACTTCATCTTCATAATTTATATTTTTTTTTTTTTTGGGGGGGGGGGAGAAGGGGGTAATTAGGCATATTTCATATGAAGCTGCTGTAAAGCTATGGTAAGGATGAAAAGAAAAAGTATTCAGCTGAAACAATAGACACAACTCAAATATGTATATATGTATGTACATGTATATATATATATATATATATATATATATAGACAAACAAGGAAATATACCAACATAAGAATAACATGATACACTATTTGAGGGGAAAGAACATTGCAGTGATTGGCTGAAAGTGCTTATTCGAAGCGTGGTCAACTACCAACTGGACTAAAATCAAAGTGGCGAGACACCAAGGGCGGGAAGGGATAGAATACCATGGAGGGTTCTAAAAATGTGTGAAGGTAGGTACTGGTTCCCCGAATATACCTATATACTATAGGAAATGCTAATATATGTGTTTAAAGCCTTAGAAGGGGGAGATCTGCCTGGAGACAGATATTCTTTTATACGGGCTGTGGCAACGGACATGCGACCTGATGATGATAATCCTAAGTATCATCATCATCAAATACCGGGCCTGCTGGCGTAGGTGATCATGTCTCTCCACAACTTTCGATCACGACAGTTATTTATCATTTCTGTTGTTGACCTTCTGCCAAGCCATTCTCTTAAGCTGTCTGGTAACTTTTCTCTTTGCTTCCCTCTATCTCTTCATCCCTCAATTTTCCCAGTTGTTACAATATATTCCAGTTGTTCCCTTCTCATTACATGGCCAAAAATGATGATTGTTTTCTTCCTAATATTGGAAATGAACTCTCTTTTTGCTTTGGCTTCTTTCAGAACGTTTTCATTACTCTTCTTAGCTGTCCATGGTATTCTCAACATTCTTCTGTAAAATCACATTTCTACAGACTCTAGTGATTTTCTTGTCAGTTGTCCTATATATGCAAGACTACATACACATACCTACCCATACACACAAAGACATACAAACATATGTACCAATATATATTCATAATGTGTACATTATATGTATATATATATATATATATATATATATATATATAAGATATTCTTAAAATTGTTCTGTAAAACTACAATTCTGCGGCGTCTTAGCTCTGCTCTAAGTGTCCATGTTTCGCAAGTGTATGGAAAAATCAACATAACATGGATGTGTGTCAGTCTGGTTTTAAAGTCAATGGTGGTGTTACGGGCTTGTCATTTATTGTTGTTATGGATATCAAGGAGAAAAGATGGCCGAAAGGATGGATAACTTGTTTTCCAAATATGGTGAGAGCACGGGTTCGGATCACGGTAAAATTAAAAAAAAAAGTTTTTTTTTCCTTTTTTTTTTCTTAGAACATTTATTTATCTTGCTGAAATTGGTATCGATGTATGAAATGTGTTGCTGAAATTGGTATCGATGTCTGAAATGTGTTGCTGAAATCGGTATCGATGTCTGAAATGTGTTGTTGAAATTGGTATCGATGTCTGAAATATGTTGCTGAAATCGGTATCGATGTCTGAAATGGGTTGTTGAAATTGGTATCGATGTCTGAAATGTGTTGTTGAAATTGGTATCGATGTATGAAATGTGTTGCTGAAATCAATATCGATGTCTGAAATGTGTTGCTGAAATCGGTATCGATGTCTGAAATGGGTTGTTGAAATTGGTATCGATGTCTGAAATGTGTTGTTGAAATTGATATCGATGTCTGAAATGGGTTGCTGAAATCAATATCGATGTCTGAAATGTGTTGCTGAAATCAATATCGATGTCTGAAATGTCCTTTAGAGGAGAACACCAGTGATATGACAACATGTCTAAAGATGAGAGACACATCTGAAGCAGACTCTTTTACTCATCTGTTACACGCAAGTCTTCCTTTGATGACCCACCTACACCCCAACCTCTTCCAAAAGACAGAAAGAAACAACCACCGCCCCTCACCCCAAACTTTATAAAGGACAGAAAGAAACAACCACCCCCCTCACCCCAAACTTTATAAAGGACAGAAAGAAACAACCACCCCCCTCAACCCAAACTTTATAAAGGACAGAAAGAAACAACCACCGCCACTCACCCCAAACTTTATAAAGGACAGAAAGAAACAACCACCCCCCTCACCCCAAACTTTATAAAGGACAGAAAGAAACAACCACCCCCCTCACCCCAAACTTTATAAAGGACAGAAAGAAACAACCACCCCCCTCACCCCAAACTTTATAAAGGACAGAAAGAAACAACCACCGCCACTCACCCCAAACTTTATAAAGGACAGAAAGAAACAACCACCGCCATTCACCCCAAACTTTATAAAGGACAGAAAGAAACAACCACCGCCACTCACCCCAAACTTTATAAAGGACAGAAAGAAACAACCACCCCCCTCAACCCAAACTTTATAAAGGACAGAAAGAAACAACCACCCCCCCCCCCCTCACCCCAAACTTTATAATAGACAGAAAGAAACAACAACCGCCCCTCACCCCAAACTTTATAAAGGACAGAAAGAAACAACCACCGCCCCCCCCCTCTCCCCACCCCAAACCTTTCCGAAAGCAAATGATAGAAAGAAAGAAATTTAGAAAGAAAGAAAGAAAGAAGAAAAAGAAAGAAAGAAAGAAAGAAAGAAAAAAAGAAAGAAAAAGAAAGAAAGAAAGAAAGAAAGAACGAATGAAAGAAGGAGGGAGTAAAGAAATACGGGAAAAATAGAAATAACAGGAAGAAAAATAAACACATTGTTAATACACATTTAAATTAAAGAGATTAGTTCCGCAAATTCACAAATAAAAATAAACAGTGTAAAACAACAGATAATCGCATGCAAATTGGAGGCGTGTCAAAGGGACAGACAAAGAAGGGATAACTAATTTCACATGCTTTTTCCTTGTTACACAAGTTCTTAATTGTGTGTGTATGAGCGTTATCGATAGGTCTGATCTCTTCCGGTATAGTGGGGGGGGGGGGGGGGGGGGGGGGAGGGGGGGGGGGGGGTTCCTCACGAAAAGCTCAGTTCTCTTCACGAATTCCGTAACATTGTAGAGCATTCTCGTAGCAGTTGGAGAAAGTTTCGTAACATTACGTTAATGAATTCGAATTTGTGTATTTTAATTCTAACTATTCAGCCACAGTCTTAATAGCAGAGACAGAGAATGAACTACAAGAAATGATAGACATAATAGTAAAAGAAAGCAACTAAAAAAGGTTTCTGTCTGAATAGTAAGAAAACAGAAGTTATTGTCATATCGAAGAAACAATCATCACCATCATGCAGCATAAAAATAAACAGGACAAATCTGAAACAAGTGCAACGCGTCAAATACTTGGGTACAAAAATAACATCAGATGGAAGATGCACCACAGAAATAAAAAGCAGAATAGCTCAGGCCAAAAAAGCATTTCAGAAAATGAAAAATATCTTATTCAACAAACCTATGTCAATAGAAATGCGAAATAGAGTTCATCGGTGCTAAATAGAACCAATTCTGACCTATGGAAGCGAATCATGGACAGTAGACAAACAAATGAAAAGACGATTAATGACCTCATAGATGGGATTTCTCATAAAAATGATGAAAGTTCCCTGGACAGATGAGGAATTGGTTATTGGTTATGGAAGGCCTCGGTATCACTGCAAACGAATTAAAATCCATAATTGCTCAACCGCCCGTGCCAGTGGAATCATCCGAATTACTAACTCATCTCCCAAACAAAGAAAGGTAACTGTAGTCCCCATCGTAGCAGTCTCAGCACACGCCAAAAGACATAAGGCAAAACCGCGCAGAAAGTGAACACAGCCAACTGTTCCCTGTCATACGATATCACCATTCATCGTAAACAATTGGAATATCGAAACATGATCAAAACGGATGAGACACACAGCTCACGGTGTGCACAGAGCACTTAACTCAGTAGCTCCTGCAACAAGCCGGACTTGGAATATTAGGAAACTGCAACAAGGAATACTTTCCAGACATAGCCTTCAATGGTTCCTGCCGCCTATCCACCATTTACCGGAATTTCACGTCTTCCCGAAAATGATGATCGTCATATTGAGAACATAAAATTGTATAGCGCTTGATGATGTTAGGACATCGAAATGTGAAGATAAGGAAATTCTCAAAGAGGCCAACATAAAAAGGGAGCTCCTAAAAAACATCAGAAAGAAACAATCAACATTTTTCCGGCACATCATGAGAAGAGGAAATTTGGAATACTTGGTCACAACTGACAAAATAAAAGGAAAGAGAGATCGTGGACGACACAGAGAGAAAATACTGGATAGCTTGGTGTCATAGCATGGAAAACAGTCAACAACAGAACTGATACGATGTACAGTAGACAAAAGATATTGGAAGGACATGATCGCCTAGGCCAACCGGTATGGCACATGATGATGATGATGATTCAGCCACAGCATACTATAGTTTTACTAAGGCCTGCGGACTAAGCGGGTGTTCTTGAAATCACCCAACGTTTATGACGTGTTCAGCTGTAAGAGCTGAACGCTGACATCATTTCACCCACAGCTGCCCCTGACTGCAATGCTAAAAACACCATAAGCTTTAGATGATCCTTTTCAGCCCGCGGGCTTACGTTCAGCTATAGTTGGCTGTGCTTAACAAAACATAATCTACTACGAGTACTTTTAAGTTTAAATATTCTTATTATTTATTAAATGTCTTTAACATGCGTAAAGTAGATATTGGACCTTCGAGCTGTATTTCCGTCTTCGACATCGCTAGACACACGACTAGGGGTAGATCAAGGGTAGTTGTATACATGTTGCAACCCTCCCCCGCCCCCCCCTTTTTTTTTAAAAATTACAAAAAATAAAAACTCTGAACTCCTTGCACTAGAGCGCGTGCTCTCCACCTCTCCACCACCGAGAACTGTAGAGGTAATGGGAAACTTGTGATATCAAGTAATC
The DNA here is from genome assembly GCA_032433765.1 of Megaustenia siamemsis. Classification (NCBI taxonomy): domain Eukaryota; kingdom Metazoa; phylum Mollusca; class Gastropoda; order Stylommatophora; family Ariophantidae; genus Megaustenia; species Megaustenia siamemsis. The sequence goes on from JAVIAB010000124.1 coordinate 20,846,695, forward strand.
AGATTTAATGTCTGCCCCGAAAAAAAAAAAAAAAAATTAAAAGTCCAGACTGAATATACGGCACACTTTCAGTGCGCCATATTGGGAGACATACTTTTTAACTTGATCTCTAGCCCAGGGATTCTCAAACGGTGAATCAGTCGGTCAGCAGATTTTTTTTTATTTCTGCTGTAAAACATAAAAATGTTACCGTTGTAAACTATACATTATATTATTATCGTCACATTTTGCAGATCAATTGTTAAGCGTGTTAAAAATATTTGTTGAAGTCTTGAATCTTGTCAAGGCATAGGTCGTTACCGTCACGCTTATTTATTTCTAAAAAAAAGTAGCGCATTTCTTTCTTTCTTTCTTTGTTTCTTTCTTTCTTTCTTTCTTCATTTCAGTTCCGTGAGATTGCATAATAGAAAAGTGCTGACGAAGCATCTGTTTTAAGGTGGGCCGGCAGGCACCTTATAGTGAATAAAGGTACAGCAGCCATCGACCCATAGCTGACTGCTATTGTCTAAACCATAGCTGATCAAGACCTGTTTCTGCTTTTTCTTGTCATACCGAAGAGTAATGCGTTGCCCCCAACAAGAGAAAGACAACTAGGTACTATAATATTCCGTGGTGAAATCACATGTTTTCAGACGAAAGACGAAAATATATAGCTCGTTATAAGTTACGATTCAGAGAAATTTGCGTTTATTTTGCTCCTCTTCTGGGTTGGACGAGACAGAACAATAGTTACCAGAGTGAGCACTAACAACAGTAGAACGAATTAAGTGCCCCATAACACCACATATGGTGTATGTATGGAATATGGGGAGGGGGGGGTCAGTGTAAATATTTGTATAACCTTCGGCACATTGTTTTATTTAGTAACGTGGTCAGTATTACGTCACTGCTGTCTTTCTTTCCCATGATATACCGTTTCCTATTTAAGACTGGGTGAACCTGGAGCCGTTGATATCGACCCTGTACTCGTTCTTGCCCTTAGTAGTCCCGTTCACTAATCACTGAACTATTCCGGCTCTTAGTGAAGATATCATCATCATCATCATCATCATCATGATGTGCCTCACCGGTTGGCGTAGGTGATCATGTCCCTCCACAATCTTCTATCTACAGTGCATCGTATCAGTTCTGTTGTTGACTGTTTTCCATGCCATGACACCAAGCTATCCAGTATTTTCCCTCTTTGTCGTCCGCTATCTCTCTTTCCTTTTATTTTGCCAGTTGTAAGTAACCAAGTATTCCAACTACTCTCTTCTCATGATGTGCCCGAAAAATGCTGATTGCTTCTTTCTGATGTTTTTTAAGAGCTCCCTTTTTGTGTTGGCCTCTTTAAGAACTTCCTCGTTTGTCTTTTTAGCTGTCCAGGGAACTTTCAACATTCTTCTGAGAAATCCCATCTCTGTGGCCTCCAATCGTCTTTTCATTTGTTAACGAAGATATCAGCCTCTTTAAAATAGAAGAAAACAAATTTCATAAACTCTGATTGGGGATTCCCACAGTCCCTTTCAACAAATAAATGCGTATCTAGCAGATATAGTCAAGTACTACAGTAAGTAAGAGTACTGAACACTTAGTTCCTATGTGCTGTTGCTAGGTTTTCTAATGTTGACACTATAAAAGTGTGGTTTTCTAATGTTGACACTATAAAAGTGTGGTTTTCTAATGTTGACACTATAAAAGTGTGGTTTTCTAATGTTGACACTATAAAAGTGTGGTTTTCTAATGTTGACACTATAAAAGTGTGGTTTTCTAATGTTAACACTATAAAAGTGTGGTTTTCTAATGTTAACACTATAAAAGTGTGGTTTTCTAATGTTGACACTATAAAAGTGTGGTTTTCTAATGTTGACACTATAAAAGTGTGGTTTTCTAATGTTGACACTATAAAAGTGTGGTTTTCTAATGTTGACACTATAAAAGTGTGGTTTTCTAATGTTGACACTATAAAAGTGTGGTTTTCTAATGTTGACACTATAAAAGTGTGGTTTTCTAAACAGCTATAGTTAAAGAATGAAAGGTAAATAAATATATAAAATACAAACATTTATACTTCTTACAATAAAGCAAATAATCAATTAAATAGTTTGTTTTTAGATTACTGTAAAATAAACAATCAATTAAAGATGTGTAATCCTTTTTCCATTGGTTAAATAATCCTCTATTTCATCTTATTCAGCGTACTCCTAACGACCATTTCTCTTCATCATTCGACCTTGAAAGAACGTTCAGACGTTAGTAACAATAGACGCGGTGTGTCGCTAGTTTACAACAACCTATGCAGGACCAAAAAAAGTAAAAGGTTTTCATGTGCGTTGCCTTCTAACGATTATGAACATCAAATGGCAAGACAAAGTAACCAACTCTGATGTCTTACAAGGATCAAAACTCCCATCCGTCAATGCAACACTTAGGAGACGGAGACTAAGGTGGCTAGGTCATGTTAGCAGAATAGCAAACAATCACATTCACAAAGAATTATTGCATGGCGACCTTAAGGACGGAAAAGACCAAATGGCAGACAAGTGCTGAGGTATAAGGATCTTTTCAAGGCTTCTTTGAGTGAAATCTCAATCGGCGAAAGAAGCTGGGAGGGTCTAGCTGCAGATCGTAGCACATGGAAAACAACAATTTAAAAAAAAAGAACAGCAACTTTCAAGGCAGCGCTGACATCAAATTCAGAAGACAGAAGGCGCAGGAGAAAGGAGACGTGACCATACGCCACGAATACATCTTGTTCATTATGTGGTCGAATCTGTCTTATCCAACATTGGCTGATTCACACACGAGAGAAGCTGTTCAGCAAACCGCATTCACACATGAGAGAAGCTGTTCAGCAAACCGCATTCACACATGAGAGAAGCTGTTCAGCAAACCGCATTCACACATGAGAGAAGCTGTTCAGCAAACCGCATTCACACATGAGAGAAGCTGTTCAGCAAACCGCATTCACACATGAGAGAAGCTGTTCAGCAAACCGCATTCACCATAAGACTCTAATATTTTACCAAACTACTGATTTATCATGATTGTTTGCTAGCAACCGTCTGTCAAGACGCCAAAAGCCATAGTTATATATATTTATAACAGTAAAAATAAAGAGCCCCGTCACGTGAGGTGGCGTATAGAGAATATGGTGTTAGTGACCATACATTTTACAGACCTTCAGCACGTGATTTTTGAGGTAATGTGGTCGGTATTACGCCCGTGCCGCTTTACTTTCCCAGAAAAAATATCCGGTACCCATTTAAGGCTGTGTGAACCCGAAAGCCGTCGGTTGGGATCGAACCCTACCTATTGTCATCTGTAGTCCAAACCACTGAGCTATCGCGGCCCCCTATATATATATATATATATATATATATATATATATATATATATATATAATGCTCTACATATCGCTCTACAAACAAAGCCATGCACTTCTCAAAGTGTTTCAATAAATAAGCACCATCGTCACGTCATTCTCCACCTCTTAAAAGTGGCCTATCTACGTAATTTGAGAATCACTGACATTGTGCGAAGGCACGTGCCGTCGTCTTCCACTCCGCTAACCTTTTCTAACTTCTATAGAAAATAACAACTGTGAACTTCCTCAGGCTCTTTGTATAAACATTTGAAATTTAAACTACGCCTAACCTCAACACGCGACCATGGGCACAGGTTGTTTTTCCCCCCGCACTAGTTTTTCCTAATCACTGCTTTCACGTTACGCGGCGAAGTTATTTTTCACTTTACAAATGCAAAGCCGATAAAATGTATCTTTTACGATCTTAAAAGCTGTTACATTGTCTTGATCTAACTCATGTCATGTTTATATGAATCCTGAAAATATATAATTTTTTTTTGTATAAACGAAGCATACAAATGTTACCAACAAATTGTTTAGTCAGGGGACATCATTATCTAGTGGCTTGTGCTGTGTGGTTGAATATCTATTCCCTTCACAACCATCTGCTTCCTAAGCATTTTCATATTTGGAGGCGTATTCTTTGTATCCATAACCGCTTTGTCATTCCGTTCCAGATCTTTCTTGTCCATCTTCTACAACTTGTATAGCCATAAATATTTACTGTGTCACTAATTTTTCCAGGTAGGTCATCATCGAGGGTAATCTCCGCAACGAAGGTTGGCTACCGTGGATCGCCATTCTGCTCTGTCTCTTGCTTTGATGGTGCAGGTTGTCATAGGAAGATTTGTCCATCTTCTGATGTTACGCGTCCATGTTAGTCTTGGTCTGCCTCTGCCTCTTTTACCTTGTATTTTCCCCTCCAAGATTACTTTTAGTAGACTGTGGTGTCTTTTAACATGGCCCAAAAATCGCATTTGTATTGTTTGAATTGTGTTTAGTAGTTCTCTTTTTATTTTTAGTTGTTTTAAGACTTCATCGTTTGTTTTCTATTCCTTCCACCTAAACCATCCAGGTAGGTATATTATATATAATTATTGGGCCATGGTAAAACACAACAGCTTACTAAAAGTAATATTGGAAGGGAAAATACAGGATAACAGAGGCAGACCAAGACTAACATGGACGAGTAACATCAAAAGATGGACAAGACAGCCTATGACAACCGGCACTAGCAAAGCAAGAGACAGAGCGGAATGTCGCATCGTGGTAGCCAGCCTTTGATGCGGAGACGGCACTCGATGATGCTGATGATGATGATATTACATAGGGAGATCAAAACCGATAACTTGTCGGGCTCCAAACAGGAGAAAGGCAGGTTCGAATCATGGTAGGGTCAAATGTTTATCTGTTGTGGGAGAATTACAATTTCAGACTCCAACACCTCGTGGCGGAGTAATCTTTCACGTTATCATCGGGAAAAGGGCTAGGGTCATTGGTCATAACGAAGAATCTTTCAAATATTAGTTTTGTGTCATTTTTTTTCTTTAAATGTTTGCAGAGGTTCGCTGATCTTTGGGTTCGTTTAAAGGGTTTATTTTAGAGCCCATAAACTGACTATTTTTTATTGAGACAAAAACGGGACATTGGGATGGCAAAACCGGGATATTGGAATGACAAAAACGGGATATTGGGTTGACAAAAACGGGATATTGGGATGACAAAAACGGGACATTGGGATGACAAAAACGGGATATTGGAATGACAAAAACGGGATATTGGTTTGACAAAAACGGGACATTGGGATGACAAAAACGGGATATTGGGATGACAAAAACGGGATATTGGGATGACAAAAACGGGACATTGGGATGACAAAAACGGGATATTGGGATGACAAAAACGGGATATTGGGATGGCAAAAACGGGATATTGGGATGACAAAAACGGGATATTGGGATGACAAAACGGGATATTGGGATGACAAAAACGGGATATTGGGATGACAAAAACGGGACATTGGGATGACAAAAACGGGATATTGGGATGGCAAAAACGGGACATTGGGATGGCAAAAACGGGACATTGGGTTGACAAAAACGGGACATTGGGATGACAAAAACGGGACATTGGGATGGCAAAAACGGGACATTGGGATGGCAAAAACGGGACATTGGGATGGCAAAAACGGGTCATTGGGATGGCAAAACTGGGATTTTGGAATGACAAAAACGGGATATTGGGTTGACAAAAACGGGATATTGGGATGGCAAAAACGGGACATTGGGATGGCAAAACGGGACATTGGGATGGCAAAACGGGACATTGGGATTGCAAAAACGAGACATTGGGATGCCAAAAACAGGACATTGGGATGGCAAAACGGGACATTGGGATGGCAAAACGGGACATTGGGATGGCAAAAACGGGACATTGGGATGGCAAAAACGGGACTTTGAAACGGCAGAAACGGGATATTAGGATAACGGGCTATGTAATAATGTTTATTCATGGAAAAGTACAACGATAAAGGTAAAGTTTAATTACTTAGACATATTGAGTTTTCCATTATTCTCCTGGCTCAGAACCAACAGGAAGCTGTAGTTAGACGTAGAGGCGGACTGTATTTCAGCACAATCACAGCTTAAATGTTACTCCCATGATATTATCATACCAGTCAATTCTTATCTTTCAAGCTCTCACAAAACAAAATAAAATAAAAAGTAACAAACTTTTAAAAAATATATAAACTGTAACCGCTATCATATTTAAAACAGCAATAAAAAGATCAAATGTAACAAGTATATTATTTAAAATAACAACAAAAAATAAATGTAACAGGGATCATATTTAAAATAACAACACAAAAAAAATGTAACAGGGATCATATTTAAAATAACAACAAAAAATCGAATGTAACAAGTATATTATTTAAAATAACAACAAAAAATAAAATGTAACAGGGATCATATTTAAAACAGCAACAGAAAGATAAAATGTAACAAGTATATTATTTAAAATAACAACAAAAATATAAACAACACGGATCATATTTAAAACGACAAAATCGACAAGCAGTTAATAGTACGCTGAACGTTGAAATCAACGCATAACACAAGCAACACCAGTGTTACTTGATAAAACTGTGTCACTTTCTCTAACATCCCTATCCCGTCTGGCTTGCAGCTAGAATCTTTCCCACAAACCACATGCTTCTGGCTACATAGAAGTTGGACGATGTCACTTCTATCTCTATTGGCAACAGAAAATTGACATTTGGCATATTATTTTTGTTGCATCGCTGCACAGCTTGTTCAGTTGACTACATTTGGGATGTTTCTAGAGATAGTTATTACATTTGAAATGTCGCCTCTCTGAGAGGGCAGGGATAGACTTTAAGCTTAAAACAAAAAAAAAGAATTTAATGAAATTAAATGTAAGCGACAAAAAAGGACAAAATCGGCATTTTTATTAAAACGACGAGATGGTATGAGAATAAAATAAAATTGTAGTCTCTCATTCAAGACGTGAAGTTAGTCTAGTCGTAGCCATCCATAGTTCCTTTCTTCTTTCTTTCTTTCTTCTTTCTTTCTTTCTTTCTTTCTTTCTTTCTTTCTTTTTCTTCTTTCTTTCTTCTTTCTTTCTTTCTTCTTTCTAAATTTCTTTCTAAATTTCTTTCTAAATTTCTTTCTTTCTATTATTTGCTTTCGGAAAGGTTTGGGGTGGGGAGAGGGGGGGGGGGGGGGGGGGTGGTTGTTTCTTCTTTCTTTCTTTCTTTCTTTCTTTCTTTTTCATTCTTTCCTTCCTTCTTTCTTTTTTCTCTTCTTTCTTTCTTCCTTTCTCTCTTTCTCTCTTTTTTCTTTCTTCTTTCTTTTCTTTCTTTTCTTTCTTTCTTTCTAAATTTCTTTCTAAATTTCTTTCTTTCTATTATTTGCTTTCGGAAAGGTTTGGGGTGGGGAGAGGGGGGGGGGGGCGGTGGTTGTTTCTTTCTTTCTTTCTTTCTTTCTTTTTCATTCTTTCCTTCCTTCTTTCTTTTTTCTCTTTCTTTCTTCCTTTCTCTCTTTCTCTCTTTTTCTTTCTTTCTTTCTTTCTTTTTCTTTCTTTCTTTCTTTCTTTCTTTCTTTCTTTCTTCTTTCTTTCTTTCATTCTTTCTTTCTTTCTTTCTTTCTTTCTAAATTTCTTTCTTTCTATCATTTGCTTTCGGAAAGGTTTGGGGTGGGGAGAGGGGGGGCGGTGGTTGTTTCTTTCTTTCTTTCTTTCTTTCTTTTTCATTCTTTCCTTCCTTCTTTCTTTTTTCTCTTTCTTTCTTCCTTTCTCTCTTTCTCTCTTTTTCTTTCTTTCTTTTTTCTTTTTCTTTCTTCCTTTCTATTTCTTTCTTTTTCTTTCTTTCTTTCTCTTTATTACTTTCTTCCTTTTTTTTCTCTCTCTCTCTCTTTCTCTCTTTCTTTCTTTCTTTCGTTCACCCGATGACTGCTAAAAGAATCGATGTTGTATGATTCGTTTCCATCGGTCAGAGTTGGCTCTATAATAGCACGTGTAAACTCTCTCTTGTCTTTCATTTCTTTTTTCAAATGCATCTGAAATGTGTCATTAAGAGAAAATAAAATTGACAGACATGCATATACGTCGATAAACTTTTTCTCACATTCATCCGACCACTATTTTCTCTTCATCGTCCGCCCTTAAATGGTAAGGTGGGCTAGGATGGGTTGCGTTATGACCCAGCATATCCGACTTCAGCACTTCATTTTTTTTTATTATGGTTACTTTCCATCTTTGATCCCCACTCGCCTGGTCTGACGTATTAGTTTTTTGACTGAGACACCAAATGGAGGTGTAGTAGGGTCTTGATCAGCTTTGCTGCCACAGATCCTGACGCAAATAGTCAGTTGTGAGTTGCAGGCCACATAAACTCATGGTGCTTCTTGAAACTTCTTAGCCTTTAGACAGACAGACATACAAGGTGATCAATGAGCAAGCTCGACAGACAGACAGGTAGGCAGACAGACAGACATACATAGAAGGTGATCAATGGACAAACTCGACAGACACACAGGCAGGCAGACAGACAGACAGATAGACAGATAGACAGACAGATAGACAGACAGACATACAAGGTGATCAATGGGCAAACTCGACAGACAGACAGGCAGGCAGACATGGTGACAGACAGACATACAAGGTGATCAATGGGCAAACTCGACAGACAGGCAGGCAGGCATACAGACAGACAGACATACATACAAGGTGATCAGTGAGCAAACTCGACAGACAGACAGACAGACAGACAGACAGACAAACAGACAGACATACAAGGTGATCAATGGGCAAACTCGACAGACAGACAAACTGACATACAGACAGATATATTTTTTCTAAGAGACAGACAGATATGGAAACAAGTTAATAAATAAGCAGATATGCATTCAAATAGACAGACAGTAGGAACACTATACAAATTGACAAACTTACAGTCATATGGACAGACAGTTAGACACACTAGATACGCGCACACAAGTGGACTAATGGTCAGACCAACACTCAAAAACAGACATACACACACACACACACACACACACACACAAGTAAGGACTTGACAAGCTGACAAACACATATACTGGCCAACAGACCGACATAATGAGGAAAAAAAAACAAATAAGAGCATTGTGGACAATTCGTCAAGAATGTGATAGTTTACAAAGTAAAAAATATTTCATTGTGAATAATTAGTAAGGAAGTGATAGTTTACAAAGTAAAATATTGCGTTGTGAATAATTAGTACAGAAGTGATAGTTTACAAAGTAAAATATTGCATTGTGAATAATTAGTACAGAAGTGATAGTTTACAAAGTAAAATATTTCATTGTGAATAATTAGTACAGAAGTGATAGTTTACAAAGTAAAATATTTCATTGTGAATAATTAGTACAGAAGTGATAGTTTACAAAGTAAAATATTGCATTGTGATAATTAGTACAGAAGTGATAGTTTACAAAGTAAAATATTTCATTGTGAATAATTAGTACAGAAGTGGTAGTTTACAAAGTAAAATATTGCATTGTGAATAATTAGTACAGAAGTGATAGTTTGCAAAGTAAAATATTTCATTGTGAATAATTAGTACAGAAGTGATAGTTTACGAAGTAAAATATTTCATTGTGAATAATTAGTACAGAAGTGATAGTTTATAAAATAACATATTTCATTATGAATAATACCATTCCTTCAAAGGTGATAGTTTACAAAGTAAAATATTTCATTGTGAATAATTAATACAGAAGTGATAGTTTGCGAAGTAAAATATTTCATTGTGAATAATTAGTACAGAAGTGATAGTTTACGAAGTAAAATATTTCATTGTGAATAATTAGTACAGAAGTGATAGTTTATAAAATAACATATTTCATTATGAATAATACCATTCCTTCAAAGGTGATAGTTTACAAAGTAAAATATTTCATTGCGACATGCCCAAACTAGAAAAGATGCCCGCGCAAATGCCCATCTGTCTTGCGTTATCTGCGGCAATGTTCTTCCGCTCTTAAAAATCCATGGAAATCACAGATAACAAAGCAGGTTTTAACATTCCAAATGGGAAGTTTCCTGCTCACGCGAGTCGATGGCACTAAGAAGTGTCAAGGACATTTGAAACAGCATCATTATCTCCATTTGAACTTCACTAGGTCACCGTCATTGGCTTTATCATCAACTTTATCGTCACGTCTCCGCAAAGCAACAATGCCACATGTCTTCAGGTCAACAACGACAATAGAATAGGCTCTTTTCCAATAGAACCAAAACACGAGCACAGCAGCGAGGGCCAAAACGAGCGAAAAAAACCGTGGCAAGGAACAACCAATTGCTATTTAACACGTTTAAGCTTTTATTCATCCACCCTTCCCCTCAGTCTTAATAAAAATATAATAAACCCCCAAAAACAAATTAAAGCCAAGCTAAATTCGAGAAGAACGGATGTGGACGGTCATTAATGAAATCTCGTTTTATTTTGCTCCAACAGTCTTCCAAGTTGGTTTCAACCAAGTGGCGGCTCGCTGTAGTGTTTATGTGAGTATTTGTTGTCACCCTGCCACGTGGAGCAGTGGGAGTACGACCCTCGGGCCACAGGACTCACAGGAGACAATGAAAAACAAAAGCCGAATGAATTTGGGTCATGAAACTACAAACTTCATCGACGAGCATTTTCCTGAAAGAACGAGTGGATTTTTTTTGTTCATGGAAATCTGGGCTCGTGTCTAATGGTACACGACCAAATGACCCGAGGGCGCGAACTACCACCCACACTAGTCTCTTCCTGCTTGTTGTTTCCTCGTCACAGATGAGCACTGGCCCCAAATCCGACCATCCCAACAATGTAATCTTACACGACGGATATGTCCTTCTTTCCATGTCTTCTTATTAATTAAAGCAATCTAATGCCCTGTTCAACGATTTTCTATGGAACAAGAGAACACGATTATTCCTCCTTCATTGTTTGCCTGTGGCTGTAACTCAAGAAAAAAAAAAAAACACCAAATACTAAAGGCGATTATTTCCTTTTTAAATTCACATTTTTCTATTTTCTTTATCGTTAAAATATAAATGCCCATCTGTCTGATTTGATTCTGCAACAATTGAATGTATGTAAATGTAGTAGAATAACGCTAAAGTTTAAATTGAAACAAATTGTCGACGAGTATGGCACCTGCATGGACAAAGAAAGAAATAAAGATTTTCAGAACATGAGGGTTAATAGGAGTAACGCTGAAAAAAGATAACGAATTTCTACTAACATTAGATTTAATAGGAGTGACACTGAAAACGATCAAGAAAATCTATTAACATTAGAGTTAAAAAGAAAAACACAGACACAGGTAAAGATATAAAGTTGGTGTGCGAGTATGAGAAAACAAAAATGGCTGCAAGCAAAAAGTTTTAATGATAGGAGTCGCATAGAACGCAATATCAAACTATATATAGTGAGCGTGGATTGCCACTACTATTTTCTGTTCATTGTTCAAGACAACACAGAGAGACAGCTGGAAACAACTGAAATGGCAGTTAAAAGAGCGAAAGTCTTCAAGTAGAGACCTGTTCTGATGTCCATTGTTATTTATCGATGCTGACACTGTAAGTGAATGGCGATAGTTTCATTGCAGATTAATTGATTTGTGATCAATAGATTGGAATAATTTGTACTGCTGATTAATATTGGCAAGAAAATCATTTGATTGTAGATTAGTTATTGACAAGAGGATCATCTGATTAAATATTAGTTATTGGTAAGAAAATAATTTGTTTGAAGATTAGTTATTGGCAAGAAAATCATGTGATCGAAGATTAATAAATAGGTGATCATACAATTATATGTGCACTATGGGTATCAGTTGGTAAAATGTGTATATACAAAAGACTCCAAATGGTCCAATCTTTAATAAAGTTCATCGCATTTTTTTCTCCACAGATAGACAGAAAGAAAAAATGGCGACAAGACTGTTCTGCTTGCTTGTCTAATGTCCTTGTTTCTGCGCCATACAAGAATGTTGAGAAGATATTTTTTTAAAACAGTAGTAAAGTGCCTCCGTCACGCCAAGTGGCGTATAGGAAATATGGTGTTAGTGACCCTATATTTTACAGACCTTCAGCACATGATTTTTGGGGTAATGCGGTCGGTATTACGTCCGTGCCGCTTTACTTTAACAAAAAAAAATCCGGTACCCATTAAAACCCTGAAGCCGTCGGTTGGGATCGAACCCTACCTCTTGTCCTTTGTAGTCCAGTTCACTAACCACTGAGCTCTCGCGGATCCCTTTTTGAGAAGATGATCAGGTTTTGTTATTCTTAGTTTTAGCCCTGGTGTTATTTGTTTTGATATTAGTATATTTTAAATCTGAAGTATGCTGATGATAGAGCCTTGATCGCTAAGAGTGAAAATGAGTTACAAGAAATGTTAGACATTCTAATGAAGGAAAGCAAAAATAAATGACTCAGCGTTAATAGCAAAAAGATAGAAGTAGCAACAAATAAAAAGACACACCCCGGATGCACTATAAAGACAAGTGGAACAATATTAAAACAGGTAAATGAATTTAAATATCTAGGAACAATGTTAACCTCAAATGGTAGATGTACAACAAAGGTGAGATGCAGAATGGCTAAGTCAAAAGCAGCTTTAAAAAAAAAATAGAAAGATACTGTGCAATCCATTTTTTATTTTTGACAATAGAAACAAAAAAAAACAAGTTCTTAAATGTTATGTAGAGCAAGTCTTAACATATGGATGTGAATCATGGACAATAGGACAACAGACAAGATAATCAATGGAGCCCTTAGAAATGTGGTTTTACAGAAGAATATTGAGAATACCATGGACAGCTTAGAAGAGTAATGAAAACGTTCTGAAAGAGGTCTAAAAAAAGCGAGAGCTAGTTTCCAAAATTAGGAAGAAACAATCATATTTTTTTTGGCCATGTAATGAGAAGGGAACATCTGGAATATATTGTAACAACTGAGAACATTGAGACGACGAAGAGATAGAAGGAAGCAAAGAGAAAAGATGCAGACAGCTTAAGAGAATGGCTTGGCAGAAGGTCAACAACAGAAATGATTTTTTTTTTTAAACTGTGGAGATTGAAAGTTGTGGAGAGAGACATGATCACCTACGCCGGGCGGCATGGTACTTGATGATGATTATATTTTTCATGGCATTAAAATTACTTTTTTGCTATTCCTATTTTTTTATTTTCTGGACAGAAAAAATCTAAGAAAATAATTCAGTTGCTATAGACAGTCTTTCTGTCATTGACTACAATATACATTTTCATCATAGGTAGCCAGTGTTGCATTGTCGGCCAGTAAAGTTCGTCTATTTCGTGTCTCGGAGGTACAACATGTAAGCAAGTACGGCTACTCTAAGCATCGCATTCACATTCCTACTGTACATGTCTGGCTGTACATGTCTGGTTGTACATGTCTGGCTGTACATGTCTGGCTGTACATGTCTGGCTGTGCATGTCTGGCTGTGCATGTCTGGCTGTACATGTCTGGCTGTGCATGTCTGGCTGTGCATGTCTGGCTGTACATGTCTGGCTGTGCATGTAGTTTATGTTTGGTCCGATTATAACTCAAAACACCTGCTGCATTTAACTGCTGTAGTCGTATCTGTAAATCTCTTCTGAAAAAGACAAAACTTTCACTACATCCAGCTAAACGTCACGCACGGAAGCTGAAACTATAACCAATGCAGTCTCTTTACTCTGCCAATTAATTCATATCCTTGTTATTTTTTTTTTTTTTATGTTCGCTGCTGCATGTAAAACTATGGGAAGGGGCACATTGTCATTCTTTATGTTGACGTTTTATTTCAGGGTTGGACATTGTCAGACTCTAAAACCAGTTTCTTTTCCAACTTGACTTAGAAAGAATAAGGAAATTAACTACATGCTGGTTTCTCTTTGTGGCTATTTTAACCAATGGCTATTCTCGGGGTTTTTTTTTTAACCGGAATGTGAGACACAAAAAGAGCACTCAGTGTGATAGTACTTCTTCTAGTAGAGTTACGATTCTGATCTCGGCGGCCAAATTCAAAGCGAAAAGTATCAAATGTCCAACTGGCCACAACGACGACAACCATACAGCGTCTTTAATGTGCTCTCCGTCTGGGAAGATAAAGACGGTCTACAATGAAAATTGTCCCTTGCTCTTTTTGGACTGTCTCGGGTATCGGGAGTGTTGGACAGATAAGTACGGGACACTAGACTCCGATATTGGACTGTAACAAAGGGAGTATTGTAGTGAACCGCTGGAACGGTTTTGGTAAGAAGATGGCGCTGTCTTTTGTTGTCCCGCAGGAGATTAAGAGAGATACCGGTCTTTATTTGCAGAACAATCTGCATGCCTGTTTCTGTCATTGTCAAGCTAGCTCACCACTTCCCTCGTCTGCCCAAACACCAGACCCCCTCATTCACGCTTCATATACTGTCTCCAGTCACTTCTTTTACCAAGACTAGCCTGCTATTTTTTTTCTCTATAAATAGAAAAATTAAAAAAAAAAAAATTTTTAAACAAAACAAGCCAGCATTGAAAACAACAAAACACTAAAGAAGTCACAGTAAATAACGTTTACTGATATCTTAGATAAGCAGTTATACATTAATGAAGTTGTGACGCAACAGTCACAATTTAGATTTGGAACAAAAGTAAATACTATTGTCTTTTAATTATTATTTTTGTCTCTAGTAGTCGTTAGTAAGCTGGTTTGCTAAGGACAACTAGTCGAGTCTGATCCGATTGATCAACATTTGGTTCACCCAGTCCTAGCAGTTTCCTTATTCCTTATCTGGGAAAGGAAGACGGCGTTGTAGTAATGCTGGCAAATCCACTGTTCCAAACACCTTCACTGTTCTAACCTCCATCACTGTTCTAACGTCCTTCACTGTTCTAACCTCCATCACTGTTCTAACGTCCTTCACTGTTCTAACCACCATCACTGTTCTAACCTCCTTCACTGTTCTAACCACCATCACTGTTCTAACCACCATCACTGTTCTAACCTCCTTCACTGTTCCAAACACCTTCACTGTTCTAACCTCCTTCACTGTTCCAAACACCTTCACTGTTCCAAACACCTTCACTGTTCTAACCTCCATCACTGTTCTAACCACCATCACTGTTCTAACCACCATCACTGTTCTAACCACCATCACTGTTCTAACCTCAATCACTGTTCTAACCTCCTTCACTGTTCTAACGTCCTTCACTGTTCTAACCTCCATCACTGTTCTAACCACCATCACTGTTCTAACCACCATCACTGTTCTAACCTCCTTCACTGTTCTAACCACCATCACTGTTCTAACCACCATCACTGTTCTAACCACCATCACTGTTCTAACCTCCTTAACTGTTCTAACCACCATCACTGTTCTAACCACCATCACTGTTCTAACCTCCTTCACTGTTCTAACCACCATCACTGTTCTAACCACCATCGCTTTTCTAACCACCTTCACTGTTCTAACCTCCTTCACTGTTCTAACCACCATCACTGTTCCAACCTCCTTCACTGTTCTAACCACCTTCACTGTTCTAACCTCCTTCACTGTTCTAACCTCCTTCACTGTTCTAACCTCCTTCACTGTTCTAACCTCCATCACTGTTCTAACCACCATCACTGTTCTAACCTCCATCACTGTTCTAACCACCATCACTGTTCTAACCACCATCACTGTTCTAACCTCCTTCACTGTTCTAACCTCAATCACTGTTCTAACCTCCTTCACTGTTCTAACCTCCTTCACTGTTCTAACCTCCATCACTGTTCTAACCACCATCACTGTTCTAACCACCATCACTGTTCTAACCTCCTTCACTGTTCTAACCACCATCACTGTTCTAACCACCATCACTGTTCTAACCTCCTTAACTGTTCTAACCACCATCACTGTTCTAACCACCATCACTGTTCTAACCTCCTTCACTGTTCTAACCACCATCACTGTTCTAACCACCATCGCTTTTCTAACCACCTTCACTGTTCTAACCTCCTTCACTGTTCTAACCACCTTCACTGTTCTAACCTCCTTCACTGTTCTAACCTCCTTCACTGTTCTAAACATCTCCACTGTTTTCCATCACCTCCACTGTTATCCACCACCGTCACTGTTCTCCGTTACCTCTCTGTTATCCATCAAATCCACTGTTATCCACCACGTTCACTGTTCTCCATCACCTTCACCGTTATCCACTACCTCCACTGTTATCCACCACCTCCCCTATCACTACCACATTTACAGTTCTCCACCACCATCACTTTTATCCATCACCTCCACTTTTATCCATCACCTCCACTTTTATCCACCACCTCCACATTTATCCATCACCTCCAGTTTTATCCATCACCTCCACTTTTATCCACCACCACCACTTTTATCCATTACCTCCACTTTTATCCATTACCTCCACTTTTATCCACCACCTCCACATTTATCCATCACCTCCACTTTTATCCATCACCTCCACTTTTTTCCATCACCTCCACTTTTATCCACCACCTCACATTTATCCACCACCTCCACATTTATCCATCACCTCCACTTTTATCCGTCACCTCCACTTTTATCCATCACCTCCACTTTTATCCACCACCTCCACTTTTATCCATCACCTCCACTTTTATCCACCACCTCCATTGTTCTTCAAAACCGCCATTATTTCCCATAATCTTCACTGTTCCCCGTCCCATTTACTGTTCTCCGTCACCACTATGTTCTCCATCACTGTCACTTTTCTCCATCATCACTCTGTTCTCCATCACCGTCACTGTTCTCCATCACCGTCACTGTTCTCCATCACCACTCTGTTCTCCATCACCACTCTATTCTCCATCACCACACTGTTCTCAATCACCACTCTGTTCTCCATCACCACACTGTTCTCCATCACCACTCTGTTCTCCACCACCACTCTGTTCACCATCACCACTCTGTTCTCCATCACCACTCTGTTCTCCATCACCACTATGTTCTCCATCACCGTCACTGTTCTCCATCACCGTCACTGTTCTCCATCACTACTATGTTCTCCATCACCACTCTTTTCTCCATCACCACACTGTTCTCCATCACCACACTGTTCTCCATCACCACACTGTTCTACATCACCGTCACTGCTCTCCATTACCACACTGTTCTCCATCACCGTCACTGTTCTCCATCACGAATCTGTTCTCCATCAATTCCAAGGTTCTCCATCACCACTCTGTTCTCCATCATCACTCTGTTCTCCATCACCGTCACTGTGCTACATTACGTCCATTGTTCTCCACCACCTTCACTGTTCTCCATCACCACTCTGTTCTCCACCACCGTCACTGTTCGCCATCACCACTCTGTTCACTATCACCGTCACTGTTCTCCATCACCGTCACTGCTATCCATCACCGTCACTGCTCTCCATCACCGTCACTGTTCTCCATCTCCACACTGTTCTCCATCACCACACTGTTCTCCATCACCGTCACTGTTCTCCATCACCACTCTGTTCTCCATCACCGTCACTGTTTTCCTCACCATAACTCTTCTCCATCACCGTCAAAGTTCTCCATCACCATAACTTTTCTCCATCACCGCCATTGTTCTACATCACCGTCACGGTTCTCCACCACTGTCATTGTTCTCCATCACCATAACTCTTCACCATCGCCATCACTGTTACTCATCACCGTCACTGTTCTCAATCACCGTCACTGTTCTCCATCACCGTCACTGTTCTCAATCACCGTCACTGTTCTCCATCACCGTCATTGTTCTCCATCACCGTCACTGTTTTCCCTCACCATAACTCTTCTCCATCACCGTCAAAGTTCTCCATCACCATAACTTTTCTCCATCACCGCCATTGTTCTACATCACCGTCACGGTTCTCCACCACTGTCATTGTTCTCCATCACCATAACTCTTCACCATCGCCATCACTGTTACTCATCACCGTCACTGTTCTCCATCACCGTCACTGTTCTCCACCATCGTCATTGTTCTCAATCACCGTCATTGTTCTCCATCACCGTAACTCTTCACCATCGCTATCACTGTTACTCATCACCGTCACTGTTATCCATCACCGTCACTGTTCTCCATCACCGTCACTGTTCTCCACCATCGTCATTGTTCTCAATCACCGTCACTGTTCTCCATTATTGTCACTGTTCTCCATCACCGTCACTGTTCTACATCACCGTCATTGTTCTCAATCACCGTCACTGTTCTCCATCACCGTCACTGTTCTCCATCACCGTCACTGTTCTCCATCACCGCCACTGTTCTCCATCACCGTCACTGTTCTCCATCACCGTCATTGTTCTCAATCACCGTAACTCTTCACCATCACCGTCACTGTTCTCCATCACCGTCACTGTTCTCCATCACCGTCAATGTTCTCCACCATCGTCATTGTTCTCAATCACCGTCACTTTCTCCACCATCGTCGTTGTTCTCCACCACCGTCACTGTTCTCCATCACCATCACTGTTCTCCACCATTGTCATTGTTCTCCATCGCCGTCACTGTTCTCCATCATCATCACTGTTCTCCATCACCGTCACTGTTCTCCATCACCGTCAATGTTCTCCACCATCGTCATTGTTCTCAATCACCGTCACTTTCTCCACCATCGTCGTTGTTCTCCACCACCGTCACTGTTCTCCATCACCATCACTGTTCTCCACCATTGTCATTGTTCTCCATCGCCGTCACTGTTCTCCATCATCATCACTGTTCTCCATCACCGTCACTGTTCTCCGTCACCGTCACTGTTCTCCATCACCACTCTGTTCTCCATCACCACTCTGTTCTCCATCACCACACTGTTCTACATCACCGTCACTGCTCTCCATCACCACACTGTTCTCCATCACCACACTGTTCTACATCACCGTCACTGCTCTCCATCAGCACTCTGTTCTCCATCACCGTCACTGTTCTCCATCACGACTCTGTTCTACATCAATTCCAATGTTCTCCATCACTACTCTGTTCTCCATCACCACTCTGTTCTCCATCACCGTCACTGTGCTACATCACCTCCATCGTTCTCCACCACCGTCACTGTTTTCCATCACCACTCTGTTCTCCACCACCGTCACTGTTCTCCATCACCACCACTATTCTCAACCACCACCACTGTTCTCTGTCACCGCCACTTTTCCCTACGACCGCCACTGTTCTCCATCACCACCACTACTACTCTCCACCACCACTACTCTCCATCATCACTAGTACTCTCCTTCACCACTACTAATCTCCACCACCACTACTCTCCACCACCACTACTACTCTCCACCACCACATTCTCCACCACCACACTCACCACCCCCACACTCTCCACCACCACAACTACTCTCCACAACTACTACTCTCCACCACCATTACTACACTCCACCACCGCTACTACTTTCCTTCACCACAACTACACTCCACCACCACTACTCTCCACCACCACTACTACTCTCCACCACCACTACTCTACACCACCACTACTACTCTCCACCACCACTACTACTCTCCACCTCCACTACTACTCTCCACCACCACTACTACTCTCCACCACCGCTACTCTCCACCACCACCACTACTCTCCACCACCACTACTCTCCACTACCACTACTCTACAGTACCACTACTACTCTCCATCACCACCACTACTCTCCTCCACCACTACTACTTTTCATCACCACTACCACTACTCTCCATCACCACTACCACTACTCTCCATCACCACTAACACTACTCTCCATCACCACCACTACTACTCTCCATCACTACCACCACTACTCTCCATCACCACCACTACTACTCTCCATCACTACTACCACTACTCTCCATCACCACTACCACGACTCCCCATCACCACCACTAGTACTCTCCATCACCAATACCACTACTCTCCATCACCACTACCACTAATCTCCATCACCACCACTACTCTTCACAACCACCACTACTCCCCTTCACCACTACCACTACTCTCCATCACCCCCACTACTCTCCATCACCACCACTACTCTCCACCACCACCACTCTCCATCACCACCACTACTCTCCATCACCACCACTACTCTCCATCACCACCACTACTCTCCATCACCACCACTACTCTCCATCACCACTACTACTCTCCACCACCACCACTACTCTCCATCACCACCACTACTCTTCACCACCACTAATCTCCTCCACCACTACTCTCCACCACTGCTACTCTCCACCACCACCACTACTCTCCACCACCGCTACTACTCTTCACCACCACAACTCTCCATCACCACCACCACTCTCCATCACCACCACTACTCTCCATCACCACCACTACTCTCTATCACCTCTACTTTTCTCCAGTGTTCTCCATCAGCTCCACTACTCTACACCGCCTATACTGTTCTCCACCTCCTCCACTACTCTCCACCGCCTCAACTGTTCTTCACCAGCTCCACTACTCTCCACCGCCTATACTGTTCTTCACCAGCTCCACTACTACTCTCCACCACCACTACTACTCGCTACCACCACTACTCTCCACCACCACTAAGTTACTCCACCACTACTACTATCCACCATCACTACTACTCTCCACCACTACCACTACTCTCCACCATTACTACTCTCCATCACCACCACTACTCTCCTTCACCACAACTACACTCCACCACCACTTCTCTCCACCACCACTACTACTCTCCACCACCACTACTCTCCACCACCACTACTACTCTCCACCACCACTACTACTCTCCACCACCACTACTACTCTCCACCACCGCTACTCTCCACCACCACCACTACTCTCCACCACCACTACTGTCCACTACCACTACTCTACAGTACCACTACTACTCTCCATCACCACCACTACTCTCCACCACCACTACTACTCTCCACCACCACTACTCTCTACCACCACTACTACTCTCCACCACCACTACTACTCTCCACCACCACTACTCTCCACCACCACCACTACTACTTTTCATCACCACTACCACTACTCTCCATCACCACTACCACTACTCTCCATCACCACCACTACTACTCTCCATCACTACCACCACTACTCTCCATCACCACCACAACTACTCTCCATCACTACTACCACTACTCTCCATCACCACTACCACGACTCCCCATCACCACCACTAGTACTCTCCATCACCAATACCACTACTCTCCATCACCACTACCACTAATCTCCATCACCACCACTACTCTTCACCACCACCACTACTCCGCTTCACCACTACCACTACTCTCCATCACCCCCACTACTCTCCATCACCACCACTCTCCATCACCACCACTACTCTCCATCACCACCACTACTCTCCACCACCACCACTACTCTCCATCACCACCACTACTCTTCACCACCACTAATCTCCTCCACCACTACTCTCCACCACTGCTACTCTCCACCACCACCACTACTCTCCACAACCGCTACTACTCTTCACCACCACTACTCTCCATCACCACCACAACTCTCCATCACCACCACTACTCCTTTATCACCACCACTACTCTCTATCACCTCTACTGTTCTCCAGTGTTCTCCATCAGCTCCACTACTCTACACCGCCTATACTGTTCTCCACCTCATCCACTACTCTCCACCGCCTCAACTGTTCTTCACCAGCTCCACTACTCTCCACCGCCTATACTGTTCTTCACCAGCTCCACTACTCTCCACCGCCTCAACTGTTCTCCACCACCTTTTACTACTCTCCACCGCCTCAACTGTTCTTCACCAGCTCCACTACTCTCCACCGCCTACACTGTTCTACACCACCTTTTACTACTCTCCACCGCCTCAACTGTTCTTCACCAGCTCCACTACTCTCCACCGCCTATACTGTTCTACACCAGCTCTACTACTCTCCACCGCCTCAACTGTTCTTCACCAGCTCCTCTACTCTCCACCGCCTATACTGTTCTTCACCAGCTCCACTACTCTCCACCGCCTATACTGTTCTTCACCAGCTTCACTACTCTCCACCGCCTATACTGTTCTTCACCAGCTCTACTACTCTCCACCGCCTCAACTGTTTTTCACCAGCTCCACTACTCTCCACCGCCTATACTGTTCTTCACCAGCTCCACTACTCTCCACCGCCTATACTGCTCTTCACCAGCTGCACTACTCTCCACCACATTTACTGTTCTCCACCGCCGCTACTGTTCTCCACCACTTCCACTACTCTCCACCACCAGGGCAAAGAAAGGTGACTGAAAATATTAAATATGTTTCTTTATTGTCTGAACTCACACAGCAATTATTCACAGCTCTTTTTAGCTATCCATGATATTCTCAAAAGGGAAATATTTAAAAAATTGAAGGATCTGCGATACATGGGTAAGAAACGTAATGGAAACCCCTAAAACACCGAACTATAATGGAAAAAAGCAGTGAAGATGTCCAAGAATATGCATGGATGGAGAGAATCAATTCTGAGGAAGAGGTATGTTTACAACACCCGAAAAAAAATGACAAATAATCAACAACAACAACAACAAAAAAAAAAACAAAGAACAATATATGGTCAGAAGCAGAATCGAACCCGTACTCTTTGGCACAGCGCCTTGCCACGAAAAGCCAAACTCTAGGGAACACTGCCAACTAAAACTAAAAAATTAGCCATCATTGGCGATGTCTTTCACGCAGGTGTTCTCATGACTAGAGCATAGGGATGCTATCACAACTCGAGAGTAAATTTGCTTCCGACCGTATATTGTTCTTTGTTTTTTTTTCTGTTGTTGATTATTTGTCATTTTTCTTCCGAGTGCTGTAAACATACTGGATACAAATAATAATACATAAATATTATTATATAGGGAACTTCCGAGGAGATAATAGGGAATAATAGAACAAAGAAGTATGTGTTAGCACTCGGAAAAAATGTGTATATAATAATATTTATGTATTATTATGTGTATCCAGTATATAACCACTGGAAACTACTATTCGTTTAGTTTCGTCCAATAAATGTTTGTCTGCAACACAAGTATTCAGCCCTACTGGGAGATACTTGCATTAATAGAAAAGTACAGAAATACAATTTATTTCCGATCTGTGATCGTAACCCTATGCTATAGTCATGGGAACGCCTTCGTGTAAGACACTGCTCACAAAAGCTAATATTTTAGTTAGCTGCGTGGCAGTGTACCAAGCGTTCGGCTTCTCGTGGCAAGGCGCAGTGCCATGGAGTACGGGTTCGAATCCTGCTTCGGACCATATGTTGTTCTCTGTTTTTTTCTGTTGTTGTTTGTCTGTCATTTTTTCCGAGTGTTAACACATACTTCTTTGTTCTATTATTCCCTACTGTAAACATGCCTCTTCCTCTGAATTGATTCGCTGAATATCGCCTCGGAATTTTCCCTCTATAATATTATTCATTTATTATTATTTGTCTCCAGTCTAAACCACTGGAAACTACTATTCGTGATGTTTAGTCCTAAATGTTTGTCTGCAACGCAAGTATTCAGACCTACACTATCCAGGAGATACGTGTCTTAATAGGAAAAATACAGATACACAATCTCTCTCTCTCTCTCTCTCTCTCTCTCTCTCTCTCTCGCTCTCTGCGATCAAAACTCAATCAGAGTAGGATTCCAGACTCTCTCTTGAAGTCAGCTGTCTGTTTAAGTACCTGTTAAAACGTTGCACTGTGTTCTGCGCCAGTGGCACAGTGCATCCGATTTCAGCCAGCATTTCATTCAGGCTTGCTTTCCTTACACAATCTATTCTCGAGTTGTGATCGCAGCCTTAGGCTGTAGTCATGAGAACACTTGCGTGAAAGACATCACCAATAATGGCTAATGTTTTAGTTAGCTGAGTTGGCAGTGTTCCCTAGCGTTTGGCTTTTCGTGGCAAGGCGCTGTGCCAAGGAGTGCGGGTTCAATCCTGCTATTGTTATTTGTTTTGTTGTTGATTATTTGTCATTTTTTTCCGAGTGCTGTAAACATACCTCTTCATTTGAATTGATTCGCTGGTTATCGCCTCGGAAGTTTCCCTCTATAATCATATTCATTTATTATTATTTGTCTCCAAGGATTGGAGAGACTTTGTGGTCTATGCTCCAAAAGGAATCTTAAGATCTTTGATTGATTCCATGGCAATCTCAACATTCTTATCTAAAACCACATTTTTGTTGGGTCCGAGTATATTCTTTTTTTTTTATTGACAGTCCATGATCTACTTCCATAAATAGGTCTCCATGTTTCGTTCGAGAACTCATCTTCTTATTTCTGTTAAAAATAGGGTATTAAAAATTATACATGTGCATTTAGGGGGCCGAGCACATATGGGTGTAAACTCGCGTGCTAAGACGCCGGTTCAAGTCTCGTACTTTACCTTTACCTTTACCTTTACCTTTACCTTTACCTTTACCTTTACCTTTACCTTTACCTTTACCTTTACCTTTACCTTTACCTTTACCTTTACCTTTACCTTTACCTTTACATGTGCATGCAAATGTTGTTTATTTTTTTCTTGTTGGAGTCCTGCCAACGATTAAAACTACTCATCCTCACCCCAGACCCCCGCCTTCCAGCTCCCTCATACGAAGGGCGTTAAATGGACTTATGTTGGTTTTTATAGCGGTTAACGACAAATGTGATGTTTGTAACTTTTCGACCTATCATATTCCATTTCAACACGATATTTCACGTGTTCTGGCTTTGCCTTCCCTCTTCATTCTCTACTCACACAGACAGGCTATGTTTCCAGCCCTACTTCGGGGAGAGAGAGTAGGGTTTTAATCATATCTAGTTCACTGAGATCTTACTATTTGTAGTCAGCAATAAGTTGCAAACTGAGTTCACTGATCTAATACCAGCAGTCAGCTATAAATTGTAAACTGGGTTCACTGATCTAATACCAGCAGTCAGCTATAAATTGTAAACTGGGTTCACTGATCTAATACCAGCAGTCAGCTATAAATTGTAAACTAAGTTCACTGATTTAATTCCAGCAGTCAGCTATAAATTGTAAACTAAGTTCACTGATCTAATACCAGCAGTCAGCTATAAATTGTAAACTAAGTTCACTGATCTAATACCAGCAGTCAGCTATAAATTGTAAACTGAGTTCACTGATCTAATTCCAGCAGTCAGCTATAGATTGTAAACTAAGTTCACTGATTTAATTCCAGCAGTCAGCTATAAATTGTAAACTAAGTTCACTGATTTAATTCCAGCAGTCAGCTATAGATTGTAAACTAAGTTCACTGATCTAATTCCAGCAGTCAGCTATAAATTGTAAACTAAGTTCACTGATTTAATTCCAGCAGTCAGCTATAAATTGTAAACTGGGTTCACTGGTCTGATTTCAGCAGTCAGCTATAAATTGTAAACTGGGTTCACTGGTCTCATTCTAGCAGTTAGCTAAATATTGCAGTCTCTTCAAATGGTTTCCGGTGCCTTTGACCCTCCCATACCTTGTGACAAAGAAATGAACGAAGAGAACTGCCATACTCATATTGTTTTTACTACTGTTGCAATTCGGTCCCATGTTGAGGATGCACGAAAGTGAAAGACGAATAAATAAAGAAACAATGAAAGAAAATGGGACTTTGAGACTGGTTGGTCTCGAGGCAAGACGCCGGTCTCGAGACAGAGGGGTTGTGAGTTCAAATCCTGGCTGTACTACTTATGATTTTTATTTATGATTTCTCTCTGCGGCAACTACCCCTAGTTTCAGCAGCGAGGCTCGGTTTGAAACGTCAATTACTCACCGACGGAAAAAATGTGTGTACCTCCGAAAACGGAGTTACCTGCCTGTGCGGCGAGGGACACCTGTGCACACAGTCTCTAGGGAACTTTGCCAGAGATAAATAGCTCGTGAACGCAAACAAAAACAAAACAAAAAAGAAAGAATTAAATCTTGTATTAATTAATTAAAATTGTGAAAAGTTATCTTCACTTTTATATAGTAAAGAAGAGTAACTAGTTAGCCGACTTAAAGTTGATCAAGATCTCACTTTACCTCTTCCTGGGTACTCACTGGAGGAGTAAGAAAAGAAATAGAAATAGAAAAAAACGGCATGGCTTCACGTAACAAGTGGACAATACAAACCTGAACGACGTTTCCGCTCAATAGGCCTTCAGTAGGAAGAAACATACAATACAAATACAAATATGTATTTAAAATAAAAAATAATAAAAATAATAATAATAACAACAATTATAAATATATATAATAAAAAAAACTATATATAAAAATAGATATTCCATAACCAAAGATATTAAATTATATACATTTAAAAAAATACATATTTGTATGTGTGTTGTATGTTTGTTTCTGCTGAAGACTTATTGAGCCGAAACGTCGTTTTGGTTTGTGTTGTCCACTTCTTACGTGAACCTTTAACCACACCGTATTTTTTTCCTATCTTTTCTCTATAATATAGTTTTTTTTTTTTCATTTCTCCTCACAATTAGCTTCCCTGCAGCTTCGCAATTTTATGCATTTCTTTGCCTTGACCCTACTATACTCAATAGAGACAGTCTACGTCACAAAAATCTGCTTTATCGGGATGAAGATCCCCGTGATTCGCCAGCGATGGGATCTACAGCATCCGCCATGAACATACAATTTCAGAATTTACTATTAGGAAAAGGGAAATAACCCACCAAAAAAGGTCACCGCAGCCCCCCAGTCTAGGAGCTAACGGCTTGAACTCAAACGCAATGACATCATACACAACTCACCTTCGAACTGGCTATTTTTAGTTATAATTTAATGCTAAAAAGAACAGTTGTTTTGTGTTGTGTGCGTGATGGCGTGAATCAATGACTTTACTGTTAGTAATTGGCCCATGTTTTGCGTGCTAGATTTCTTTTTCTCAGAGTCCATTGTTAATACCATACACTTATTTCAAGATGTCTGCACTTTATCACTTTACCCCACATAGTTCCAGCTCTCACAATTATTCGTTTTGTATCGGCTCTGTGTGGTTGATGATCATTTCTCACAGAGAACTGGGCTGGACACAAGCTAGACGACTTGCGAAAGCACAAGCAGAATCAGTGACCCAAGCTAAAGAAGTACGACCAGTTAGACAGACAATAGGGAACTAGTAGTGGGGTGTAATAAACACTCCAAGGTATGGTGACAGCTTTACAAGGAAGGAAAACAACACAATACTGACGTTTCGGCCTGTGGCCTTCTTCAGAATATAGGGACAACGACAACAAACGGTGAAGCACAATTATCTATAACTACAAGTTAGATGATCGAGTGGAGGGCGAGGAAAGTAGGATGTTGAAGTAAGAAAGGAGAGAAGATGTGGATGCTACATGAGGGGAGGTAGGATGAACGTCGAGATGTATAAAATAGAAAGATTAGAAAATGAGGAAGAGCTCGAGACTAAAGAGTATAACTTAAAAAGCTTTACCGCAGCATTGCAATTATGTGTCTGTTCCCTAGACTGAAAATAGCCTGCCTTATTAAAACAATGGCTGACGACGAGATGAAGATCGTAACACAATGGTTCGGGCATGTTGTTTTTCTTTCTTTCTTGCATTCATCCGATGACTACTAAAGAGATTAATTGCTCTTTTCAATACCCGTCTTTAACAGGACGTTAAGATGGTGTAGATGCGCTGTGTTTGCAGGAGAAACTGTGATATTTGCGCCTTTAGATCCAATGCATCCGACTTCAGCACGAGATATTTGAGTACCGGGTTGCCTTCCCTCTTCTATCACTACTCTCTTGGCCAGGCTAGACTACTTCTAGAGGTATTAAGTGGAGTACATTCTGGTTCACCGGTTCTGGCGGAAGCCATGAGTCCCTGACAGGTTCCAGCTATGTTGCTATCAGACGATTGTGCCTCCTGTTCATATAGAAGATCTAGTAAATGATGTGACTCTTGTTCATATAGAAGATCTAGTAAATGATGTGACTCTTGTTTATATAGAAGATCTAGTAAATGATGTGACTCCTGTTTATGTAGAAGACCTAGTAAAGGATGTGCCTCTTGTTCATATAGAAGATCTTGTAAATGATGTGACTCCTGTTCATGTAGAAGATCTAGTAAATGATGTGACTCCTGTTTATGTAGAAGATCTAGTAAATGATGTGCCTCTTGTTCATATAGAAGATCTTGTAAATGATGTGACTCCTGTTCATATAGAAGATCTAGTAAATGATGTGACTCTTGTTAATATAGAAGATCTAGTAAATGATGTGACTCTTGTTCATATAGAAGATCTAGTAAATGATGTGACTCTTGTTCATATAGAAGATCTAGTAAATGATGTGACTCTTGTTCATATAGAAGATCTAGTAAATGATGTGACTCCTGTTTATGTAGAAGACCTAGTAAATGATGTACCTCTTGTTCATATAGAAGATCTTGTAAATGATGTGACTCCTGTTCATATAGAAGATCTAATAAATGATGTGACTCCTGTTTATGTAGAAGATCTAGTAAATGATGTGACTCTTGTTCATATAGAAGACCTAGTAAATGATGTGACTCTTGTTCATATAGAAGACCTAGTAAATGATGTGACTCCTGTTCATACAGAAGACCTAGTAAATGATGTGACTCTTGTTCATATAGAAGACCTAGTAAATGATGTGACTCCTGTTTATGTAGAAAACCTAATAAATTATGTGTGTAATGTATAAGGAATGAAGTTGCATGTTCTTGTGCTATACAACAATAAAATATAAGGAATGAAGTTGCATGTTCTTGTGCTATACAACAATAAAGTGTAAGAAATGAAGTTGCATGTTCTTGTGCTATACAACAATAAAATATAAGGAACGAAGTTGCATGTTCTTGTGCTATACTACAATAAAATAAAAGGAATGAAGTTGCATGTTCTTGTGCTATACAACAATAAAGTGTAAGAAATGAAGTTGCATGTTATTGTGCTATACACCAAAAAAATGTAAGGAATGAAGCTGCATGTGCTTGTCCTATACAACAATAAAGTGTAAGGATTGAAGTTGCATGTTCATATCTAATACAACAATAATGTATAAGGAACGAAGTTGCATGTTCATGTCTTATACAACAATAAAGTGTAAGAAATGAAGTTGCATGTTCTTGTGCTATACTACAATAAAATATAAGGAATGAACTTGCATGTTCATGTCTTATACAACAATAAAGTGTAAGAAATGAAGTTGCATGTTATTGTGCTATACACCAAAAAATGTAAGGAATGAAGCTGCATGTGCTTGTCCTATACAACAATAAAGTGTAAGGATTGAAGTTGCACGTATTTGCGTCCTATTTCTGCGCCTACCTGGCGACTCCATCTCTTTATTGCTACCCTTAAAAAAGATGTCAAGTGGGTGTAGATGATGCTTTGTTGTTGTTTACAGCAACAAACTCAGATACGTGCACCTTTCAGCCCGAAACATCCGATTTCTATACGGTATTTCTGAGAACAAGGTTGCCTTCCCTCTCGGTATCTACTCGCTTGTCCAGACTAGATAATCTGCTAACGGTGCCAGTAAGACCTTAACCAGCTATTATTTTCCTTATCTACTCATCATCATCAAGTACCGGGCCTGCTGGCGTAGGTGATCATGTCTCTCCACAATTTTCGATCTCGACAGTTATTTACCATTTCTGTTGTTGACCTTCTGCCAAGCCATTCTCTTAAGCTGTCTGGTATTTTTTCTCTTTGCTTTCCTCTATCTCTTCGTCCCTCAATTTTCCCAGTTGTTACAATATATTCCAGTTGTTCTCTTCTCATTACATGGCCAAAAAATGATGATTGTTTCTTCCTAATATTGCAAATTT
Source organism: Megaustenia siamemsis (assembly GCA_032433765.1). Taxonomy (NCBI): domain Eukaryota; kingdom Metazoa; phylum Mollusca; class Gastropoda; order Stylommatophora; family Ariophantidae; genus Megaustenia; species Megaustenia siamemsis. Next base: position 20,876,347 of record JAVIAB010000124.1, read on the forward strand.
TTGCTTTGGCCTCTTTCAGAACGTTTTCATTACTCTTCTTACCTGTCCATGTCATTCTCAACATTCTTCTGTAAAACCACTTTTCTACAGACTCCAGTGATTTTCTTGTTTGTTGTCCTATTGTCCATGATTCACATCCATATGTTAAGACTGACTCTACAAAACATTTAAGAACTCTTTTCCTTGTTTCTATTGTCAAAAATGGATTGCATAGTATCTTCCTCATTTTTTGGAAAGCTACTTTTGCCTGAGCCATTCTGCATCTCACCTCTTTTGTACATCTACTAGCGTCATTAAATAAGTATCAAGTGTACGTGTTTATGATCTGACAAATGCAAACAAACAAGCTCACGTTTAACCATTAAACATTAACGATCTCTTCAAATTAGACCTCAGGGCTGGATGCTTGTGTCCGGAGCAGTGAACCAAAACTGAGCAGAATTCTATTCAAGCTTCCAACGGTGGGCTTGGAAACATTAACGTGTCTGACCAAATGAGAAGAGATCGAAGAAGGAAGGCAACCAGGTGCTAAAAACGCCTTGCTGAAGTCGGATGCACTTAGGTTTAAAGGAGCTGATATTGCAATATACTGTAAACTACAATATAGCGCAACTATGCCCATTTACGCCATTTTAAGGGCTGATGATGAAGAAAAGTTGTCATCGACGGACGCAGAACAGGAAGAATTTTCCAGAAAAGTCGCTTCAGAAATCAGATAAAACAAAATCTAAAGCATCATTTTTCCAAGAACATAGTGGATGTCCTGGTAGAGTAAAATCCATATCTCAGCTGCTATAACAAGAACATAATTAATGTCCTGGTAGAGTAAAATCCATATCTCAGCTGCTATAACAAGAACATAATTAATGTCCTGGTAGAGTAAAATCCATATCTCAGCTGCTATAACAAGAACATAATTAATGTCCTGGTAGAGTAAAATCCATATCTCAGCTGCTATAACAAGAACATAATTAATGTCCTGGTAGAGTAAAATCCATATCTCAGCTGCTATAACAAGAACATAATTAATGTCCTGGTAGAGTAAAATCCATATCTCAGCTGCTATAACAAGAACATAATTAATGTCCTGGTAGAGTAAAATCCATATCTCAGCTGCTATAACAAGAACATAATTAATGTCCTGGTAGAGTAAAATCCATATCTCAGCTGCTATAACATGAACATAATTAATGTCCTGGTAGAGTAAAACCCATATCTCAGCGGCTATAACAAGAACATAATTAATGTACTGGTAGAGTAAAACCCATATCTCAGCTGCTATAACAAGAACACAATTAATGTCCTGGCAGAGTAAAACCCATATCTCAGTTGCTATAGCAAGAACATAATTAATGTCCTGGCAGAGTAAAACCCATATCTCAGCTGCTATAACAAGAACATAATTAATGTCCTGGTAGAGTCAAACCCATATCTCAGCTGCTATAACAAGAACATAATTAATGTCCTGGTAGAGTCAAATCCATATCTCAGCTGTTATAACAAGAACATAATTAATGTCCTGGTAGAGTCAAACCCATATCTCAGCGGCTATAACAAGAACATAATTAATGTCCAGGTAGAGTAAAACCTATATCTCAGCTGCTATAACAAGAACATAATTAATGTCCTGGCAGAGTAAAACCCATATCTCAGCTGCTATAACAAGAACATAATTAATGTCCTGGTAGAGTAAAACCCATATCTCAGCTGCTATAACAAGAACATAATTAATACCCTGGTAGAGTAAAACCCATATCTCAGCTGCTATAACAAGAACATAATTAATGTCCTGGTAGAGTAAAACCCATATCTCAGCTGCTATAACAAGAACATAATTAATGTCCAGGTAGAGTAAAACCCATATCTCAGCTGCTATAACAAGAACATAATTAATGTCCTGGTAGAGTAAAACCCATATCTCAGCTGCTATAACAAGAACACAATTAATGTCCTGGCAGAGTAAAACCCATATCTCAGCTGCTATAACAAGAACATAATTAATATCCTGGCAGAGTCAAACCCATATCTCAGCTGCTATAACAAGAACATAATTAATGTCCTGGTAGAGTAAAACCCATATCTCAGCTGCTATAACAAGAATATAATTAATGTCCTGGTAGAGTAAAACCCATATCTCAGCTGCTATAACAAGAACATAATTAATGTCCTGGTAGAGTCAAACCCATATCTCATCTGCTATAACAAGTACACAATTAATGTCCTGGCAGAGTAAAACCCATATCTCAGCTGCTATAACAAGAACATAATTAATTTCCAGGTAGAGTAAAACCTATATCTCAGCTGCTATAACAAGAACATAATTAATGTCCAGGTAGAGTAAAACCCATATCTCAGCTGCTATAACAAGAACATAATTAATGTCCCGGCAGAGTAAAACCCATATCCGAGCTGCTATAACAAGAACATAATTAATGTCCTGGTAGAGTAAAACCCATATCTCAGCTGCTATAACAAGAACATAATTAATACCCTGGTAGAGTAAAACCCATATCTCAGCTGCTATAACAAGAACATAATTAATGTCCAGGTAGAGTAAAACCCATATCTCAGCTGCTATAACAAGAACATAATTAATGTCCCGGTAGAGTAAAACCCATATCTCAGCTGCTATAACAAGAACACAATTAATGTCCTGGCAGAGTAAAACCCATATCTCAGCTGCTATAACAAGAACATAATTAATGTCCTGGCAGAGTCAAACCCATATCTCAGCTGCTATAACAAGAACATAATTAATGTCCTGGTAGAGTAAAACCCATATCTCAGCTGCTATAACAAAAACATAATTAATGTCCTGGTAGAGTCAAACCCATATCTCAGCTGCTATAACAAGAACATAATTAATGTCCTGATAGAGTCAAACCCATATCTCATCTGCTATAACAAGTACACAATTAATGTCCTGGCAGAGTAAAACCCATATCTCAGCTGCTATAACAAGAACATAATTAATGTCCTGGCAGAGTAAAACCCATATCTCAGCTGCTATAACAAGAACATAATTAATGTCCTGGTAGAGTAAAATCCATATCTCAGCTGCTATAACAAGAACATAATTAATGTCCTGGTAGAGTAAAACCCATATCTCAGCGGCTATAACAAGAACATAATTAATGTCCTGGTAGAGTCAAACCCATATCTCAGCTGCTATAACAAGAACATAATCAATGTCCTGGTAGAGTAAAAGCCATATCTCAGCTGCTATAACAAGAACACGAAATCAAAATAATTCTTTCTGAACAGCGAAAACTGACACAACAATGGTGCGTATCAGCCTGATTTTGGAGTTAAAAGTGGATGCTATCTAAAAATGATAGCTCAGTGGTTAGTGAACTGGACTACAAAGGACAAGAGGTAGCGTTCGATCCCAACCGACAACTTCCGGGTTCACCCAGCTTTAAATGGGTACCGGATTTTTTTCTGGGAAAGTAAAGCGGCACGGGCGTAATACCGACCACATTACCCCAAAAAATGTGCTTAAGGTCTGTAAAATTTATGGTCACTAACACCATATTCCCTATACGCCACCTGGCGTGACGGGGGTTCTTTACTTTACTTTTTACTATCTAAAAATGTTTTAAACATCTCAAGGGATGTAGTAACTATTCTATTCAAGCAGATATTTCAGGTGTCGACTTCGTGCTTTTCATGTGATACTAAGAATTTAAATTGTCAACCGTTTCTAGTTTTTGTCCATTTATTATTCATATTTACAACAATACCTCTAAGGATATTGATCATGAGTTTTGTTTTAAAGCATTAATATCCATGCCATATGTATCAGATCTTTTGTGTCTGTAATGTTGTTGTTCAGCAGCCGAAGTTTGGCTGCATCTACCAATGCTAATTGATTCTTCCTCTTCTTTAAGTTCAAGTCTTTTGATCATGCAAACCTGAATATAGGGGTAGAAAGTTTCTTGACCGACACGCGTCAGTCGACATGACTATAAAAATACGTACCTGACTCATAGTTGAAAAAAAAGTGTTAACACCAGGAAAAATACTCTACCCCTCATCTTCAAATGTTGTAGTCAATAATATGATAATGCGATATCCATAACACATAGTGTGCTATTATGCTATGCGAATACGATTTATTTTTTTAAATCATGGTCTACCAATTCTCGGACCGACTACCACGCATGCCCGTCCCCCCCCCCCCCCCCCCCCACCCTGTTACAACGCCGCTTTTAGAACACTCATGTGACATTTCTGGTGCTTCTTTCGAGTTAGCCCGACTATTTCTCCTCGCTTTGTACGCCGGTGGTTCACAAAATGTGCGCCAAGGGTCCCAGGCCTGCCCACCAAACTTTGGCAAAGGCGTCACCGAGGATATTATTGCCTGCCTACTCAGTGCTTATAAATCTTAAAATGACAACATCTATATAGGCTTAACATTTGCTAATGTAAATGAGCCTCTACGGGATAGTGTTAATTGTTTTCGTCATTTACCGTCTTGTATATCCTATCAACAATCAGATCAGACAAATCAGCCTATGACAACCTGCACCATCAAAGCAAGAGACAGAACAGAATGGCGCTTCATGGTAGCCAACCTTCGTTGCGGAGATGGCACTCGATGATGATGGTATTATATCAGGGAATCAGAGTTTACCCGGTTTATACGATCGAGGCTGAAACGAGGGCGACGCCGATATATGATGAGCAAGAACAGTTGCCGCGGGTATCACAAGTTTGAGAACTACTATTGTACACTAATGCAAGAGACTTGGAAGTCAGCTGGAGAGATAAGATTAGGAGCAAAAACAAAATCAAAACAAAGGCTATGGTTAGGGATCACTCCCGCCTTAAAATATATAAAGAAGCAACAAATAAAATGGTTCGATCATGTGATAAAACGGAAACAGCTAAAGCCGATTCTTACAGGCTATGAACAAACGCTAGGGAAACAGCAGGCCCAAATAGCGTCCTCAAAAATAATGGAAAAAACGGAGCACTAAAAATTCAGGGAAACGTGATAACGGAAGAGGTGAACTTAAAAGTAAGACAGGAAAACTATCTGGTGGTAAATTATCAGGAAGTAAAGAAGTCCTTCAACTTCAAGACGGTTGTTAAATGGGCGACACTTGTGCAGTGTCCACGGTTTGCAGCAAGCTGCGATGTCTGCAATTTTCGGCAGGACACATAATTTTGTGTTTCATTTACACAGTTATACCTTCTTGTGCATCTCACCGCTAAGTGCCTCAACAACATATCTTATTGTTAAATTGTCAATTTCAGGCCCTTTTTGGAATCCCCAGAGGAAGCGACAAAGAAGAAAACCAAAATTGAGTTATTGACTTAATTGCGGGTCATCATCATTGCACTCCGAACATGTCCATAGGTGCTCAGATCCCATCCTCAGCAATTCCCTCAGTGTCCAGCGACTGACGACTCCAGTTCTATGTTGGTTGATAAGTCTTCTTACACGGCCACCAAGTTTCTCATTTCTGGCTGTGCCCATCTTAACTCCCATTTTTATCATCCGAAGAAGTGACGTGGATCTGTGTCTGTCGAAGTCATGTGCTCTTCCCACATCTCGGAGGGCATTGATGATGTCCCCCCCCCCCCCGATCCATTGGTTGCCCGTCCTCAACGACAGCGCAGCTAGCCAACCTGTCCGCTCTTTCATTTCCCCGTACTCCCGCATGTCCAGGGTCATAGACAAAGGTGACCTTACGTATTTTGGATTTCTACAACGACTCTACCCATTGCATGCGTATAGAGCCCGCCTCCACTTTTTTAATCATGCTCATCGAATCACTCAGTATACATGTTGGGTGTAGTCTTGTGACTCTAACCATTTGAATGCCTTGGTCACTGCCATCGCCTCCATTCTCATGCTACTCGTGGTCATGACGTATGCACCACTGTCTTCCTTGACTACTCTGCCTGCCGAGCGTGCTGTAAATGCCCATGCACTTCTTTTGTGTCATCTTACAGATCCGTCTGTATAGATGACTGCATCTTTCTCATCGGTGTTATCAGATGAGACCGTTGACCTCGGCATTAACCACGACCGGATTCTATTCCCTACTTTTCCTGTTGAGTGTGACAATACACGAGAAAGTCCCCTTGAATGACGTAGGCACCGGTATCCACTCCTCACCAACGCTGATATTGGTAAGACCACAGACCTGTTTGATGACATCTTCTGCTCGACCCACCCATGAAACCAAAATATTCTTGAAGAAGACAGGTGGAAGCAGAGATGAAGATGATGGGGAAAACATGGAATGGTCCTAAAATGACAAGAAACAGAACAGTTGGAAAGTGTTTGTTGAAGACCTATACGCCACAGGGAGGAGAGGAAAAAGAAGAAATTGTCAATTTATGTTTCACACACTGTCTGTTGTCCTTGAACATTTTCACAAAAAACGTGTCCGTACGACTTCATTTGCACTGTTCTCTGAAACATTACTTTGATATATTCATCATCATCATGTGCCATACCGGTTGGCGTGGGCGATCATGTCCTTCCACAGTCTTCTATCTACAGTGCATCGTATCAGTTCTGTTGTTGACTGTTTTCCATGCCATGACAACAAGCTATCCAGTATTTTCTTTGTCGTCCGCGATCTCTACCTTTTACCGATTTAGCTCCCAGTGGAGCATCGGTCTTCAACAAACACTTTCCAAGTCGTTCTGTTTTTTTGCCATTCTTTTAAGATCATTCCATGTCTTCCCCATCATCTTCATCTCTGCTTCTATCTGTCTTCCCCGAGAATTCCTTGGTCTTCCTCTTTGCCTTTTCCCCTGGGGATTCCAAAAAAGGGCTTGTTGTGTAACACTCTCAGTTGGCTTCCGTAGTGTGTGTCCTATCCAGCGCCATCGTCTTCGCTGTATCTCTTTATCCACTGGTGTTTGACTGGTACATTTCCATAATTCTATGTTAGTGATTTTTTCCTGCCACTTCCATCCTTTTATTCTGCGTAAGCATCCATTTCTGAAAGTCTGTATCTTCGTGATTGTCAATTTTGTTGTTTTCCTTATTTCACAACCATATAATAGGACCGCCTTAACATTTGAGTTGAAAATGTTTATTTTTGTATTTAACATAATTTCTTTGGATTTCCATATGTTTCCCAGTGCAATGAAAGCTCCTTTGCGATCTCTCTTTCCTTATATTTTGCCAGTTGTAACCAAGTATTCCAACTTTCCTCTTCTCATGATGTGCCCGAAAAATGTTGATTGTTTCTTTCTGATGTTTTTTAGGAGCTGCCTTTTTGTGTTGGCCTCTTTGAGAACTTTCTCATTGGTCTTTTTAGCTGTCCAGGGAACTTTCAACATTCTTCTGAGAAATCCCATCTCTGTGGCCTCTAATCGTCTTTTCATTTGTTTGTCTATTGTCCATGATTCGCTTCCATAGGTCAGAATTGGTTCTATATAACACCGATGAACTCTCTTTCTTTAACACATTACCTACAATATTATTGTTTGATTTAATTTTATTTTCAGGTTCTGAAACTAATTGTAATCTGATTTCTGATAGTGCCTGTTCTTGATTATTCAAGTGTACTGTCTCAACTGTAATTTGATTTGTAGTTATTGTCTAGCCTATCCTTAATTTTCCAGGTGTACAGGTTATATTAATAAATGTCTAAGGAAAATACTTGGTATAGCGTGGAACGAATTCAAAACAAACGAGGAAATTAGAGAAATCGCCAATCAACAACTAATATCTTCAGTAATAAAGGAAAGGCGATGGTCATATGCTGGACATGTGATGAGAAGAAATAATAACCGAATAACAAAGCAAGCCCTCATGTGGGAAACAACAGGTAAGAGGCCGACCCATAGAGACACTGAGAAGAACATTGATCAGAGAGGCAAGAGCAGCAGGAATCGGCTACCTCAATTAGATAGCACTACTTGCACAGAACAGAGATAAATGGCGAGATTTGATAAAAAATCTTTACCAAGGATTGAAAACTGCTAGAATAAAAATTTAGATAAGAGAAGGAGTATCTGGATCAGTGCCCTATGGGACGGATACGGCTCGAAAGGTCAATAGATAGATAGACAGGTTCTATTACTTTGATTAACATCTTACTGCATTTGATTGTAATTTCATTTTAATTATAATGAGAAAGAGAACCACTAAACACATTTCAAGCAAGACAAATGAGACTTTTGGGCCATGTTAAAAGACACAAAAGCCTACTAAAAGTAATCTTGGAAGGGAAAATACACGGTAAAAGAGGTATAGATAGACCAAGACTAACATGGACGAGTAACATCAAAAGATAGACAAATCACCCTGTGACAACCTGCACTATCAAGGCAAGAGACAGAGCAGAATGGCTCTCCATAGTAGCCAACTTTCGATGCGGAGAGGGTACTCAATGATGATGATAAATGATCAAATCATTATCGATTCTGTTGCAAGATAATCACTACTGCTCGAATTTGTATGTCCTAAAAATGTCAAATATGACATAAAAATGGTCGAAATATGTTTGTATTTATGACCTAAAAATGATAAATATGACATAAAAATGAAAAACAGACAGATATATGACATAAATTATTCATTTGCTATTAAAAATGACGTTAAATTATCCACTAAGGCGTCGATATCCTTTGCGTCGGGCTCCGCTTCCATGTCTTTGTTTTTGTTGATGAGCGATTTCTGAGGTGGCGCATCTTTCTGACTTTAACCTTTTTTTTTTAAATTTTGGGAACAATTTTCCCTCAGTGTCTGCAATTACTTTCACACCAAAGAAGTGTCTGACTGCGTTGTCTCCACTTCAAACAGTGAAGCTGTTTGCGATAGTATTTCTGTTTAAAATCTTACTTCAGAGCAAACTTTCTTGGCAGTACTATCAGTTCTGTGCTCTGCTGCTCGGCGCCGTTTTTTTGGTCAAAAGTCTCTTTTATATTTGAACTTGAAACTTTTATGCTGACATGCGCTAAAACAACTTAATGTGGTCTTTAATTGTCCATCTAAAGATTTATTGTGAACCACGCTGTGTGAGTTATAGACACGTTGTATTTATTCTGGCAAGTTGAAGTGTTTCTTAGCTATTCAATTACACAGCTACATTTCTTTTCCTCATAATAAATGGATTGTGGAGGGACATGATCACGTACGCCCACCCGGTATGGCACATGATGATGATGATGAATAAAGGGTAATCTATATGGAAGTTTTATTGTATCTTAAATGACAACAAATATGACCAAATATAACCAAACATATGCATTTATAACCCCTCTCTCTCATTTCGTCAAAAATATGACATAAACCTAAATGATGGTCAAAATGTGCATTTTTAATGACCCTTGCTGGTGCACATGCAAGATGAGGTAAATATGTATGTATACACAAAGAACTGCACTTTTAGTCAGCTTATTTTGCAGTTTTCTCCGCTCTCTGTACTTTTAGTGAGTTCATGCGCTGATTTCTCGGCCTAAAGACGCGCAACAAATCTTAGGCCAAAAGCGGCCATAGACTCATATCTGATAACTTGCGTGAGAATCAGAGAACCAGATCCTCAACTACTTGTACATGTGGACAGGCGCCCCAGACTGTTGAACACATACTTCAAGACTGCACTGAATATAGTAGACAGAGGAAAACCCATTGGCCCATAGATACAACACTACAGACAAAACTATAATGGCCACTGCAAGAATTACAAAAGACAGTAACATTTATACAGGAAACGACATTGCAGATAAAGACAATACTTCAGGCGAACAAATGATGGATGGATGGATGGGTAGAGAACGAAAAAAAAAACCAATATCCTGCGCCACCTACTCGTGGTACACCTGAAGAAAGATTAATCGTTTAGGCTAATAGAGTAAGGATCGAAGAGAGAAGGCATCCTGGTACCGACAAAATGCAGAGCTATGTCAGAATACTGGTTACAACTGGTAAAATACAAGGAAAGAGAGATCGCACTAAGGACGATGCACTAAGGACAGGAAATTGTGGAAGGACATGAGTGTCTATGTCAACCGGTATAGCACATGATGATGATGAGTTGTCAGTTATATTTGGCCAGACGGTGCAAAATGTAGGAGATTGCTGCAAACGACAAAACAGCGCAATTAACGTTCTTTTATGAGAAGACAATAAATAATCGTTGGGCTAACGCATCATCATAAGAAGAAGGAACTTGTTCCAACAATATAAAAGTTGCAACAGTGTAAAGGGCAACTAAAAATAATAACAACTGATAATTAACACAATTAAAATAGTTAATAGAAGCCAAGGCAATTGAACGGAGTTAAAGCACAGCTGTCAAATAAAACATTAAATACTATGTTGGGTCGCGAGTAGAGCTGCAGGAAAACATATAAAGCTGCATCGTTGTGTTTTCCGACTCTCGATTTGTGTGTTTAATGTGTATAGTTTGTTTGCTATACCCGATGAAAGCGTTTGCCGAAACGTTGTGGTTTGTCCTGTCTTTCTGTCAGTCTAGATGCTCAACACCATTTAATGTTTATTTTATAAGGCAAGTGAACCTTAGTTGACCAGGACCCTACTTCATCTCGTGTGATCCAGGAGACGGGCTAAACTTTGACAAACGAGTGGGACCACAAAGGGATAGCAATCACGGTACTCAAAAAAGCCGTGTTGAGGTCGGATATATGGAGACGATGATCGTGGCTCATTGCTTGCTTTTGGTATCCAATTATTTTAATGTGAACAAGGCACTTATGCAATACCAAGGAGAAAAAAAAACGACAGATAATTCACATACTCTTTTAAAAATGCAATGATCTATCGCAGACATTTTTTTCTGGTTAACATCGAGCAACCATTCTTCTTCTTTCCTTCCTCATTTACCTTCCAGCGTCGAGGGGAGATATATAATTTGCGATCTTTTGCTTTTCTGTTCACTTCTGCTGCTGTTATGTTTCCTAGTGCTTCTAATATTCCACAGATCCATCTTTTGGCAACCACTGAATATAAGAATACTCCATTTACAAAAAAACAAAAACAAAAAAAAAGATAAAATAAACAAACTGTCAACATATTTGTAAAATTAATAGTAACGGATACAGATTGTAAGGATGTGAGCAGATTGTATTAATCTTCTCATGCATTCTATGCATTGTCTCTTCAAACTGAAGACGACACCTAAGGCAGAAATTATAGACTTTCCACGCCAAACGATCTTTGCTATTTAATTAAGCATGAGACTGCACAAGACCACATTGTGTCTTGCCACACGTCCTTATTCTGGGCGAGGCTCTCAACTGCAGTAAGGGAGTTAATGCCCGCTGTTGTTGCCTCAAGCCTCAGTGTTCGTTTTAGTGTTTCTTTAGGGCGGTCTCTTGTTCTTGTGCCAGCTGTCTCCCATTTGAGTGCTGGCTTTGCTATCTCTTGTTATTTCTTCTACTCACATTGCCGACATATGATAACTTTTATAAATTTGAAATCTAGCTGAGGCCGAGGTCATGTCTACCAGGACATCTGTTTGTAACATTAATCCAACCACGTGTTACGGTGTAGCTAGCAAGAGCTAGACGGAAAAAAAAACAGACACAAAAATTGGACCAGGGGACGTAACAACAATTATGTTAAACATTAAATTATCTCCCATATTTTTCTTTGAATAAAAATAAAACCTCATTGTTTATCTTCATATCACTCCAGTTTGCTGGCCTTTGGAGAAGCTCAACAGTCGCCAGCCAATAACCCAAGCAACCAAGATGTAGCATAAGTTACTAATTACAATCACACAGAAACATCATCAATACAAACATGTCAAATGACATAAAATCTACTCTACCACCATACAACTATAAAGTTGAAGTTTATGAAAAAAAAATATTTATTTATTTTGTTGGTTAACAATGCTGTTCTAAATAAAATGGTTAATATCAACAGATGTCTAGAAAACGTATATAATGTTTCTTTTATAAATGTTTAAAGTAAGAAAAAAATATTTTAAAACAAAGAACATGTATAATGTTGGCTTTAAAACAAAATCCACATTACAGTCAAGATAGAGTGGACAACAAGAACAAAATCCACATTACAGTCAAGATAGAGTGGACAACAAGAACAAAATCCACATTACAGTCAAGATAGAGTGGACAACTAGAACAAAATCCACATTACAGTCAAGATAGGGTGGACAACAAGAACAAAATCCACATTACAGTCAAGATAGAGTGGACAACTAGAACAAAATCCACATTACAGTCAAGATAGGGTGGACAACTAGAACAAAATCCACATTACAGTCAAGATAGAGTGGACAACAAGAACAAAATCCACATTACAGTCAAGATAGGGCGGACAACAAGAACAAAATCCACATTACAGTCAAGATAGGGTGGACAACAAGAACAAAATTCACATTACAGTCAAGATAGAGCGGACAACAAGAACAAAATCCACATTACAGTCAAGATAGAGCGGACAACAAGAACAAAACTCACATTACAGTCAAGATAGAGCGGACAACAAGAACAAAACTCACATTACAGTCAAGATAGGGCGGACAACAAGAACAAAACTCACATTACAGTCAAGATAGGGCGGACAACAAGAACAAAATCCACATTACAGTCAAGATAGAGCAGACAACAAGAACAAAACTCACATTACAGTCAAGATAGGGCGGACAACAAGAACAAAACTCACATTACAGTCAAGATAGAGCGGACAACAAGAACAAAACTCACATTACAGTCAAGATAGGGCGGACAACAAGAACAAAACTCACATTACAGTCAAGATAGAGCGGACAACAAGAACAAAACTCACATTACAGTCAAGATAGGGCGGACAACAAGAACAAAATCCACATTACAGTCAAGACAGAGCGGACAACAAGAACAAAACTCACATTACAGTCAAGATAGAGCGGACAACAAGAACAAAACTCACATTACAGTCAAGATAGGATGGACAACAAGAACAAAACTCACACAATAGTTGAAAAAATCATAAACTTTAGCAGTAATAAATTTTAAGTAACAAGTAAAATAAAGATTTTTATACACACTTAAGCAGATGACATTTTATAACTACTAGGCCTCTGACATCCTGACAGACGGTTGGTAGCAAGTAATCAGGACAAATCAGTAGTTTGATAAATATTAGTATCTTATGTTGGATGCTGCTTTATAACTAGATACACCTTAATAGGTTTGAAAATACACAGACTACTTCAACATATTTTTCTCTTCTTCTATATCTAAATAGTGTAAACAGTTTTAAGATCATTGTAGAAACATGGTCTGATTTCTTTCCTTCTGTAAGCATCAGACATATTATCTATCCATTGTACTTTTCTTCATATTTACAAAATGTTTTTGGTTAAAAAATAAGATTGGCCAGATTTTTAATAAATCTATTGCATCAAAACAATTTATTGGATGTGGCTGTATATGTGCTAGCAAATTTATAATTTTAGCATGCTGAAATAAATATGAATGTATTGTAATAGCGTATATTTTTTTTTAAAATTAACGTTAAGTGGGAGGAAGTTTTTTAATGGATGTTTTGTGCGCTCTAATATGCTGAAAAAAAAAGAGAGCATTGAGTTGTTTTTGATCCCTCACGAAAACTTGTGTTTTTTGTGTGTAAAACCTTTCTTGTTAACCTTTGTCCTGGCAGTGCTCCTCAATTGTTACAATTATTTTTTAACTGTAGTTCTTCCAAAGTTTGACTGTTCCAAAGATTTTACCAAAAAGTCAATAAAAATATTATTCTCAAAATTACAAAAATATTCTTTAGTGGTCAATTTTATGACAATTTTGTAAAAATGTAGTTTACTGAGTGAGAGATATCATAATTTAGGAGTAAATTCAGTAGAGAAGTTGAACCAGTAAATGACTAATTGAATGAGCTCCTGTTTGCTGATAGTCAAAGTTAAGTATGTGAAAATGAAGAAAAAATGTAACACTTCACACATTCACCTGAATCCACTTGTGTAAAAACACATTGTAAATCACTGCACTCTGATGAGGTCTTCAGTGTCGCCAGGAAGGAGATCATAATATTAATATGGACACTGAGTGCAACAGTGATAGACAAGTATACAGTCTGCTATTGGACTAGATTTTAATGTTACTTTCTCATCTATAGAGCTATCATCATTTTGCCCTTTGTCTTCAAAATTATTTGTAGTATCGTTTTTGATTGTGTTATTTGATAGCGTTATGCTTTTCTGTTTTTAAAGCATGTTAAATGTTAACTTCCAAGATTTCTTTTTTCCACTGCAATTTATTTGAGCTTTACTTTTCCTTAGCACAAAACTTTTTTGTCTATTTATGTGAGCATTAATCTGCACCTCTGATCTCCTGCTACTTTTCTGATGTCTTTAAAACATCCTACAGTAAATTTTTAATAAATAATCATTTTAACAATTCCCACTTCACATTTATAATTGATTTTTTAAAGATGTATGGAGGAGTGGATGTATAAGATGATTGGATCAGTCATCCAATCAGATAGGATGTTGATCTAATTCTAGGAAGGGTTCAAGGTGAAATAACATTCCAGACCAGGAAATAGAATTCAGACATGGTATAATGTAAAAGATTTATTTTTTCAAAAAACAAAAATAAACATTTATATTAACAATTATGAATAGAAAGCAAATGCCGTCACATACCAGTTTTCACCATTGCTAAGACATCCAAACATTTCTATGCCAGCTAAGCAACAAATGATAAATAGCATTTTCATACCAACTTTGTGCTATGAAAGTCAAACATGGACCCTTTCTAAATCACAATTAAGAAAGATAAATACATGTGAGATGCGTTGCTTGAGAAAAGTAACAAACAACACAAGAAGAGATAGAATACCAAATGAAACCATAAGAAAAATGGTAGGAACAAAACCCTGCCAAGAATATATAGAACAACAACAAGTTAAATGGTTTGGCCACCTGGTCAGAATGAATCCTTACCAATCACCATCAAGGGCGTTCTTTGCGAGAATGCATGGAAAAAGACTAAGAGGAAGACCCAGAAAAAGATGGATAGATGCAGTGACAGAGACATGTAACAACAAAGGAAAATCACTAATTCAGACAATTCGAGCAGCTCAAAAACGACAAATGATATAAATCACAACACCTTTTAGGTATCAGTGAAAAGAGAAAAGAAGAAGCAGAATATTAACAATTATGAATAACACTTGTTCTTTCTTTTGATTCTTTCTAATGCAGAACACATAATGTACTCAGATCTGTGACACATAATTTTGAGAGTAAGGTAAAATTGTGAGAGTGAGGTAATCAGGAAGTGAGGTAAAACTTCTAATGTGAGGTAATTGGAGTTTTTACTCATTGTTTTTGCCTCCCACAAATCTGCCAAACAAATACTTATTGTTTAACAGCTTAGTCAACCAGAGAGTTTTATTTGAAACAAACCCTTAATTTATGAGGAAATAATCAAAGCAAAATGAAAGTTGTTAAAGTATAACAAAAAATTAATACACAAAATTAAATTAAGTTGATGGAATTACAAGCCAAGTTACAAGCAGATTCAAAGCAAATTGAAAATATTATAAAAATTAGTTCCTAATTAATTAAATCCATTAATTTCTAAAAACTGGATAACACGCCTGTCAAATTTATTTTAGTCTTATTTCCTTAAAAAACTTTCTCATAATACAAAAAAAAACTGTACACATTTTCAATTCCTTTTCTTCTATCAGTGTAAAGAGGTGTAAACTTTATTAACAGATTATTAAAATGACTAAGTACCAAAGAGTTTCATTAACATATCGAGTTTTTCCTCTTTCATCATTCGAGGTGAAGATAAAATAAATAAAGTACTTAGCAGTTTTACACTTGTACATCAAAAAACAAAAATCAGCGCATGATCAGTTTGTCTTTACCAAAAACAAAATAAGCATACACAGATGGACTAACAAAAATGAATGAAGAGTTTATAAGTTGCTGACTATTATAATTACAGGCACATTTCTTAATGAAAAAAAGCAATAGTATACAAATAAAATGTAAGAAATTTAACTGAATAATTATGCTGAGTAATTTATTTAGCAGAAATAACTTCCACTGCATTCAGAGCTGCCACAAAGGCATTTATTCTCACCAATAGATGACAAAAGTACACATAATATATATTGTAGAAAGTCACTTGTTAAACACATTCATCAGCAACCTTCACAGTCTAACCCTCCTACTTGTGCTACAATTGATTCCAAATTCCAGAATTCCTTGCATTGAAATATCATCAGTTGTCATATCTTTGATTAAAGTGCAACCATCTAGCGTCCTCAGTATATCTCCTTTGCCAATAACCAAGGCCCTTACATCCTGTGTCTTTGAAGTCAACTTGTAAACTATCTCACTGCTTTAAGAGTAGATCCATGCGAGACACTGTGAATATATAATCTTCACATTGCACATCCATTCATGTCTCAGGCATCCATTGCGAATCTTAAAAAAGTTTGGACTGTGAGCTCAATATGACAACTATCCTAAATATTGTTATATCAGTAAGACAACTGAGACAGGCTGTCAATGCTAGACAGGCATCCAATGCTAGACAGGTTATCAATGTAAGACAGTCTGCCAATACTAGACAGTCTGCCAATGCTAGACAGGCTGTCAATGTTAGAAAGGCTGCCAATGTCAGAAAGGCTGCCAATGTCAATGCTAGACAGGCTGCCAATGCAAGGCAGGCTGCCAATGTCAATGCTAGACAGGCTGCCAATGCTAGACAGGCTGTCAATGTCAATGCTAGACAGGCTGCCAATGCTAGACAGGGTGTCAATGCTAGACAGGCTGTCAATGCTAGACAGGTTGCCAATGCCAGGCAGGCTGCCAATGCTAGACAGGTTGCCAATGCTAGACAGGCTGTCAATGCTAAACAGATTGCCAATGCTAGACAGGGTGTCAATGCTAGACAGGCTCTCAATGCTAAACAGGGTGCCAATGCTAGACAGGCTTTCAATGTCAATGCTAGACAGGCTGCCAATGCTAGACAGGGTGTCAATGCTAGACAGGGTGTCAATACTAGACAGGCTGCCAATGCTAGACAGGGTGTCAATACTAAACAGGCTACCAATGCTAGACAGGCTGCCAATGATTGTCAGGCTGCCAATACTAGACAGGTTGCCAATAATAGACAGGCTGCTAATGTCAATGCTAGACTGGCTGTCAATGCTAAACAGGTTGCCAATGCTAGACAGGCTGCCAATGCTAGACAGGCTGCCAATGCTAGACAGGCTGCCAATACTAGATTCTTTTGACTTTGTGAGGACAGCGACTTTAGTGAAAAAATGTTAATCTTTTCTTAGACATTATATGACTAATCTGGTTTTTATGTCTGTCTATTACAACTATTGAAATAGTAATTGATTTTATAATGTACTTATCCACTGTGAAATCTGAAATATAGTCCAGTTGCATTAACACATGTATACACAAATGTTTATAAGTGTTATTTATATTAATCCATTTCATTTTTTTTAAAATGATCAGTTATATATTTTAGAAATATAGAAATACAAGATAAATAAAAAATATCAAAATATGTCAAATTCTCATAAGCTTTTCTTATATTTGTATATTTATTTAATTTGGAATGAAACTTAACAAGACATCTCTTTAATCACACATACACAGGCAAATATGCCAAGTAGGTCAAAGTTGAGTTGGTAATTTAAGAAATGAGATGTCCACACATCCTCTTGCCAGATTTTTCACCTCAGAGATTGTCAATTTGTAGCTGGGGGTGACAATATTTAATAATTCACAAAATGACAACATTTTAACAATGAAATTAAAATTAGCTTTCACGTCAAAAGTTTTAGTTTGATGTTATAATATCTAGTGGATGCTTAGTAATTAGCTGAACCTCAGTGAATTGATGCTTCATATACAATCTGAGTTTTCTACAGCATTTACATACAAATTTACGCCAACTTTTAAAAAGTATAATTACATGGATAAGTACTAACAAAGAAATACAGCAGTAAACAGTACAAATATTAATAGTGCTATTCTATTCAAACATTAATATTTCTTAAACCAATGAGTTTGTGTTATCATGTATTTCATAAAGTTCCAGGATAAAAATCTCAAGTAAAAGTATTAAAATATTCAATCAAAGTATTAAATAAAAGTTTTATAAAATATTAAAATAATAACTACATATAATTTATATAATATATATATAAATATATATTTATATAAAAGCATCTCCACCTTTTATGTTCTAGGTGTCTCTAATAATATATTAATCAATAATTTTTGTGACCAACTTCTTGATCTGGTATTCTTGTAGCATTTGTTGATGGTCCCTTGTGTCACACTTAGTTCTTTCTGTCTCATCAAACAGTCAAACCATTTATCTGTTGACTCTTTACGTATTCAACCATTATCATCATCAAGTACCATGCTTGCTGGCATAGGTGATCATGTCTCTCCACAACTTTCGATCTCGACAATTATTTATCATTTCTGTAGTTGACCTTCTGCTAAGCCATTCTCTTAAGCTGTCTGGTATCTTTTCTCTTTGCTTCCCTCTATTTCTTCATCCCTCAATTTTCCCAGTTGTCACAATATATTCCAGCTGTTCCCTTCTCATTACAAGGCCATAAAAATGATGTTTGTTTCTTCCTATTATTGGAAATTAGTCTTTTTTTCTGCTTTGGCCTCTTTCAGAACATTTTCATTACTCTTTTTAGCTGTCCAAGGTATTCTAAACATTCTTTTGTAAGACCACATTTCTGCAGCCTCCAGTGATTTTCTTATCTGTCGTCCTATTGTCCATGATTCATATCCATGTTAAGACTGGCTCTACATAACATTTAAAAACTCTTTTTCTTATTTCCATTGTCAAAAATGGATTGCACAGTATCTTCCTCATTTTTTTAAAAGCTGCTTTTGCCTGAGCTATTCTGCATCTCACCTCTGTTGCACATCTACCGTCTGCTGTAGATGTGATGATCACCTACACCAGCAGGCATGGTACTTGTTGATGATGATGAATCTAACCATTCAATAGTTTAGAGATAGGGTCAAAAGTTTTTTCTATCGAAGCTGAAATAAAAACTCAGACCCGATTACCTTGTGGTACAGAACAGGACAAGCGGCCTTTATTCTATGGTCCTATAAAGTCTCCACCATCCTCACCCCTTCAAACCTCAGAAATGGGGGACTGGTTGGTCTCGAGGCAAGAAGCCAGCCTCAAAACAAATAGGTTGTGAGTTCAAATCCCGGCTGCACCAGTTGGGATTTTTATTTATGATTTTTCTCTGCAGCAACCACCCCTGGTCTCTGCAGTGAGGACTGGCCTGAAATGTCAATTACTTATGGATGGAAAAATATGAGTACCTCCGAAGATGGTGTTATCTGTCTCTGTGGCGAGTAACCCCTGTGCACACGGCTGCCAGGGAAGAATGGATTAACAAGCAAAATTCAGTTCCTAGTCTCTAGGGATTTCATCAGACGTCAAAGCTGGTGAACGAAAAAAAAAAAGAAAAGACCCTAGAAATGGTATATTATATTAGTATAGTTGCCTCTATCAGTCACAGTTGACTATGGATTTTTCAGCGCCCCTAGAAATGTTGTTTTCTTTTCTTTCGCCATGTATTATCTTTTTTTTTATGAAACACCAAAATGGCAAAGTTGGAGTGTCCTCTCCAAGGCACGAGCTTGGGCAGAAAAAGAAATAGACAAGTTGTTGTCCATGCAACATGTTTCTTCTTCTAGGCAGCTGAGCGATTCAAAGGTCTAGCAGGGCAAGAACAGTTTAGTGCCAATTGTGTCGCAGGAGTTGCCAGAACAATGTTGTAATCAGCACTAAATTGCCTTAGGATTTTTCCTCATGGTTTACTCCCAAAGTCTATTCTGTGAATACCTGCTAGACAGCGGGAGTTTATAATCGGAGTTGACCTTCTCCTAGATGCATTGGCATTTTAGCGCTAATTGGTCGCATTTACCCGGGAGAGGAGGTTAGGGCACCTCCGACTCGCTGTGAAAATGTATAGGGCATATGGGACATTTTAGAGAATTAGCTACACCAGACCTCTATATCTAGAGGTTGACCACTGTTCTGCTAGTGGACACGTTTAGAAGTAGGTCAAGTCACCTACCCCTGAAATGGGATGACACCATAAAATTAAGATTATTTTTAAAAATTAAAGTGTAGAAATTGAATCCAGAGTGGCTGAGTGGTTTGTCTACTTGCCACTGAGCAGAAGAGTTTGAGTTCAATTCACAGATGCAATACATTTTTTTGGGACTGACATGACTTTGGGGTTTGCCCAGCTTTAAAATTGGTACCACAGGTTATTATTGAGTTATTGAGTTATTTGCGGGTCATCATCATTGCACTCCGAACATGTCCATAGGTGCTCAGATCCCCTCCTCAGCAATTCCCTCAGTGTCCAGCGACTGACGACTCCAGTTCTATGTTGGTTGATAAGTCTTCTTACACGGCCACCAAGTTTCTCATTTCTGGCCGTGCCCATCTTAACTCCCATTTCCATCATCCGAAGAAGTGACGTTGATCTGTGTTTGTCGAAGTCCTGTGCTCTTCCAACATCTCGAAGGGCATTGATGATGTCCGCCCGATCCATCAGTTGCCCGTCCTCAACGACAGCGCAGCTAGCCAACCTGTCCGCTCTCTCATTTCCCCGTACTCCCGCATGTCCAGGGAGGTGACCTTACGCATTTTTGATTTCTGCAACGACTCTACCCATTGCATGCGTACAAAGCCCGCCTCCACTTTTTTTATCACACGATACCGACCACATCGCTCATAAAATGTGCTGCTGGTATTTGAAAAATATAGGAACTAACATCATGATTCCCATACACCTTAAAACATGGTGGGGACTCTTTACTTTACTTATTTTAAATAAACACCATAAAAGTGTAAAGTGCTCCGTCACAGCCAAATGGCCTATAGAGAATATGGTGTTAGTGACCATGATTTTTACAGACCTTCGGCACATGATTTTTGGGGTAATGTGGTCAATAATATGCCCATGCCGCTTTACTATCCCAGAAAAAATTTGGTATCCATTTACGTTTACGACTGTGTGCACATGGAAGCCGTCGATCAGGATCGAACCCGTTTTTGTCCTTTGTAGTTCAGTTCACTAACCACTGAGCTATCCAGGCTCCCTTAAATACACACTATAGTTTAGAATTATTACCTCAATTCCTTTATCAGCTGGTTCAAAGCCTAGCACTTTGGCAAAAAAATAAAATTCTCCATCCAGTGCTGCTTGAATGTTTTCAGCCTTTCGAAAACCATGTTGCTCTCCTGATAAGAAAAGTAATTTCAGTTATCAGAGCCAATATAACAACACATGTATACTGCAGTAAAAACCACATTTTTAAAATGGATAAAACAAAGGTAGCAGCTGATATGTGTGCTAGTGGACACAAAAATTACATAAATAGTTTTGAATATCTTGGTTCATTGCTAACAAAAATTTGAAAAGCTACAAAGGAGATTAAAAGGAGACTGATGTCTCCATTTTCCTTGAAAGGTAAAGTAAAGTAGAGTGGAGTGGAGTACAATACAGTACAGTAAAGTGAAGTGAAGTAAAAAAAAAACACACTTATGTTGTTGTTTGTTGATTTTTCCATGTAATTTGTGTGCATCTCAGAGCAAATATGTTTTAAATAATTTTAAACAACTTTAAAACAAATGACTGTGCTGTTAAAAAAAACAAAAAATGTTACTGAGTCAGTTTATATGAAAAAAATACCTTGAAATAGAACAAACATGGTTGGCAATCCTTTAGATTTAACAGCTTTGTACATCATCTCTGCTTGGTTAGGTGGAACAATCTGCATAGCACAAAAGTGAAAGAACTCAATAGGCAACAGTTTATTTTATTGAATTAAACTTATGTTAGAGTAAAAAAAAGTAAAGAGCCCCGTCACGCCAAGTGGCTTATAGGAAATATGGTGTTAGTGACGATCATTTTTATAGACCCCAGCACACGATTTTTGGGGTAATGTGGTCGGTATTTTGCCCGTGCCGCTTTACTTTCCCAGAAAAAAATCTGGTACCCATTTAAGGCTGGGTGAACCCGACCGCCTGTCCTTTGTATTCCAGTTCACTAGCCACTGAGCTATCGCAGCTCCTAAACTTATGTTAGGAACACTAAATTAAACATTTTAAAACTCCGATACTATATTTTCATGATAATCACTAGTGTAGTGGTTGGAGTGCTGTTTTTGACAATAAAATAATCAGAGTTCAGTACCAGCCTGACACTGTCCAGCCGATAAAAATAATGGATACCTGGCTCACTGATTTGTGGAAGGTATTTACAGCAAGGAAGACCATAAGCACCCTCACATTTAAACATTGTGGTCTCATTAGGTGAATTTTAATACTTCCCTACGACAACATATGTTGACTTTTCTTTCACTGCATCTACATACTCTAAAAAAATATTAGATATTTCTTTTAATATCTACCAAAAGAAGTAATAACAACTTTAATTGCATTGTCTAAAAAGAATGGCGCAGTTGAATGCAGTGATTTTAGAACAATAAGTCTAATGAGCTAGGTATAATATATAGATGAAGTAGTTAAAGAGGCAGAAGAAGCAGCAAATAAATGGAATATGAAAGAACTGTACAGCACAAAGAAATTAAGTGGAAAATGCAAACAGATCAATGCCTTTAAAGATAAGAAAGGAAATATGCTTAGTAATATAAGGGAACAAATGGAGAGATGGAAAGAACACTTTGAAGAACTTTTGAACAGACCCGGCTCAAATAATCCTCCAGATATACTACCTGCAGAAGAAGAGTTACACGTTAACTGTGGAAAACCAAGCAAAGAAGAAATAATGAAAGCCATGAAGCTATTAAAAATTAGTAAAGCCACAGGACCAGATGAAATTCCTCCGGAAGCCATCAAAGCAGATATTAACACATCTACCAAGATGTTACATAATCTATTACATCAAATTTGGGAGAGGGAAGAAATACCTAAAGACTGGAAAGAAGGTTATATGATCAAACTACCAAAGAAATGAAGTTTACAGGAGTGCACAATACATAGGGGCATTATGCTACTATCAGTGCCAGGAAAAATATTAAGCAGAATCATTCTGGAGAGACTAAAAGAGGCCATAGACAAACATTTGAGAGATGAACATGCAGGTTTAAGGAAAAACAGATCATGTGCTGATCAAATAACTACCCTACGTATAATAGTTGAACAAAGTTTAGAACTACAGTCCCCACTTTATCTTGGATTCATAGATTACGAAAAGGCATTTGATAGTTTAGACAGAAGAATGTTTTGTAAGTTGCCGAGTCATTACGGAGTTTCCATAAAGTTTTTTGATCTGATAAGAACAATGTATGAAGGAATGAAATGTAGTGCGGTGCATGAAGGGCAGCTTACAGAAGCATTTCAAATAAGAACAGGAGGTTAAGATGCTATCTCCATTTCTCTTTCTACTTGTCATAGATTGGATTATGAGAAAAACGCAGAACAACAGAAATGGAATTCAATGGTCACTGGCCAAGCAACTTGATCACTTTGACTTTGCTGATGACATAGATCTCCTATCACATAATATAAACATAGGTAAGATAAAATGAGTATATTTGATCAGAGATCACAACATCTAGGACTGAAAATAAATAGAGATAAGACCAAAATCACAAGAATTTATGCAGTTGGAAATACCAAATAACAATAGGAGAAATACCTCTACTAGACGTACAATCTTACATATATCTGGGCAGTAATATAGACAAAGAGGGAGGAACAGAAAATGATACCAAAATAAGGATATCAAAAGCAAGAGGAGCTTTCATTGCACTGGGAAGCATATGGAAGTCCAAAGAAATTAGGTTAAATACTAAAATAAAAATGTTCAACTCCAATGTTAAGTCAGTTTTATTATATGGCTGTAAAACATGGAGAACAACAAAAATGACAATCATATAGATACAGACTTTTATTAATGGATGCTTAAGCAGAATAAAAGGATGGAAATGGCAGAACAAAATCACTAACATAGAATTATGGAAATGTACCAGTCAAATACCAGTGGACAAAGAAATGCAACAAAGACAATGGTGCTGGATAGGACACACACCGTGATAGCCAATGGAGAGTATTACACGATAGGCCCTTTTTTGGAATCCCCAGGGGAAAAGACAAAGAGGAAGATCAAAATATCCTTGGTGAAGACAGATAGAAGCAAAGATGAAGGCGATGAGAACGATATGAAATGATCTTAAAAGAATGGCAAAAAAACAGAAAGGCTTGGAAAGTGTTTGTTGAAGACCTATGCTCCACAGGGGGCTAAAAGGTAGAAGAAGAAGACACAGAAGTAAACAAACCAATATATGCCTGCTTCATAGACTACACCAGAGCTTTCGATAGAATACACTATAAACTACCTATAAACTGTCAAGAAGATACACATCTAGAAGACACAGACATACAACTAATAGGTAATTTATACTGGGAGCAAATAGCAATAATATAACAAAGAGAACTCTACACCTATTGATATAAAAAGAGTAGTAAGACAGGGATCCTATCACCAAGCTTGTTCAATCACTGAGCAGATCTTTAAAAACATCACAGAGATGCCAGGCCTAAACATTAATGGAAAGATAATCAATAACATACTATGATACTGCATTACTAGCAGAAAATCCCTAAAGATCTACAATTAATGAATGAAATAAACATGACAAGCAAAAAATATGGACTAGAATTTTTTTTAAAATAAAATTTTTAACATTTATTGCATAGGTACATATAAAAATTGAACTCTGATAAGAAACTCCATTCCAAAAAGGTCCACATTTTAAAATACTTTTTTTAATGTGCAGAAAAGCAATATCATTATGAAACTTCATAAGCACAGTCATTGTGCTAGAAGTTTCCCTGTTCATATTAATTGTCCAAAAAATGTATTTGACAACTTTGAATTTTAACCAATTAAAAAAAATACATATTTTATTGTTAAAATGATTGCATCATATAATAATAACAGACCTTCTGAAAAATTGTTGTGTCAAAGTAGGTTACACAAGAGTGAAAACAGCAAGATGACCTTTTAATAATACAAGCCAGAGCAAATTGTATGAAGATTCAGAATCAGTTGCCCAGCTACAGAATCCCCTTTTCGGTCTTGTTAATTCATTGCAAAGTAACACACACAAATATACTATCATTCTGACTACACAAGATACTTGAAAAGATCTTAACAGATCAAAAATCATCTTATGGTCTCTGTTCCAAACTTTCTGTTTAGTTTCCTTCCCTAGTTTTTAGTTTTCCATCTTTCTGAGACCTCACCACAAGGCAGTGAGAACAAGATACAGGTTGTATTACTTATAATTAAAAAAAAATAAAAAAAGGAAAGGCATAGTTTTTCTATTTTTTCTTTCATTCTTATCATCAACTTTACAGCAACTTCACATTTTGATAACTTTACCTCCTGTATTGCTTTTATATATATATATATATATATATATATGACATAGGAACATAAAGGATATTTATGGATGATACACACTTTGTCTTCATCTCCCTGAAAGAAGCCTGTGGCTGTGTTAAGTCTGTGTACATTATGAACTGGAGATCTCTGCTTGCAGATTTCACTCCCTCCTTCATCAATGGGTGCTAAAAGTGTATCCAGGTACCTGCTCTCAAACTTGTGAGTATCCTTCATCAGAGCTTCTAAGTCACCAACTCCAAAATGGCTCACCCCTTTGATAGAAAGAATATTCAGAAAAATAAAAAACATTTATTTCAATCAGAATCTCTGAGAAGCAGTGTAGGAATAAACACTAAAATGATTTTTAAAATTTTACTTCCCCTGCAGCTATATAGTTTACTTTGTATTTACTTATTTACAAGGAGTTTACACCCGTGACTGTTTTTATATTTGTCTTATCATTCAAGAGCTTAACTCTATAACGAGAGTTCATTGGGTATGTTCATGTTGTTGATTTTAAGACATGAGGTTTTAATACTTCACAGAGTTAGATTTCAGCATTTATATGGGAGACTGCTATACTACCATTGGTATTTGATAGATACTATCTATCTATTGACCTTTCGAGCCGTAACCGACCCATAGGGCGTAGACCAAGATACACCTTCTCCTATATGGATTTTTTGTTCTAGCAGTTTTCTTTTAAAGATATTTTATCAAATCTCGCCATCTGTCTCTGTTCTGTGCAAGCAGTTCTATCTCATTGAGGGAGCCGACTCCTGCTGCTCTTGCCTCTCTCATCAATGTTCTTCTCAGTGTCTCCCTGGGTCTTCCTCTTTTTCTTTTACCTGTTGTTTCCCATATGAGGGCTTGCTTTGCTATTCGGTTATTATCTCTTCTCATCACATGTCCAACGTATGACCATCGTCTTTTCTTTATTACTGAAGATATTAGTGGTTGATTGGCGATTTCTCTAATTTCCTCATTTGTTTTGAATTCGTTCCATGCTATACCAAGTATTTTCCTTAGACATTTATTTTCGAATGCGTTCAACTTTGTTTCTATATCTCTTGTTGTTTTCCAGCTTTCACACGCATACGTAAGGGTTGATAGTACATTTGATTTGAATAGCCTAAGTTTTGTGTTTGTGCTGATAAGTTTTGATTTCCACAACTTTTCAAGGCTTCTGAAAGACATTGCTGCTTTAGCTATTCTGATTTTAATTTCTTTGCTCGTATCCCCTTCTCGATCAATGTGACTTCCAAGATAGATAAAGTGATCGATCTCTTCTACTGGTTTGTTTTCCATGTATATTTTGTCACCTGTTGGAATTAAACTAGTCATGACTTTAGTCTTTTCATGATTGATCTCAAGCCCAATTTTGCTGGCTATTGATGATAGTTCATTTGTGTTTTCCTGCATCGTTTTTATCTGACTGCTGATAGATACTGCATTGTGTTTTTTCCTGCAATTTCCTAAAATAGTGCAAGTTTTCACTGTTAGATGATGGACTGAAAAGCATCACCTCACAAGTTGCTGGATCTATAACAACAACACCAATACTGTTACAAGGAACAGAGGCTGAGAGAGTGCAAAGATTGCTATCTCTTTTCTCTGCTTACCATCCTTACACATCAGAAGCTTACAAATGAAAAAATAGAAGAATCTTCTTTGTTCGTTAATTACCAGAATTCATTGTACAGTGTTTTTGCACCCTTCAATCTAATGCATCCATCTTCAACACATATTTTGAGGGGCTGCTTCCCTAGCCTTCAATCTTCCTTGACCTTTCTGGAAAATTAATAAATCAAGCTTTTAATATAATATTTTTAATTTCATAAACTCAGGATCAGTTGGAAAATGTCTTGTTTTTGTTTGAAAAGAGCACTGTTGAAATTTTATACAAACTTTTAATATGGGAAATAAATAAGAGAATAGTTTGTGAGGTTCAGAATAACGGGTCTAGAGGTTATCTATTTTTCACAGCAAATGAACAATTTGAACCTTTTCAGACCATTATCCAATCAAGAGGTCAATAATGAGACCCAATTGGATTTGATAGGTACTGTTGAATTTTTGTTTCAGAAGGCGGCAATTTCAGTTTTATATATTATACTCGATACTTTACTGCTGAACCTAGATTCAACTTAATTAGTACTTACTGTTATGATTTGACTTTCAATATTAATTAATTTACAGTTTTTGCTCAATTAATTTATATTTATGCTTATTTTGGAGTCATTAAAAAAAAAGTGCATAAAATAAATGATTATCAAACACAAATATTCTTCTTCTTTTACCCAACTATTTATGCATTGAGATGTTGCAGATTTAAGACTAAGGATGAAAAGTAGCACATACACAATACATAATACAAGTAAGTGGCTCTATTAATAAGATGAAAGTATAAACCTATCAGGAATATAAACAGAAAGGACTAAGGAACAGTTTACCACATTCCTTACCATAGCCATAAAACGCTGCTCTAGTAACTGACGTAAGAAACACATGAGGTGCATTATGCAGCCTTTAATTAATTGATGTTTCCACAATTATTTCCACTAAAACTCTGTAATTATCTTATTTAGCCTATTTTCCAACCTCCTGGACAAATTTTCCTAACTAATCATGTTTTTTAGATTAATTTTCATTTATTCTCTTGCTGTTGTTTCAATTTTTTTAAATTCTGAAAAACTGCCTAGCCACTGCAAATTAAATCAACAGGTAATGAATGTGTTAAGTACCAAAGAACTAAGAAATGCAATATTTTAACTAACCAACTTTGAATGTATCTGTAAAGGTAAGGCAAGCAAGAGTTGTATATCCACCAGCTGAGCGACCATCTATACAGATTTTTTCTGGATCAACATCACCTATTGAAACTAAATACTTGACGCCTGAGCAGCAGTCTTCTATGTCCAACACTCCCCACCTGCAAAAATTAAAAACTTGTCTTGAGTATGAGTAACAATCAGTAAATATAAATAAATATTTAAATACAATTTGATTGCCAATGTCCACTGAAGAGATCTAAATAGCATCGCAAATGCATGTTTAGACTTGATCAAAATTGCATCAAAAACTTGATGAGGAAAAACAAACACAAATTAAGTGTTTGGTAGTTTAAAACAAACTTCATTATTTCTTATAAAAGAAAGAAGTAGAGGATAATTTGTTATATTTAATGCCATAAGAAAGTGAAATACTACAAGTTACCATAGTAGGTCATAGCATTTAGTGGCATGAGGGTCAGTGACCTTCCTCACTGTTACTATTTTCCACAAAAAAGACTGACAAAAAAAAAAAATAAGAATTAAAAATTAAAACACATTTAAAAACACAAATAACACACATTAAAAAATATTTTTAAAATTCTAATAAAAAAATTATTATTTGTCGCCAAAAGGGAAATAATAATTTTGCCAAGTCTTTGATTGTGAATGACTGTAATGATCAGTGTTTTTTAATAGATACTTAGACAACAGCAGTTTTTTTCTACTTTTGTTGATTCTGCAAGATCAAATAGGTAATGTAGCTTTATTTGAAGTGTGGGATCAGTTAAGAGGTCATAGTGGAGGGATTGGATAGTGTGTACATTTTAATAAGAAATACAGAGAAAATTAGATAACAAAACTTGTAGGCAGCAGCAGTTTTTTTTTATACTTCTGACAATTCTGTGAGATACAGAGGGTGATGTAGTTTTGTCTTTAGTGTTGGTTTGGGTACAGAAAAGGTATCATGTGGGTGGGGGTGGATGGTATGTACATTTTAATAAGGAAAGCATTGAAAGTTAGCAAGCAATTATCATCAGTTAGTTACACAATGAAACGATCAAGCAAAGAAAAAAGTGAATAGATAATTTCATAAATTCCAGGAAAGACTGACTTTGAATTAATTCTTTATTTTGCAATGTGAAAACTCATGTGTTTAATCTGTAGTTGAAGCACAGGCCTCTCATTACACAAAGAAACTCTTTATGAAATATTCTTATATATATATATATATATGTATATATATATATATATATATATGTAGAGAGAGAGAGAGAGAGAGAGAGAAGAGAGAGAGTATAGCAGTAGCCTCTATCAGACTATGGATTTTGCAATGCCCCTAGAAATGTTATATTTTTCTTTTCATTCACAGTGCATTCTCTTTTTTTATGAATCTGCTTCTTGTTTGAAGTGGCGCTTTATAGTGTGTTTCCAAAGATTGCGGTATGCGGCTATTTCTTCCCAGGCTGCAGGGCTGATGTTCAGTCTTCAAATCCCTCTCCAGGGCACGAGCATGGGCAGAAATAGAAAGAGACAAATTGTTGCCCATGCAACATGTTTCTTCTCTCCATGCAGCCAAGTGATCCAGAGGTCTATCAGGGCAATATATATACATCTCATCATCATCACCACAGCCTGTCTGAAAGAATCTCTGTCTCTAGCCAGATCTCTCACATCTTCTGTTGTCATGTTCAAGGTCTCCTTGATGTCTTGAAACCACCTTCTTCTTGGTCTGCCCCTGATGTGTCACCTAGGAACTTCTATTATTGTTCTTTTCAGACCACTGTGTCTTTTGACATGGCCAGAGTATTCTAATTTCCACAGTAGAATGTTGTTTATAAGCAAGTTCTTTCTGATGTTAAATCCTTTAATAGGATATATATATCTCTCTCTCTCTCTCTCTCTCTCACACGCACACACACACAGATATATAAAATAAAATAAAGAAAAGACTTCAACAGGTAGACAGTATGAGTTTTCAACCCTCAGCATATTTATATCTTTCAGATCTGGTTTTTAGTACATGAAAGTGGTTTTTAGTACATGAAAGGTTGCCTATCCATGGTCCACATATTTCAAACTATGCGTATAAATGTCCTAGTTTTAATTATTGTTTATATACTTCAAACTTTCTACATGTATTACGATCCAGATTTTTATTATTGTCTACAAACTTCCTGAGCCTTGGTAACTCAGTCGTTAGTATGCTTTCTTCCTGAACAAAAGGGGCTGAGTTCAAGATCTTCCCCCCTCTCTCTCTGCGATCAGGACCCAATCAGAGTAGGATTCCAGCTCCTCACATGAACTCAGCTGTCAGGTTAGGTGTGTTACAAACAGAACATCACAATTAGAGTCTGCCAGATCCACTCTGATTGAACACCCGTTAAAAACGTTGCACTGTGTTCTGCGCCAGTGGCCCAGTGCATCCGATTTCAGCCAGCATTTTATTCAGGTTTGCTTTCCCTAGCCTTTGATTGTCCCCAATCTTCCTGCAAGTCTAGATCTTCCTGATGAATGCAAGATCTTCCTGAAGAAGTTCTGAGTTTTCAGAACTGGCACATTTTTTTTTACTAACAAGGCTCAGAGATTCACTTGGCTCTAAAAATGAGTATCGGAGATTTTTATGGAAAGTAAAGATGGTCTGGAGTGATGCCGACCACACATCACCCAGAAATGAGATATGGTTATGGAAAATATGGTCACTAACACTATATGTCCCAGATGCCTATCAAGGCATGAAGAAAAGCTTTACTTACAGCAAGAAATCATGGTGGCAGGATGCTTAGTGTACTTACTACTAACCATAAGATCATGGTGGCAGGATGCTTAGTGTACTTACTACTAACCATAAGATCATGGTGGCAGGATGTTTAAAGTACTTACTACTAACCATAAGATCATGATAGCAGGGTGCTTAGTGTACTTCTATCTATTGTCCTTTCGAGCTGAAGACGGCACATAGGGCAGAACCACAATCTTAAAAACAGAAACCTTGCGTGCCAAAATGTCACATATTGCAGAGATCTTACTACTAACTATAAGATCATGGTGGCAAGATGTTTAAAGTACTTACTACTAACCATAAGATTATGGTGGCAGGGTGCTTAGTGTACTTACTACTAACCATAAGATTATGGTGGCAGGGTGCTTAGTGTACTTACTACTAACCATAAGATTATGGTGGCAGGGTGCATAGTGTACTTACTACTAACCATAAGATTATGGTGGCAGGGTGCTTAGTGTACTTACTACTAACCATAAGATCATGGTGGCAGGATGTTTAAAGTACTTACTACTAACCATAAGATTATGGTGGCAGGGTGCTTAGTGTACTTACTACTAACCATAAGATTATGGTGGCAGGGTGCTTAGTGTACTTACTACTAACCATAAGATCATGATGGCAGGGTGCTTAGTGTACTTACTACTAACCATAAGATTATGGTGGCAGGGTGCTTAGTGTACTTACTACTAACCATAAGATCATGGTGGCAGGGTGCTTAGTGTACTTACTACTAACCATAAGATTATGGTGGCAGGGTGCTTAGTGTACTTACTACTAACCATAAGATCATGGTGGCAGGGTGCTTAGTGTACTTACTACTAACCATAAGATTATGGTGGCAGGGTGCTTAGTGTACTTACTACTAACCATAAGATTATGGTGGCAGGGTGCTTAGTGTACTTACTACTAACCATAAGATTATGGTGGCAGGGTGCTTAGTGTACTTACTACTAACCATAAGATCATGGTGGCAGGATGTTTAAAGTACTTACTACTAACCATAAGACTATGGTGGCAGGGTGCTTAGTGTACTTACTACTAACCATAAGATTATGGTGGCAGGGTGCTTAGTGTACTTACTACTAACCATAAGATCATGATGGCAGGGTGCTTAGTGTACTTACTACTAACCATAAGATTATGGTGGCAGGGTGCTTAGTGTACTTACTACTAACCATAAGATCATGGTGGCAGGGTGCTTAGTGTACTTACTACTAACCATAAGATTATGGTGGCAGGGTGCTTAGTGTACTTACTACTAAACATAAGATCATGGTGGCAGGATGTTTAAAGTACTTACTACTAACCATAAGGTCATGGTGGCAGGGTGCTTAGTGTACTTACTACTAAACATAAGATCATGGTGGCAGGATGCTTAGTGTACTTACTACTAACCATAAGATCATGGTGGCAGGATGTTTAAAGTACTTACTACTAACCATAAGGTCATGATGGCAGGGTGCTTAGTGTACTTACTACTAACCATAAGATCATGGTGGCAGGATACTTAGTGTACTTACTACTAACCATAAGATCATGGTGGCAGGATGTTTAAAGTACTTACTACTAACCATAAGGTCATGGTGGCAGGGTGCTTAGTGTACTTACTACTAACCATAAGATCATGGTGGCAGGATGCTTAGTGTACTTACTACTAACCATAAGATCATGGTGGCAGGATGTTTAAAGTACTTACTACTAACCATAAGATCATGGTGGCAGGGTGCTTAGTGTACTTACTACTAAACATAAGATCATGGTGGCAGGGTGCTTAGTGTACTTACTACTAACCACAAGATCATGGTGGCAGGGTGCTTAGTGTACTCACTACTAACCACAAGATCATGGTGGCAGGGTGCTTAGTGTACTTACTACTAACCATAAGATCATGGTGGCAGGGTACTTAGTGTACTTACTACTAACCATAAGATCATGATGGCAGGGTGCTTAGTGTACTTACTACTAACCATAAGATCATGGTGGCAGGGTGCTTAGTGTACTCACTACTAACCACAAGATCATGGTGGCAGGGTGCTTAGTGTACTCACTACTAACCATAAGATCATGGTGGCAGGGTGCTTATTTTACTCAGTACTAACCATAATATCATGGTTTCAATTTCTGGATGTGGTGAATTTTTTTCACACAGATAAGGCTTCAGGTTACACCTAAATTCTGAAAATGGGTACTGGAGATTCATTTCTTTAAAAGTAGGACAGTGTGGCATGATCCTAACTACATCACATATTGAATGTGCCAGTGGTCATTTAAAAATATTGACATTAACATCATTAATGTTTCCCAGAAACTTAACTCTTTCCCTTCCCAGTAACGCTCAGCCCATTGCAGTAGCATATCCTAAGTTTCGCAACAGATGGAGAGAGCATATGTTGCGAAATGTCTGAATTATTCTTCTGCATCTCTTTTTGAAAGTCTTACCATAGTTTATTGAAGAGTGGTTTTCCCTCCGACACATCCACTTCAGAATCCTTTAAATAACCTTGTGTTAGGAATACATTCGATTTATAAATTTTACCTCATTTTACATGCCTTATGTCTTGTTATCATGACTTCCAATGGAAAATGGGTGAAACCCTAGTTCCCAATTGATTATTTCAAAGACTACAACAGCTGTGAAATGTAATTAAACTAAATTTTCATAACAAATAGTATGTTTATATTATTATATTTCGTAATTTTGTGCTTGAGGTGTCTGTCAATTTTTCAACCATAATTTCCCACTTTTTCAAATTTTAAATACTTACCAAAATGATTTTATGTCACACAAATAATATTTCAATTTTGTGCAATATTTCATTGTTAATTTGATATATGATATTATAGTAGGGAATGTATAATAGCGGGGAATGTATAGTTGAGTGTATATAATGGCGGGGGAATTGCACACCAGGAGATGGGGAAGTGGAAAAGTTAGACACAAATGTACACTGAAGGAGATATGACGAAAAATAAAACTTATGATGTAGGGATAGAGAGACGGTTGTGAGGAGACAATGAAGATAGTGAGTTAGAGATTGGTAGCCGTGGAGTACAGATGGACAACGAAGATAGTGAGTTAGAGATTGGTAGCCGTGGAGTACAGATGGACAATGAAGATAGTGAGTTAGAGATTGGTAGCCGTGGAGTACAGATGGACAATGAAGAAAGTGAGTTAGAGATTGGTAGCCGTGGAGTACAGATGGATAACGAAGATAGTGAGTTAGAGATTGGTAGCCGTGGAGTACAGATAGACAACAAAGTTAGAGTTAGAGATTGGTAGCCATGGAGTACAGATGGACAATGAAGATAGTGAGTTAGAGATTGGTAGCCGTGGAATACAGATGGACAACGAAGATAGTGAGTTAGAGATTGGTAGCCGTGGAGTACAGATGGACAATGAAGATAGTGAGTTAGAGATTGGTAGCCGTGGAGTACAGATAGACAACGAAGTTAGAGTTAGAGATTGGTAGCCATGGAGTACAGATCGACAACGAAGTTAGAGTTAGAGATTGGTAGCCGTGGAGTACAGATCGACAACGAAGATAGTGAGTTAGAGATTGGTAGCCGTGGAATACAGATGGACAACGAAGATAGTGAGTTAGAGATTGGTAGCCGTGGAGTATAGATCGACAACGAAGATAGTGAGTTAGAGATTGGTAGCCGTGGAGTACAGATGGACAACGAAGATAGTGAGTTAGAGATTGGTAGCCGTGGAGTACAGATGGACAACAAAGATAGAAAGTGGATGGGCATTCGGAGAACCTAAGAGAAGAGAGCAGCCGAGATGGAACACCAAGCATAACCAAGTAGAGGAGGAACCTGAGGACAGGATGGATCGGTAGTGGAGATGAACAGATGAATTCAGCAATAGGCATTTAGGAAATGGAAGAATAGTGACAATAGAGCTGGCAATAGAAATAGTTAGAGTAAGGAGAGGCTGTTCAATGGGGAACGGTCTCACATGAATTAGTTTTCAAGGAATAGTTAGAGTAAGGAGAGGCCGTTCAATGGGGAACGATCTCACATGAATTAGTTTTCAGGGAAAAGTTAGAGTAAGGAGAGGCCATTCAATGGGGAATGGTCTCACATAGGTTGATGCTGAGTCAGAAAAGAAAATAATAAGATAGAAGAGGATAGATGTAGCAGAGAATGAATGGAGTGTAAATAGAACGATGAACTGAATTGATAGACCGACATGTATTAGTTTACTAGTGTAATAAAAGGCTGCCAATCAAATAAAATCATGAAGTTATTTTGTGACGTTGTTGTCAGCTGTCATACGTTCATCAATTGAACGCTCATTTCGTTTGTTAGTGAAATGGCACGAAAGGTATAGAATACAAAGATTAACGGTCAACATGAAGGTCGATAGAAGGTCGGAGGTGTCGGTTGAGATCTGAAATATACAAGATAGACGAAGAAGACTTATGAAACAAGGAAGAAAAGTAAAAGATACAATACAAAGTGGATTCCTTTCATAACGTTCGTGAAAACACTTTTCGAGAAAGGGCACAATATATGTAAAAATTGTTACATTGGTAATATCAGTTTTCACAAATCTAAGTAAGATAATTCAACTCAAACCAGCAAAATAATTGGGAGGGGAGAATTAAAGGCACAGCGGAAACCATCTATTTTATGTTTCACTTTTCTCTTAAATACCTCACACTTTCTCAACACTGCATCATAAAAATAATAAAATATGATAGATCAGACTCACAGACTTCGCAGTCTATGTCTGTATTGTTTGCCATAACCTGTACTTCCTCTATAGTCCACAAGAAGAGCTGCAAATCCCCTGCTAGTGAAGTACTGTAGCTTCAGGTCCAGGCCTGGAAAAAATGCACCAGTTGGACCTCCATGGGCCTGAATTAATAGTGGAGGTAACTCTCCTGCAAAACATGAGCAAGATAAATTGAATTAATGAAATCCATTTGCAAGTCTTTCAAAAGAGATGTCTTCAACACAGAACACTTAGTGTCTTTGGTCTAACATTGTCTTGAATAAAAATCTCCTTAAGGAAACTTGCACTAATCACATCACTTAGGATGTTCAATAAAAAATATGGTGCTGGATATTTCATGATATCAGAATGCTTCAGGTAAGTGTCACATGATAAGCTCTTTGCTGGATTCCAGATGGCAGGAGAACAAGCTGTAAATCATTAGTTACATTTATAAGAAGCCACTATCTTATCAGTGAAAATTCAATCACTTGGAATAACATGATTTATGAAGAAAAAGAGGCTGACTTAGAAGTATGCTGACCACTGTGATGAGATGATTTAGAAAAGCACTTGGAGTGACCAGAAGAGACAGAATTAGAAATGATGTTGCAAGAGAAAAGAGAAGGTATAGAACTAACCTTAAGCTACATAAAAAAAAAAAACAACAAATATAATCGTTTGGCCAACTAGAAAGAAAAGCTATGTGATCCCTTACCATACAAGGCATATATTAAAAGAGCAGAAGGGAGAAGAACAAGAGGTAGGCCCAGAGTAGGATGGAATGACAACACCAAAGAAAGGCTATAACAACATCAAGTGGCAATGATTAAAGTCACCAGCAGTGTGAGAGCCAGAATTTATCCTAACACCTGAAGGGGTACAAGAGAAAGTGAAAAGAATGAGACTTCCAGCATGAATGACTAGGTAGGAAGTCAACAACAGAACAGATAAACAACTATATAGACAGAAAAGTTGTGGTGAGACATGATCACTTACACCAGCAAGCACTGCAATTGATAATGGTTTATGGCATAAATTTTAATCATAATTTGTGTCTTGAAAGTAGTCAGAAAATATTTCCTAGTGTTTGTTAATAGTCGTCAGTGGCAGCAGGTGAACTAGTCAAATCAAAAAGTAATCTTACACAATGAACACAAATTATGTGAATACAAACAATAGAGGAAATACCATCAGGAGCTTTGTAGTCTTTGTTAACAGGTTTATAATATAATCCATGGCATATTTCCCCATGTGATGTTGGCCAATTGATTTTCTGGGGGATGCTCAAGTATCCACTCTCCACATTTACAACCTTGGACACATAGATAACTTCAATCTAAAGAAGACAAAAATCACAACGATTTCATGATTTAACAAAAAAGTCTGACAAACCGGTTTCCTAAATAATCAAAATGTTTATATATAACAAGAATACATGTTACAATTTCATTTAAAAAGAAGCATGTATGTTAAGAATCGCTAGGGAATATCTGTACACTAGAATAGTGGAAAATAAAGAATCTTAGTTCCTGTAGTTTTACTCTACTGTGTATCTGATTATTTATATTTACTTTCTTGAATATTGTGGGATACCTTTATTTTAGTACTTCTTAGAGAATTGTCTATTTGTATGAGTGATGTGATATATATTATATGTGTAAAGCAACTTTGTTAAATAATACAAACTATATACATATATCTATATATATTTGGGAACTTTGTTAACCTCAGACAGAAGATGTACAAAAGAGGTGAGATGCAGAATGGCTCAGGCAAAAGCAGCTTTCCAAAAAATGAGGAAGATACTATGCAATCCATTTTTGACAATAGAAACAAGAAAAAGAGTTCTTAAATGTTATGTAGAGCCAGCCTTAACATATGGATGTGAATCATGGACAATAGGACAACAGACAAGAAAATCATTGGAGTCTGTAGAAATATGGTTTTACAGAAAAATATTGAGAGTGTACCATGGACAGCTAAGAAGAGTAATAAAGATGTTCTGAGAGAGGTCAAATCAAAAAGAGAGCTAATTTCCAATATTAGGAAGAAACAATCATCATTTTTTGGCCATGTAATGAGAAGAGAACAACTGGAATATATTGTAACAACTGTAAAAATTGAGGAACGAAGAGATAGAGGGAAGCAAAGAGAAAAAAAACAGACAGCTTAAGAGAATGGCTTGGCAGAAGGTCAACAACAGAAATGATAAATAGCTGCCGAGATCGAAAGTTGTGGAGAGACATGATCACCTACGCCAGTAGGCCCGGTACTTGATGATGATAATATATATATTGTCCTTTTCAGCCGAAGATGGCACATAGGGCAGATATTCTAGACTCTTGTGTCCGACGATCTTTCAACTGTCAGACCTTGCACTGGACCTGTAATGTGTCTCGACACATGGCTCTGCTCTAAGCAAGTTGCTCAGTCTCAGTGAGGGAGTTGATGTCTTTTGTTGTCTCTCGCTTTAATGTTCTATTTAGTGTTTCTCTAGGTCAACCTCTTTTTCTTTTACCCTCTGGTTCCTACTGGAAGGCCTGCTTAGAGATTCTCTTGTTGTCTCTTCTCACCACATGGCCAACCTTCTTCTGTTGACTATTGTTGATATTTTTGGATGCTTTGTCATTTCTTTTATTTCTGCACTATTCTTGAACTCCTTTCATGGTGTATATATGTCCAAAACCAAATAAATCGTTTAAAAAATGACACATTTGACTGATATTATTGCCTGCATCATGCACAGACACCTGGAAAACAGTTTAATAAGATGGCGGCTTCCTTGCAACACTGCACCAAGCAAAAACAGTGAGGTGTTGTGAGATCTTTGTTTAGTGAAGGCATGAAACCTGTAGAGATTCATCACTGGTAGATAATTCAATACAGTGACAGGTGTATGAATCACACACAAGTGTTGAATTGACTGTGAAGTTCAAGAATGGTGTCACTAGTGTAGAGCATTATCCTCATCTGGGCTCAGCATTCATGGCAGTTACAGAAGAGAACTTTGCAGCCATGGTGATCCTGATACAGGAAAACTAGCATGTCACAGTCTAGGTGATATTACTGTTGGACATTAATAATGAATTGGTCTATCATATCATTCTTGATGAGGTGAAGTTCCAAAGAGTGTAAGATCTAAGCAGAGGTGTATGAGTGGTTGCACACTTGTCTGAAAGAATTCTTTTTCCCTTGGTATCTACATGTTTGAAGCAATGTGCTTAGGACTAAAGTTGGCCTATGTTGAATGATGATAATGTAATGCTTGCAAAAAATGCTACGTAAGTAAAAAAAAAATCTAGTTTTTCCATTGTATACACTGATATGTACATTGTGGAGCTGTAATTATTTGCAGTCCATAGTGAGTGTTTCACAAAAGAGAAGGCCTGATTTCATTCATTGGGATAGTAATTTTTAGGGTACACTCACTGATTATGAAGTCTACATGGATTTGGCATGGGTGCATGGAGGTTTGTGCTGCCCGTGGACTGCTGTTACAGTGACCTGAAAGTGTGCATGATCTGAGGACCTTT
Organism: Megaustenia siamemsis; assembly: GCA_032433765.1. NCBI lineage: Eukaryota > Metazoa > Mollusca > Gastropoda > Stylommatophora > Ariophantidae > Megaustenia > Megaustenia siamemsis. The sequence continues at coordinate 20,915,588 of JAVIAB010000124.1, forward strand.
TTTTCAAAATGCAACACGTTCACTAGAACAGTATAAACAATCAGGATGACCACTCTGTTAGTTGCTTGAATAGGGGACTAAGCAGATTTGAGAATGTCCAGTGTCCAGCGACTGACGACTCCAGTTCTATGTTGGTTGATAAGTCTTCTTACACGGCCACTAAGTTTTTCATTTCTGGCTGTGCCCATCTTAACTCCTATTTCCATCATCCGAAGAAGTGACGTGGATCTGTGTTTGTCGAAGTCCTGTGCTCTTCCCACATCTCGGAGGGCATTGATGATGTCTGCCCGATCCATTGGTTGCCCATCCTCAACGACAGCGCAGCTAGCCAACCTGCCCGCTCTTTCATTTCCCCGTACTCCCACATGTCCAGGGACATAGACAAAGGTGACCTTACGTATTTTGGATTTCTGCAACGACTCTACCCATTGCATGCGTACAGAGCCCGCCTCCACTTTTTTTATCATGCTCGTCGAATCACTCAGTATGCATGCGTGGGTGTAGTCTTGTGACTCTAACCATTTGAATGCCTTGGTCACTGCCATGACCTCCATTGTCATGCTACTTGTGGTCATGACGTATGCACCACTGTTTTCTTTGACTATTCTGCCTGCCGAGTGTGCTGTAAATGCCCATGCACTTCTTTGGAATTTTCCTGGTCATCGACAAACATCAAACAACCCTTAGTGACTCAGGAAACACAGTGAATAATGCTATGCAGTCATCAAACGTAATGACAGACTTATAGGGACCACACCAATAGACACTGTAAGACGTCCGGTCCATGAGGTGAGACTCAGGTCATAAATCAACCTGAGCCAGGAATTTCGTGTCCTTGTGTTTTGCCTAGTGTGAACACATGAGACTGTGTCAAGAGTTAGAAGAAATTACTATTTTTCGAGCACCTAATGTTACATTTAAGTGGTAGTAATTTTTACTACAGTATCGTAACTGGGAGAGTTACAGATAGGTATCATAGTTTAGGTTTAAAAGTGATATTTGTAAGGCTGAGTGTGTGTATTTTTATTGTTTTAAAGCAAGAAATAAAAAAAGGTGATAATTATGCACTTTATAGCACAAATATCAAAAAGTTCCTCGAAATAATAAATTAATTATTACAAAAAAAAAAGGTTCCCATTACACCATGTTAGGCATATGGGAATATTGTGTTCTTATTTCCTTCCTTGTTTCACTTTCAGCATCAAGGGAAGATATCATTTGCAGTCTTCTGCTCCTTTTTTGCCTCTACTGCTGTTATATTTCCTAGTGTTTTTATTATTCCATCTATCCACCTTTTTCTTAGTCAGCCCTTGAGTTTTGTGTTCTTGCAACATTTGTGCTGTGTTTTGATCTTTCTGTCTTATCACATGGTCAAACCATTTTGTCTGTTGTTTCTTTATGTATTCAATGGTGGGAATTATTACTAACTTTTTTTTCTCACTTAATTTCTGATCTTATCTCTCAGGCTGTTTCCTGTCATTCGTCAAACACATTTCATTTCTCAGGTGGCTATTTTTCTTACTGCTCTTGAGAAAGGGTCCAAGTCTGACATTGGTAGCACAACATTGGAAAGAAAATTGTTTTGTAGAGTGCCCGTTTTGCCTCTAGAGTTATTTCCCTGTTGGACAATAGTGGTGATAGTTGTCAGATGATTTGACAAGTTTTGTTGCATCTTCAGTCTATTTCTGCTGCTTGTGAATTGTTGTTTGTCACTACAAGACTTCCTAAATGTTTAACTAAATCTCCACTTGTTTTAGTTGTCTGACATCTATCTTTGTGTTGATGTTCTGTTGCTTGACTGCTATATCCATGGCTTCTGTTTTGTTGATGTTGTATTGAGTGCCTATCCTGTTAAATATTCTTGTAGGTCTTCTATTTTTGTAATGCATTAGTGGAATATGGGGTTAGTGATCATATTTTTTTCCATGACCACTGCACATTTTTGGATGATGTACATGGCATCACACCAGGTCACTTTTACTTCCCAAAACAACCTCCACTTTTAGAAACCAGATGAACCTTGGACCCTTGTAGGTCTGAAAAACATCTGCCACTGCTGTGAGTATTGAACCAGGACCCTTCTAATCAGGAAGCGAACGCACTAACCATTCAGCCACAGAGGCTCCAAATTAGTTATTACAAGTATAAAATATAAATCAGTACATGCCAAATAGAAGGAATATACACATGAACATTTACTGTACAAATGCAACTGAAGACATGTAAGAATAATCTTACCTTTCTAGTGTCAATGTCCACTCTAATGATTTGTGGAACCTTTGTTTGACTAATGGCAATGCAGTAAACAGACCCTGCAGCTGTCCAGCCAAATCTACTATGCAGTAAGAAACCAGTATCAATCTTTGTGTAAGTTTTTGTCTTCAAATCCACAACACCAAATTCCTGTTTCAAGATATAAATGTATGTATAAGAAATACATTGAGATGCACAAAATTCCAATAAAAGGCATTATCATTATCAACATGTGCTATGTCAGCTAATAATAGTTATCATGAATCTTCACAGCTATGTCTATGCCATCAATAATTTTCTTCCATGCCATGTTGTTAGATTGCTCACAGGGTTTTCCTGAAATGCTCCTTCTTTTTTGCCTCTTGCTTTCTTCGACAGAGGCAAGGGTTGCTGCCATGAATTCAGTCATTAGCAGGATGTCATCATATTTAACGCCAAATTGTGTATGCTTTTTCTGATGTCTTTCATTGAGCACGATTTGGGTTCATATGTCTCTAGCAGATCACATGTTTGCAGAACATGATCTATAGTCTCTAGCCCTAGATTAATATGTACACTGTGAAGCTGAAGTAATTTGCTGTCTGCAGAGGTGAGCATCAAGTCTACAATGTTCTGTTTGGAGTCTGAAGATATTCTTATATCGTGATCATTTCAGATTCTAAATGCTGACAATATTTTCTACTTCTACAAATTCCATTAATGATAATGAATGACAGGTACATTTCTCTCTGTTGTTAGTAAGTCCCCTTTGTGCATTCACTTCTACAAGGCAAGTTATAGGTTACGAAGGAATATGACAACCTAATAGCACTTTTGTTTATAATGGTAAACATTTTTTTTTAGATAAATGCCAATAAATATCTTCTACATAACATGCACAACAGCAGAAAACAACACATACAACAGTTTAAACTACTCATGACTTATGAATACACAGTAAAAGTTGATCATCATTGCTTCTGTCAGCTGTTTATTTATAGTAGGATTCTCAACATTCTTCTATAAACCATCATAGTGGCATCAATTTCTTTATTGATTAATTGATTGTCTATGAATGGTATTTATATATAACCATTACCCAACCATCGGTTTGCTGATGAAGCAAACTATTGGACCATTTACCAACACATCAGTTTTGACAAGAATGGTTGAGTTTTAAAATAAAGAGTCAATTTCATATTTATATCCGCCAATACTTGAATTCTTGTTTATTCTTATTCCTCCATTAGGTTTAAATTTAATCCTGTAATACGATACCTATCTGTAGTCAACAGACACAGGGAACTCAGATTTCCTGTCTCAGGTTGATTTATGACCTGAATTTGGCAGCAGGGGTTGGATGTGTTACAATGTCTATCTGTATGGACGCCTTAATTCCACTAGTATGTTCGGTTGCCTCATAGCATTATTCACTGCATTTCCTGAGTTAGAAATGTAACCGTTGATGTTCAACCTTCCATATCTCGAGCTGGCACACAACTGACTAACTAACTACACAAAAACTATGTACAACATTTTTAAGGGTTGTTATTCCTGGATGGCTAATGCCCTTCGGCAGGACCACTCTGTCTCAGTCCACCGCTAGTTCACAACTGATTATATTTTACAATCTAATTTTCCTTGTGTCTCTTCTCCCACGTGACTCTCTCACAATCCTCGAGTGTCACTCAGTCCCCTGAGCTGATCTCGTGTTTCTTCTTTTCTCGCTTTTCATGCCTTTCTGCCATTCCTCTTTCACTCTATCTCACTGATTTGTTCCTTACCTTCTCCCCCTATTTCTTCACCCCTTCCCTTCATTCATCTACTTTTCCCTCTTTCTTTCCCCTCATCTATCTTCTTCCTTTCTTTCTCTCTTCCTATTACAGAAAGAGTTGTTTGATGTCGGCCGATGACTGAGAAAATGCCCCTGGTCACAGAAGAAACTAAATGGGGAAAAAAATCACAAAATGGGTGGGTGGGGGGAATCCAACAATAATGGAAACAAAAACACCCAGTGGTCACTGGAAGTGGTAATTAGGAAGTTATAGGGGAAGGATGTTTAAACACAGGAAAATGTCAAGTTTTGAAGAATCTGTGCTCTGATGCAGTAATTGTTTACTACAGTATCATAATTGATGGTTAATTTTAAAAATTAACAAACCGCATTAAAAGATGTAACAATTCTTGCTCCTCCATTTGGATCTTGAACATAAGAGGTTCTACCAAATGCCCACTGTGGCCCACCAATCTCAGCTTTTGTTTCATGAAGATTCACATGTTCTCCTGACTTGGTTACATGATACAAATTCCACCAATCAGTTTGATCTCCTATGTACAAAAGATCATTATCAACTGTCCAAGTTGGTTGAATGACACTTAGGTCTTGTCCAGTCGCATCTTTACCTCCAACAACCTGCACAAGAAACCAAACATGATTACTACTTAAGTTTTATTAACACAAAATGTAAAAGCAAATAAAAGGAAAACAAATGTTAAATTATCAAAGACATGTATGATGGTTACACATGTGCAGTTCGAACAGAGGAAGGAATGAGCGAATGTTTCCCAATAGAAACTGGGGTTAAACAAGGATGTATTTTATCGCCCTTGTTATTTGGAATTGTTATGGACTTCATAATGAAGAAATGCTGCACTGGTAATAAAGGCATTGAATGGATACAAGGAGACCATTTGGAGGACCTCGACTTTGCTGATGACATAGTTCTCATCAGCAGTCAGATAAAAACGATGCAGGAAAACACAAATGAACTATCATCAATAGCCAGCAAAATTGGGCTTGAGGTCAATCATGAAAAGACTAAAGTCATGAAAAGTTTAATTCCAACAAGTGACAAAATATACATGGAAAACAAACCAGTAGAAGAGATCGATCACTTTATCTATCTTGGAAGTCACATTGATCGAGAAGGGGATACGAGCAAAGAAATTAGAATCAGACTGGCTAAAGCAGCAATGTCTTTCAGAAGCCTTGAAAAGTTGTGGAAATCAAAACTCATTAGCACAAACACAAAACTTAGGCTATTCAAATCAAATGTACTATCAACCCTTACGTATGCGTGTGAAAGCTGGAAAACAACAAGAGATATAGAAACAAAGTTGAACGCATTCGAAAATAAATGTCTAAGGAAAATACTTGGTATAGAATGGAACGAATTCAAAACAAACGAGGAAATTCGAGAAATCGCCAATCAACCACTAATATCTTCAGTAATAAAGAAAAGACGATGGTCATACGTTGGACATGTGATGAGAAGAGATAATAATCGAATAGCAAAGCAAGCCCTCATATGGGAAACAACAGGTAAAAGAAAAAGAGGAAGACCCAGGGAGACACTGAGAAGAACATTGATGAGAGAGGCAAGAGCAGCAGGAATCGGCTCCCTCAATGAGATAGAACTGCTTGCACAGAACAGAGACAGATGGCGAGATTTGATAAAATATCTTTAAAAGAAAACTGCTAGAACAAAAATTCATATAGGAGAAGGTGTATCTTGGTCTACGCCCTATGGGCCGGTTACGGCTCGAAAGGTCAATAGATAGATAGATAGAAATGTTAAATGCGTAAATAAAGCATTAAATACATTATAAATTAAAAACAAGATTTAATATCTTTGAGAAACAATGTTAAGTACTTACACAAAACAACATGTTTGCATGTGTGAGTGCATATTTGTGTGAAACAGAGAGAGTAATACGGCACAGCAGAGAACAAGAGTAGAACTTTTTTGACTGTACATAGTTCTGAATATATTTTGATTTTGCACATACTTTTGTTAATGCTGTACTGATATGATATATATCAAATAATGTATAAATTGTTGTATGACTAGTATTTAGTTAGGTGAAAAAATGCAAAAATTAAATTAATCTGAATTTTTCATTTAAAATTAAATAAAAAGAAGAATCAAAAGACAAATACATATACTACAATAAAAAAAAAATAAAAAATTTTTAATGAAATAGAAATCATAAGAGAACAAGAAAATAAAATACAAGATGGTTATACTTTATGGGCAGTTCCTTCCACAATTTCATCACCAGTTTCAGACAACTCTGCAACCCATATTTCTGTGCTGTCCCAAGGCTGAAATCAACCATAAACAAAACAATAAAATATAATCAGGCTTTCAACTAAATTTAACAACATTCAAAAACTTCATATTTTGTGTATTCTACACTAAAATGAATATCTATTGATCTTTTGAGCCATAGCCGGCCCAGAGTGCATAGACCTAGATTTCTCTTATCTAAATTTTTATCCAAGCAGTTTTCAATCCTTGTAAAGATCTTTTATCAAATCTCGCCATTTGTCTCTGTTCTGTGCAAACAACTCTATCTCACTGAGGGAGCCGATTCCTACTGCTCTTGCCTGATCAATGTTCTTCTCAGTGTCTCTCTGGGTTGGCCTCCTTTCCACTTACCTGTTGTTTCCTACATGAAGGCTTGCTTTGTTATTCGATTATTAAAAATGAATATAGCAATTATTAAATAATGTGATTTGAAGAATGATCTTTTCCCACATAAAAAATTCTCAGTCTTTCTCATCTATATGACATGAAGTTGGTGCACCAAATAACTTCCCAACCACTCTACAAGTCTAACTCCTTGTTCTAGAAGTTTTTGAATTGCTCCACATCAATTGCTCAGTCACTCTCAATGTGAGATACCTCAAGTTATCTTTCTTGACAAGTCATAATAGCTCTCGCTACAGAAGCCCTCAAAGAAACCCTGCCAGCCCTCTAGACTCGTGTGTGCCTAACAGATTTTGTATTTTTAAAAATTAATTAATTTGTTCTGTTATAGATTTAATGTCATAAAGGCATTAAACCACAGTGCTAGGCTGCAGCATTTCGAGGGGGACTAGTCTTCTTCCTTGCTGTTATTTATCATCCCCAAACTCATTGAGACAGGTATTCTACTTCTTTTCAGCAGGGTTGAGAGTAGAATATCAAAGATATTATATATCACAAGTTATTATATATAAGATATATATCACAAGTTGTGATTAAACCTACGTCACCATTACTACTACACCAGTGTGATACCACTATGTCAGTGCAATAAATTCACACAAATCCCTGAATGTCCAAGGACTCCGAATGTGCTATCAATTTGTGATGAAGCTATTGATCACAATTTATTTGGACCTAGTCCACAAAAACATACTGATATTGATCTGCAGAAAAGAGGCATTTTTAGGCGTAAAAAGTGTATTTTCTAAAACATTAAAACATGAAATATTTGGCAATAAAGGTGTAAACAAAAACACCAGGTAACACAAAGAAAGTCCTGGATTTTAAGATCTCATGTATTATACGTGCAATAAACAAGAAAATCCTGTCAAAAAATACATTAGCAATTAGTAGTTGATTAGTTTAGGATTTCAATTTCTGTCAATAACAAATTGCTGGTATGAAAGTTAGTGAACCAGAGCTGATAAGACCCCACTACACCTCCACATGGTGGAAAAAGTTTATTCAAGCTGATAAATGAGTAGGGACTGAAGAGAGGGAAAGCAAACCAAGTCTCAAGAATGTCAAAAACAGAGTGTGTCAAGTTAAGAGGAGAAAAGATTACATCTCTCTGTAATCTGTGACACAATGCAATGGATACTCTTTGAAAAATAAACAATTAAGAAAATAAGTAGAAAATCTGTCAGTATTAAACTGGTCATCTAACACAGCTCTTCAGGAAACATCTTTGTCCTTATCTTTCAGTTATGTCAACATTTTTACTGTCCCTTATGTATCTAACTTTAACCATGTGTTTTCCCATTACCATGTGTTTTCAGATAAAGACTCATCTTGAATGCTTCAAGCTGTATTTCAAAATGTTGCCTACACCATTAGAACCAAAGTGGCATAATTGTAATGTACTTCTCTGCTGACCATGTAGTCAGGATCTACCACCTGACTGTGGCAAGTTTACTTTTCTCTGCTGACCATGTAGTCAGGATCTACCACCTGACTGTGGCAAGTTTACTTTTCTCTGCTGACCATGTAGTCAGGATCTACCACCTGACTGTGGCAAGTTTACTTTTCTCTGCTGACCATGTAGTCAGGATCTACCACCTGACTGTGGCAAGTTTACTTTTCTCTGCTGACCATGTAGTCAGGATCTACCACCTGACTGTGGCAAGTTTACTTTTCTCTGCTGACCATGTAGTCAGGATCTACCACCTGACTGTGGCAAGTTTACTTTTCTCTCTAGCCAACACATCATGGTGCTCACCCAGCCTCTAAAAATAGGTACCAGAGTTTTTCTCTCAAACAACAACTGGTGTGATACTGACCACTTAACTCTTAAATAAGATGATGTTGGTGGGAGAAAAAAATAACAGACATTAACATCATGTTTCCCAAAAACAATCACAAGATGTGAAGTGTCTTTTTATATATAACCAGCACAGTTGTCTTATTGCTGTTTGCTTATTATGCTCTCTCAAATTGTCTAGCACTATAACCAACAAAAATATAAAACAAAGAAAATGAGCTCCTTTCATGATGAAACTCCTAACTCATAGTTGAGTGGTTGGTAAAGGTAAAGTACGAGACTTGAATCAGCGTCTTAGCATGCGAGTGTTCACCCATATGTGCTCAGCCACCTATCCAGAAGTGTTCTGAGACTTCTGGATAATGTTACTTCAAGCATCGAAACTCACGATGCGAGGCAGCATTCCTCACCTTCCCAGAGTACTACCCTGATACTCATTTCTACCAGCGGCTGGGTCGACCGTTGGGGGTATTTTTTTTTTAACCAAAAGCACAACTCACACTGCTTCCAGCAGGAATTGAACATGAGTTGTTTGAACGTCGGTAGCCTAGTTGGGTGATTGAGTTATTGTTATTGAGTTATTTGCGGGTCATCATCATTGCACTCCGAACATGTCCATAGGTGCTCAGATCCCCTCCTCAGCAATTCCCTCAGTGTCCAGCGACTGACGACTCCAGTTCTATGTTGGTTGATAAGTCTTCTTACACGGCCACCAAGTTTCTCATTTCTGGCTGTGCCCATCTTAACTCCCATTTCCATCATCCGAAGAAGCGACGTTGATCTGTGTTTGTCGAAGTCCTGTGCTCTTCCCACATCTCGGAGTGCATTGATGACGTCCGCCCGATCCATCGGTTGCCCGTCCTCAACGACAGCGCAGCTGTCGGAAACATGATGTTATGAAAATCACCTAGTTGGGTGATTTTCCCAACTAGGCTACCAAGGCCCCCAGTAATGGGTATTTGTAATTAACAGAATATAAAACAAATACCACTTTTTTCCTCACACAATTTAAGATAAATGGCTATTTAATAATCATATTTGGTGGCAAAGGTACATGTCAGCACCAGGGCTGAAAGCTGTCAGTAACTCACAGCTGACTGCTTGCACCAACATCAGTGACTCACAACTGAATGCTTGCACCAACATCAGTGACTCACAACTAAAAGCTTTGACCAGCATCAGTGACTCACAACTAAAAGCTTGCACCAGCATCAGTGACTCACAGCTAAAAGCTTGCACCAGCATCAATGACTCACAGTTGAATGCTTGCACCAACATCAGTGACTCACAGCTAAAAGCTTTGACCAGCATCAGTGACTCACAACTAAAAGCTTGCACCAGCATCAATGACTCACAACTAAAAGCTTGCACCAACATCAGTGACTCACAGCTAAAAGCTTTGACCAGCATCAGTGACTCACAACTAAAAGCTTGCACCAACATCAGTGACTCACAGCTAAAAGCTTGCACCAGCATCAGTGACTCACAGCTAAAAGCTTGCACCAACATCAGTGACTCACAGCTAAAAGCTTGCACCAGCATCAGTGACTCACAGCTGAATGTTTGCACCAACATCAGTGACTCACAGCTTAAACCTTGCACTAGCATCAATGACTCACAGCTGATTGCTTGTACTAACGTCAATGACTCACAGCTGAATGCTTGCACTAGCATCAATGACTCACAGCTGATTGCTTGCACTAGCGTCAATGACTCACAGCTGATTGCTTGCACTAGTGTCAATGACTCACAGCTGATTGCTTGCACTAGTGTCAATGACTCACAGCTGATTGCTTGCACTAGCGCCAATGACTCACAGCTGATTGCTTGCACTAGCATCAATGACTCACAGCTGAATGCTTGCACTAGCATCAATGACTCACAGCTGATTGCTAGCACTAGCGTCAATGACTCACAGCTGATTGCTTGCACTAGTGTCAATGACTCACAGCTGATTGCTTGCACTAGCATCAATGACTCACAGCTGATTGCTTGCACTAGCGTCAATGACTCACAGCTGATTGCTTGCACTAGCGTCAATGACTCACAGCTGAATGCTTGCACCAGCATCAGTGAACAAGAACTATCCAGATCCTACTGCACCATTTTATGGTGATCCTAGAAACAGACTGACTGAGTCTAGCCAAGTGAGTAGGGGTCAAGAAGGAAGGCAACCCAGTACCCAAAAATGCCTTGCTGAAGTTTGATGTGTTTGGTCGAGAGGTGAAAATACCACAGTTCAAACTTGTATGCAAACCAGAACAAAACATAATTACACCCATTTAATGCCTTTTTAAGAGCAGATGTTGAAGAGGTCTATCAATTCCTTTAGTCAATGGAAGAGTGCAAGAAAGAACATAATTACAATTTATTTACCATATTGGGGTGCATCCATTGTGTCCAAGCAATCTTTCTGCCATCAGGAGATACTCTAGGGGATGCATAGAAATCAGCTCCCTTCACCTAAAAATGTGTTCAAACATGTTTACTGGATGAGTATATGAGTAGAAGACATTTGGTTCATAATTTCACAGGAAACTTTGTGTAAACATTAAAAATGAAGATGTCTGTTTGAGTATAAATACTTTAATAATACATTTTTAAATGGAAACAAACTGTGAAATGACATTCAATTATTTCAACAACAAAAAAAGACAATATTTAGAAAGGTAGAAATAGTGTAGAGGAAAATACACAATAAAGAGGAAGTGACTGAACTTCTCACATTTGTTTCTTTTTTTTTCCTAAACATCCCAATGTGGAAAATTAGCCTACCATCTAAGTTTCTTTGTTTCTTCCCAACCATTGAGAGTAACTTTTAAAGCTTTGAGCAAAAATATTTTAAATTATATTCACACCTATTTCACCGAAATAATTGCAGTAAAATAAAATGAGCAGCAACATTTTATGCTGTGTACCACTACAATGACACAAATCCACACACACAGTTTAGAGGAAACATTGTCTACCAGAGGGAAATAAATATTGATGGATAAAATAAAACTCACAATAGAAAAAGAACTAGTGCAGCTTCATCATGTGTTCAATACTGAGTCATTAAAGAGGCATTACAGGGTCAGTGAATGGCTAGATTTTAGGTAGAAGTGACAAAATTTGAAGGGAAAAATGGCCAAATGTAAAGAAAGAGAAAATCATGATGTAATAAAATTACAAAATGTAAGGAAAGGAAGCAAAGAAATGTAACAAAATGTAATAAAAAAGATGACAAAATATGAAGATAACAGATTACGATAAGAAAATACTTTTACATGAAAAAAAAAGAATCTGCACAACGAGATGCATGATTATATTATTGTAAACTTCAATGTCCAAATATTTAGAGACACATGTACAACTGTTAAATGTTGTTATTGAGTAAAGTATTTATTGTTCTAACCATAATGTTGAATGTGAATAAGAATTTTTCTTACCAGAACAGATTGTGTCTTGGTTGCTGGATTAATAGCTACAACTGTGTTCTCAGCTTCTTTGGCTCCCAATTTTACCACTTCATGGTCTTCTCTGATACAGTAAATGCGAGATTTCTAGGGAAATGGTATCAAACAATATATGAAAGTGAATTTGCCCAATAGATATTTGTATTTATTTTTTTTTTATTTTAAAACAATTACAATAATCACAATATGGAAATTACTTTAATAGGCTATCTAAGATGAGAATCTACTAAACTCCAATGAGGTGATCCCAAAAAATAGACAGCTTGGTCTGGGCAAATTAGGAGATTAACTCTTTCTGTATGGAGGCTTTTTATTGACGCAATGGAAGAGATTTCAGAGACAAAATTGTTCATGGTTTTGAGAATCAATCTACATATTTATATTTATCTAACATATAACATATTGTATATATATTTTTTAGATAATTGAACAAGGTATTAGATTTCACCAATATCAAGATGATACAAGACATGTGAAATGAATATGGTTTGACAGCGTTCACAGTATCAAATTGAGCGTGGCGCACTGTGCGGCGAAACGTACGGAAAGATTTAAAGAGGGAAGGCAAGTCCAATTTTACAAAATAATGTGAAGAAGTGGGATAGGTTGAACAAAAAGGTGCAAATATCGCAGCTTGATGTCAACTGTGACATGATAAAATGTCATTTTCAGGGTGAGCAATGAAAAAAAATTCCATGACTGGTCCTAAAGCAGGTGTCTAAAATAGGAATCTAAAATAGCTGCCTTTATCTTGCTAATGATGGAAAACATTGGTACCCTGAAAATGCCTATGCTATGACGGTAGAAATCTTACTCCAATCAGGTTCTACCATGTTGTATGGTTTGCATAGATATGGGTCAAACATAGAATATGCATCTGGTTCTACACGTTAAAGGTTGTAACATATCACAAACAATCCTATTTATATTTTAAATTGCACATTCTGGAAACATCAACAAAAGATTAAAGTTTGCTGCAGGGCAAACTTTTGAGAATGACGCCTACATTACTGGAAAATGTGAAAGTCATTGGCATGAATATGGGTGTCCTGTCAAGAGGAATTGCAAAGAGTGATGACAGCGTGGCTGTGAAGGACAGACACTCAGACAGGAATGGTAACAATCACCAGAACTGTCAATCAAAAGACTCAGGTCAATGACAATCTTGTGGAGAATATATGAAGTAAATATGCACAGAATGAGCCAGATTTGTAGCACTCTGCTGAGGCAGTGAAAGGTGAAAAATTGTGATGTTGTATGAGATGCCAGAAGACTGCTTTGAGAGTCACCAGTCAACAGCAATTAAAAAAATAATAATCTGAAACCTGAGGTTGAAGTAATTTTCACAGGAAGTTAATAAATACAATTGTGGCTGCATTTGCAAATCCATTTTCAGAGTTACATAAAGTGATTTTGTGATTATTGTAAATTGTTTTCAAAGACACAAATTATAAATATGATCTTTCACAACTTTAATGTCTAAAAGAAAAAGGGCTGGTTTATATGCCATCTTCTTTCATTAGGTTTATAAGGCAGATAAAAAAGTCCATGCCATGGAAGTCATGTATTATTTTAGCTGTTAATATCAAATCCAATGATGGTAAAATGCCTCTTGCAACACCTGCTGCTTTATCCAAAGAAATATTTCACAATCAAAATTATTTTTTATGAGTTGGGAAGCTACAAGATGTCTATGCCAAGATTAAAATGAATAGTTTGCTTCCAGCTCTTACCATCTAGAATGGAAATTAACAGTTCTGTCTCAAGAAAGTAAAATCTATCTGTTGAGTATAAATATACAATCTATTTTGTTTTGCGGCCATGATATATGCCATGAATCAAACAGTTATAAAAAAACACTAAAATTTCATTAACAGATACCTTTGTTGCATATTAAGTATTGGACAGCAAGTAATAGGAAAAACAGAGTTATGGGAGACAGCATGACCAGTATTGATAGTGATTAATGATCTAAAAAAAAAACAGAGATTGATAGGATATAACAATCATTAGGTGACATCCCCATGGGTACAGGCAACCATATTCTTCCATGTTTCCATGTCACTTTCTGTTTTACTGTGGATCTCTTTCCATAGCAGACAGTTAAGGTGTTTGTATTTATTGATTGATAGGACACACTAAGATAACTGAACTAGATATCTGTTTGACAAGAACTATCAGAAATTGAGAATTCTAAGGACAAAGAAAACTCCATAAAGAACAGTAGAGGAGGAAACATAATAATTGGAGTGCCATGAGCATGAGAACATTTGAGGAAAATGAAAGAAAATAGAATTCATTGGAGAAAATATGTGGCTATTCTATCACTCAGATTTGACTTGGAGTCAATTAATTGTTATTAGTAAAAATGTACACAAATGTCATTGAGTTTGTTATAGAAATGTGTGAATGTTATTGCATTATGTTATATTCAGGAGGCAATGGATTTAGGACAAATTTGGAGATAGTTGTTGCCATTTTTTACCTATAAAAATGAATCAACTGGATGTTCATTGCATAAGTTCTTATGCCAGAGCTTACAATTCAGATTACAATTCATTGGAATGGTATTAAATGATACACAATTATTTCACACATGAACATACACGTAGATACACATGTTCATGCACTAAGTAATATTTCTTTTACTTCTTTGTTTAATATTACGAATTACATCTCACTCACAGAACTTGTAATTTATTACAGGACTCTTTTGACAGAATAATGCTTGTCACTTGTCTATCTATCTATCTATTGACCTTTCGAGCCGTAACCGGCCCATAGGGCGTAGACCAAGATACACCTTCTCCTATATGAATTTTTTGTTCTAGCAGTTTTCTTTTAAAGATATTTTATCAAATCTCGCCATCTGTCTCTGTTCTGTGCAAGCAGTTCTATCTCATTGAGGGAGCCGATTCCTGCTGCTCTTGCCTCTCTCATCAATGTTCTTCTCAGTGTCTCCCTGGGTCTTCCTCTTTTTCTTTTACCTGTTGTTTCCCATATGAGGGCTTGCTTTGCTATTCGGTTATTATCTCTTCTCATCACATGTCCAACGTATGACCATCGTCTTTTCTTTATTACTGAAGATATTAGTGGTTGATTGGCGATTTCTCTAATTTCCTCGTTTGTTTTGAATTCGTTCCATGCTATACCAAGTATTTTCCTGAGACATTTATTTTCGAATGCGTTCAACCTTGTTTCTATATCTCTTGTTGTTTTCCAGCTTTCACACGCATACGTAAGGGTTGATAGTACATTTGATTTGAATAGCCTAAGTTTTTTGTTTGTGCTGATAAGTTTTGATTTCCACAACTTTTCAAGGCTTCTGAAAGACTTGTCACTTGTAGGGATGGAAAAACACTATATCATGACTATACACTGCTTGTGAAGCAAACAGTCCTAGAAGTCATGTTCTACTATCTGTTTGTTTTCCACCACACTGGTACATGTCTGTTAAATTTTAGGCTTATTTTACATATGAGAATGCTTTTATAACTACATATATAATAAAAGCTACCTTTTGGCAAAATGCACCATCAGTGTAACGAAATTCTTTGCTAGTGTCGGTCACTGCCTCAGGTGCAGATGCTGGACTCGACTGTTTGTACAAGACTTGGTCTTTGAAGTTTGAGAAATAAACTGTTCCCCGGTACACAAAGAAATCACCACCTGTTACATGATAACATTCAAGATTTAACAATGTCTCATATGTAATTCTTTAGTCACATAACAGTAGCAATTGAATAGACCATCCTGTTAGTTTTCTTGTGCACCAGGTATTCATTCATCTTTATCTAATCAAAAACATAACACTTTATGTCATTTTTTTTACTCTTACTTGTACACTCCAATAGAAATACAGCGCAGTTGGTAATAGCAATTAGCATCTTGTTGTCTATTGCAATATTCATTTTCTCTTGCAGTTATGGTTTCTCAAGCAATTTGTTTTATATTTTGCTTCAAACACCAAGTACAAATAACTTTATCTCTTTCCGTATATTTCAACGCACTATGTGCCATGACAATTTCGGACACGTATGTTGAGCCACAGAATGCGTCACTCTCAATTTGATTAATGTAAACCATCATCAAACCATATTCTTTTTACCTGTCTTGTATCATCTTGGTATTGGTGAAATCTAAATCCTTGTTCAATTATCTAAAAATTCATATATAATATGTTATGTGTTAGATAAATATAAATATGGATATATTCTTAAAACCATGAAAAATTGTGTCTGTGAAATCTCTTCAATTGCATTGATAAAAAGCTTTTGTACTGAATGAATTAATAACCTTTCATGACAGATTATTAAAAGTTTTTGTTTATTTTCTACTTTCTCTGTGTCAATTTGACAAACCTGAGATTTGTCACAAAACAAACCTTATTACTGTTTTTGTTTACTTTACACTGACAGAGGCATTCTTTCTATTTTGTATTTCATATACCTCTTCCTCAATCACTCACTCACTCTCTTTTTTTTGTCTCACTCAAGAACATCATTGAATAAATCAGTAATGACGGACAAAGATGAAATAGGACTGGATGAAATACACAAGAATTTTATTTAAACTCTGAGATTCAATTATAAAGTGCCACTTAAGTAGCCAATTATTTTTTTCAACACACTAAAGTATTGAGATGGACAATGAGAGTTAATTATAAATCTACTGGTGTTTATAAAAGAAATAAAATGAGAAGCCTTAAAAGAGAATTTTAAACTGCAGAGATGACACAAAACAAATTGTATATTCATTTAGCATTTGATTAAAAATTCTAAATATGCTATAGAAATTTACCTCCATATTCATGTACGGTAGACCTTGCATTAAAGTCAGGGGGTGTCCAGTGTTCTATCTTTCCAGATTTGTCCAATGAGCAGATAACATAACGTCCCTTCTCATCATAATGAATTTCATTCCAGTAAACTGTGTCTAAGAACATTAAAATATAACAACTTCTAAAATTGTGTTCAGATAATTAATTACAAGGAACTGCTAAATTTAATGTTTCAGAGACATATATATTTCATATGTTAATTATTTAAATTTACTTTAATTTTTTTTTAATACTTAGGTTTATCTAAATCTAAATAAATGTACTATCAACCCTTACGTATGCGCGTGAAAGCTGGAAAACAACAAGAGATATAGAAACAAAGTTGAACGCATTCGAAAATAAATGTCTAAGGAAAATACTTGGTATAGCATGGAACGAATTCAAAACAAACGAGGAAATTAGAGAAATCGCCAATCAACCACTAATATCTTCAGTAATAAAGAAAAGACGATGGTCATACATTGGACATGTGATGAGAAGAGATAATAACCGAATAGCAAAGCAAGCCCTCATATGGGAAACAACAGGTAAAAGAAAAAGAGGAAGACCCAGGGAGACACTGAGAAGAACATTGATGAGAGAGGCAAGAGCAGCAGGAGTCGGCTCCCTCAATGAGATAGAACTGCTTGCACAGAACAGAGACAGATGGCGAGATTTGATAAAATATCTTTAAAAGAAAACTGCTAGAACAAAAAATCCATATAGGAGAAGGTGTATCTTGGTCTACGCCCTATGGGCCGGTTACGGCTCGAAAGGTCAATAGATAGATTATCTAAATGTTTTCTATCTCAGGAGAAGTTCAAAATGTGCCACCAGTAGCAATTACTTTAAATGCCTGTCAGCAAAATAGAAATATCAAACAAAAAGTTCTTTCATCCCATCTTATGTTGCCAAAGACTTGTCCAAGAATGGCAACTGACAAAAAGTTAGAAGGGGAAGTAAGTGATCGCGCAGTGACCAGAAAAATAAATCTATAAAAATCTATCTCTAAATATATTAATATAGAAAGCAAATTCATCGGAGCTATATAGAGCCAATTCTAACCTATGGATGCGAATCATGGACAGTAAACAAACAGATGAAAAGACGATTAAAGGCCACAGAGATGGGATTTCTCAGAACAATGTTGAAAGTTCCCTGGACAACTAAAAAGACCAACAAGGAAATTCTCAAAGAAGCCAACACAAAAAAGGGAGCTCCTAAGAAACATTAAAAAGTAACAATCAACATTTTTCGGGCACATCATGAGAAGAGGAAAGTTGGAATACTTTACAAATGGCAAAATACAGGGAAAGAGAGATTGCAGTTGACAAAGAGAAAAAGCTTGGTGTCATGGTATGGAAAACAGTCAACAACAGAACTGATACGATGCATGGTAGATAGAAGATTGTGAAAGGACATGATTGCCTACGTCAACCAGTATGGCACATGATGGTGAAATATATAAATAAGGCACATACAAAAAGAGAACCAGAAGAGAGTACCAAGTTTGAGTTAGGCCAAGAGTAAGATCAAAGAAACTACAAGACATGACACAAATGTGTGAAGCTGCTGGAAGTGAGAGCTAGAACTTTCTATCTCCTTTGACACTAAAAAGAGCATAAGAGGAAGAGAAAAAGAAGAGAATGAAGTCCACATTTTAAAAAATTACTCTGGCTGTCCTTGCCAAGGATCTGGAGTTAACTGTACTGACTGATATCTTCTGGTGTAAACAGGAAGTAGTTTGAAGTAATAATTGTTACTCTGGGTAGCATTATTATGAATTTATACACAATTACAAAATTACCATAACATCAACATGTGTTTGTATAGAGACCCCCTCCTCCAAAAAAAACAAAAACAAACAATAATAAAATTTAATATTATATTATATCTAGGTACTGAATGCTGATAATTTTCAAAGAATATTTCCAGACATAGATACACTTTAGCCAATTTAGTTGTCAATATATAGTTGCCCAAAATAATTAAAGGAAAAACGTTTACAAAATATTACCAAATCTTAAATTATGGAAGTTTGACAATGCTTCCTAATTTGTATATTTTATGGTGTCATTTTACTCCATAATTATGTCTTAGCTGTCGTCAGTTCTCATGTTTTTCTCTATTTTGTGCACATATGCTTTCAAATATCACACTCAAGCATGCAAATACACACTATACATGTATGTATGTATGTATGTTTATGCCACCAAAATAGCACACCTTACTTATCTCCAACACTAAAAAAAGTAGTTTCAAGAAATACAAGTTGATCACTGGTAATCAAAGTAATTCTTTATTAGCTTCAATTTTTCAATATTAACTTACTTTGAGCTATCATCATGTAATGTTTTGCGACATTTATTTATATATTTATTTAATACTTTATGAAACCCACCTGAGAAGGTGGGATCTCCATCCACATTTAACAGCATAAGTTCCACTCCATTCTCTGTTGTCATTTTGCTTGAGATTGGAGATTTCCATGTTCCATAGCTTGCTACAGCCATTCTCTAACTCAGTTTATTAAAGACTGTACTGCAAGCAACAAATGTAAAATGCTCAGGTTCTCAATACAATATACTCTCAATAGTTTCAGCATATAATAACAACATGATGCAAGAAGGATGTAACATTTACAGATTCTATTTATAGGACAGAAATTGTTGACTCTTTATGTCCAATGATTTTTACTATCAAGTATCAGACCTTGAAAGCTGCAAGAAGTTTATTAGAATGGGAACCGGTAAATAGCCGTCTGATACGAACACGATACAAAACAAAACATGGAAGACTTTCAATTATTCAATGTTATGCGCCTACTAACGAAGCTGATGATGAAGTTAAGGATGATTTTTATAACCAACTGCAACAACTTATAAACAAAATACCAAAACACGATCTTTTAATTGTAATGGGAGACTTCAACGCCAAAGTAGGACAAGATAACGCAGGAGTGGAACATGTGATGGGGAGAGAAGGCTGTAATACAACAAGTCAGAATGGAGAAAGATTAATAGAATTATGTTTAATAGAAAATTTAGTTATAGGTGGGACATTATTTCCACACAAAAATATCCACAAAACAACATGGATATCTCCTGATGATAGAACATCAAATCAAATTGACCACCTATGTATTAAACAACAATTCAGATCATCATTATTAGATGTAAGAGCATACAGAGGTGCTGATGTTAATAGTGACCACAACCTGTGCATTGGGAAAATAAGATTAAAATTTAGAAACCAACAGAAGAGGTCAATTACACATAAAATTGATAGTCATAAACTGAAAGATGAAGCCATAAAGGAAAAGTTTAACATAGAGCTAAGTAATTGTTATCCAGCACTTGGTGAAATAGACTTAGATATCAATGAAATGTGGGACTCACAGAGCAAAATACTAATGACAGCAGCAGAAGCAAGTGCTGGACTGAAGAAAATGGAAAAACGAGCTTGGATCTCAGACACCACATGGAAATACATCAAAGAAAGAAGAGAAGCGAAGAGAGCCATGACTAATGTAAAGACAGATCTTGGAAAGGTTCTGGCAAAAGCAACATACAAAGAATTAGACAACAAAGTGAAAAGTTCGGCAAGAAGAGATACAAGAGCTTATATAGACAACTTGGCAGAGAAAGCAGAGACAGCTGCAATTACAGGAGACAGCAGAACTCTTTATACTGTACAAAAGATGCTGACAAACACCTATACATCCAGTGGAACACCAATTCTAGACAAATCTGGATTAATGCTAACAACAAGCGCAGACATAAAAGCCCGTTGGGCAGAACACTTCAAAGAAATTCTTAACCGTCCACTACCTCACAGTTTAATAGATTTTGAAGCTGAAACACCAGCAGCAGAATTAGATGTAAATTTAGATGACTTCACCTTGAGTGAAATAGAAACCACCTTAAAGCTAATGACCAATAACAAGGCTGCTGGAGAGGATAAGTTAACAGCTGAGATCCTCAAGGCAATTGATAGCCATAATTTAATACATCTCCAAAAAATGTTCAACATCATTTGGAAAACAGAGAAGACGCCTCATAAATGGAAAAAAGGAATCATTGTTAAGATCCCAAAAAAGGGCAATCTTAGAGATTGTAACAAATGGAGAGGCGTGACACTTTTGTCAGTTGCCTCAAAGTTATTCTGTAAAATCATCCTAAATAGAATAAAGGATTCAATAGATACAGTAATGCGTGAAGAACAGGCTGGGTTTAGAAAAGGGAGAAGCTGTCTTGACCACATTTTCACTCTACGACTTATATTGGAGGAACACATTGAAAAGCAAAAACCTTTTGTACTTAACTTCATCGATTTCAAAAAAGCATTTGATAGTATTCATAGAGATTCTTTGTGGAAAATTCTGAAGCAATATGGCTTACCATCAAAAATCATAAATATTATCAAAGACATGTATGATGGTTACACATGTGCAGTTCGAACAGAGGAAGGACTGAGCGAATGTTTCCCAATAGAAACTGGGGTTAAACAAGGATGTATTTTATCGCCCTTGTTATTTGGAATTGTTATGGACTTCATAATGAAGAAATGCTGCACTGGTAATAAAGGCATCGAATGGATACAAGGAGACCATTTGGAGGACCTCGACTTTGCTGATGACATAGTTCTCATCAGCAGTCAGATAAAAACGATGCAGGAAACACAAATGAACTATCATCAATAGCCAGCAAAATTGGGCTTGAGGTCAATCATGAAAAGACTAAAGTCATGAAAAGTTTAATTCCAACAAGTGACAAAATATACATGGAAAACAAACCAGTAGAAGAGATCGATCACTTTATCTATCTTGGAAGTCACATTGATCGAGAAGGGGATACGAGCAAAGAAATTAGAATCAGACTGGCTAAAGCAGCAATGTCTTTCAGAAGCCTTGAAAAGTTGTGGAAATCAAAACTCATTAGCACAAACACAAAACTTAGGCTATTCAAATCAAATGTACTATCAACCCTTACGTATGCGTGTGAAAGCTGGAAAACAACAAGAGATATAGAAACAAAGTTGAACGCATTCGAAAATAAATGTCTCAGGAAAATACTTGGTATAGCATGGAACGAATTCAAAACAAACGAGGAAATTAGAGAAATCGCCAATCAACCACTAATATCTTCAGTAATAAAGAAAAGACGATGGTCATACGTTGGACATGTGATGAGAAGAGATAATAATCGAATAGCAAAGCAAGCCCTCATATGGGAAACAACAGGTAAAAGAAAAAGAGGAAGACCCAGGGAGACACTGAGAAGAACATTGATGAGAGAGGCAAGAGCAGCAGGAATCGGCTCCATCAATGAGATAGAACTGCTTGCACAGAACAGAGACAGATGGCGAGATTTGATAAAATATCTTTAAAAGAAAACTGCTAGAACAAAAATTCATATAGGAGAAGGTGTATCTTGGTCTACGCCCTATGGGCCGGTTACGGCTCGAAAGGTCAATAGATAGATAGATCAGACCTCGCACAGTACCCACATTATATCTCACCACCTGTATCTACTCTGGATGAGTCTCTCAACCTTGGCAAAGTAAGTGATGCCTGATGTTGTTGCTTCTCAGTATTCTAATTAATATTTCTTCAGGCTGGCCTCTTTTTCTTTTACCCTCTGGTTTCCATTTGAGGGATTGCTTTGAGATTCTCTTGTTGATTTACAGATTAGTGATATGAAATCAGGACTTCATTTGAAAAAAATAAAACTCAACAACAGAAAGCGTATCTGAGCAATTAAGGGTGTAGCACAGAAAGTAATTTAAAAAATCTAGTTAGGAGATTGAGCAAAATACAAAGAAATCAGTGTCTGCTACTGAAGTGAGAAAGGGAGTTTAATAGTGCTACTAAAATCCAATATTCATCAGTATTATTGGGAGCCATCTCCACATCAAAGGTTGGCTATCACGGAATGGTGCATGCCATTATAGGTTCGCCCGTCCATCTTTTGATGTTATCAGTCCACTTTAGTCTTGTTCTGCCTCGTCCTTGTACCTTTCCTTCCAAGATAACTATCAGTTGTCTTTTTTTAATTGTCTTAAGTAGTTCTTTTAGAAGCAATATTGCTTCATGAATATGAACAGATAGCCCAGAGATCTTGTATAAAATAGGGTGTTTTTGAGAAGACTGTTTTCAAATATGGACATTTAGGAAATCAAAAGCAGATATTCTAAAGTAATAAGGAGAATAGTGAAAGAAAGAAAGCATAAAGTAGATGTGAGTTTATAGCAATAAATGACAACAGGGAAACAAAAAGACTAAAGCAAAACAAGAGGAAGAAAGCAAGAAAAGAAAACTAGGGAAGTATGATATCATCATCATCATCATCATGTGCCATACTAGTTGGCATTGACGATTATATCCTTCCAAAACCTTCTATCCATCGTACATCATATAAATTCTGTTGTTGACCGTTTTCCATGCCATGACACCAAGCTATCTAGTATTTTCTCTCTTTGTTGTCCAGGATCTTTTTTGCCAGTTGTAACCAAGTATTTCAACTTTCCTCTTCTCATGATGTGCCCGAAAAATGTTGATTGTTTCTTTCTGATGTTTCTTAGGAGCTCCCTTTTGTGTTGTCCACTTTGAGAATTTCCTCATTGGTCTTTTTTGCTGTCCAGGGAACTTTCAACATTGTTCTGAGAAATCCCATCTCTGTGGCCTCTAATTGTCTATTCATTTGTTTGTTTACTGTCCATGATTGGCTTCCATAGGTCAGAATTGCCTCCATAGAGCTCAGATGAACTCTCTCACTTCGTTTGACATAGATTTGTTGCATAAGATATTTTTCATTTTCTGAAATGCTATTTTGTCCTGAGCTATTCTGCTTTTCATTTCTGTGATACATATTCCATCTAAAGTTATTATTGTGCCCAAGTATTTGACGCATTGCACTTGTTTCAGATTTGTCCTGTTTATTTTTATGCTACATGATGGTGATGATTGTTTCTTCGATATGACCATTACTTCTGTTTTCTTACTATTCAGACTTAGACCTATTTTATTGCAGTCTTTCACTATTATGTCTATCAAATTTTGTAGTTTATTCTCTGTCTCTGCTATTAAGACAATGTCACCCACGTATTGCAAATTGTAGAATGATATGTTAGCTTAACAACAAAATATTTCAAATGAAGACTTTCAAACTATGCATGTTTGTGAAGAGGGAGCCGCGATAGCTCAGTGGTTAGTGAACTGGACTACATAGGACAAGGGGTAGGGTTCGATCCCAACCAACGGCTTCCGGGTTCACCCAGCCTTAAATGGGTACCAGATTTTTTTCTGGGAAAGTAAAGTGGCACAGGTGTAATACCGACCACATTACCCCGAAAATCATGTGCAGAAGATCTGTAAAATTTATGGTCACTAACACCATATTACCTATACGCCACTTGGTGTGACGGGGCTCTTTACTTAACTTTTTACATGTTTGTGAAGACACGTAATATGATGCATGATAATTATGATTAAACAAGATCATAGAATTTTACAGTGAATGACAACTTCCTTCAAACATCTTAGATTTCATGTAAGATTTCATGTTGACCTGTAGGAACAACATTAATGCAGTCAAGGATCACATGTTGCACTTTTACTTTTTTCACTGTACTGTATATTCTGTAATTCTACCATCTACCATATGGTACACATGTCCCAACCACCTCAAACAAAATTGGTTAGTCAGTGCATGCGTGCTATTTGTGTTTCTGCCTTAAATAATATGTTGGGTTCATGATCATGTCATCTGATGCCCCACATTCTTTGTAAGCAATGCCTGTGGAATGTGATGAGCTGATGTTCTTGATGAGCATATGGTGACTATAGGGAGTTGCGATAGCTCAGTGGTTAGTGAACTGGACTACAAAGGACAAGAGGTAGGATTCAACCCCAACCGACGGCTTCCGGTTAACCCAGCCTTTAATGGGTACTGGATTTTTTTTCTGGGAAAGTAAAGAGGCACGGGCACATTACCCCAAAAATCATGTGCTGAAGGTCTGTCAAATTTATAGTCACTAACACCATATTTCCTATACACCACTTGGCGTGACGGGGGCACTTTACTTTTTTTTTTAATTTTAGCAGAAAAAAACATCTCCAGAAATGCATCGGGATATAGAACACTATGACTCCAAATCCAAAATGTCCACAATGCAATGAAAACTCCCAGGCTCTCCAACACCTTTAAAGCCAATAGCATAGATGTCAACAGAAGGCAGATAAATGCCCACTGATGCCCATATGATCATTAAACTTGGTTGTTAAATAATTTTAACTATCTTCTGTCTTCCGCTGTTTTTGTTTGATGAATTATTCTCTTCCTTATCCATTCTCAAAAGAATTTTAAAAGGCATAGATGTTTTGTAACAGCAAGCTGCGATATTTTGCTTTTTTTAACCCAATACGTCTGATTTTAAGTCATTTATGAGTACCAGATTGTCTTCCCTCATTCATTCCTACTTGCTTGGCCTGATACTGTGTCTGTTTCCAGAGGTACTCCATGGTAGAAAGATCTTGATCAGCTTTTGCCGCTGATCCTAAGGCAAGCAGTCTGTTATGAGTCACTGACCACTTTCAGCCCAGGATGATTTTAAGTTTTAACGATCATTCATTACAAACCATATGAATAAACAATTTGTAATAAAATTGTTAGGAAGAAACAATCATCATTTTTTGGCCATGTAATGAGAAGAGAACAGCTGGAATATATTGTAACAACTGGGAAAATTGATGGATGAAGAGATTGAGGAAGCAAAGAGAAAAGATACAAGACAGCTTAAGAGAATGGCTTAGCAGAAGGTCAGCAACAGAAATGATAAATAACTGTCAAGATCAAAAGTTGTGGAGAGACATGATCACCTATGACAGCAGGCATGGTACATGATGATGATGATGATATATACATGGTTAAACATATATAAATAACAAAATAATTTTAGGAAAACAATGGCACAATTTAAATTTATCAGTATTCATGGGAAGTAAGTTCTGATTAGTAATTTCAAGTCCCCATACTTTGTACACTGCTGATTCTCTCTAGTTCTAAAAATTAAAAGAAATAAATATAATATAAGTATTGTCTTGTTTTGTCCAGTACAGAGTTGACCTTATTTTTGACTTATATAGTAAGGTGCTAATGCTATTGTTAAATTTAGATAATGAACAATTGAACATTTGGTGGACAGAATTACAAAAACATGTCAGCTATTCTACATACTATATTAGTCTTGATGTTCAACTTGATCCTTCCCCCTGCCGATAGACATGAACATAAAGCTAGTAGTGTTTTTCGCCATCAAACTATTCTGGCCGAGATATTTGATCTTATCTAATGAGTCTATGCCTGCCAACTTTGCTTCTCTTATAAGTGTTGCTTCTCTTATAAGTGTTCTTTTCAATGTCTCTCTAGGTCTTCCTCTTTTTCTGTACCCTGATGTTTTCATAAGAGGAGTCTGTTTTAGAATTCTTTTGTTGTCTCTTCTCAGCTCATATCCGACATATGTCCATATTCTCTCCCTAATTGTAGATGAAATCAGTGGTAGCGCTGCCATTTCTCTTATCTCTATATTAGTCTTGAATTCATTCCATTATATACAGAGGATTCTTCTTAGACATTTGACTTCAAAAGTGTTTAATTTTCTCTCAATTCAATCTTTTCTGTTGTTTTCCAGATTTCACACGTGTAGGTAAGTGTTGATAATACATTTCAATTAAGCTTTCTAAGTTTAGCTTTCTGGCTTAGTATTTTTATTTCCATATTTTGTCTAGGTTTTTAAAATTCTATACGGTTACTATTATATAACTACTGTTATATAATTATTAAATTATTAGCATAGTTGCACTTTAAGTTTAATTCAAATCTTATACAAAAATTAATATATTGAATTTATTAATTAACATTTATTTTAATTTAGAATCCATTATCATCATCACATTATTATATGTACTACACTGTACTGTAACAGTTAGTAAACTAACCTAAGTAGGCCTAAACACTCATCTCATTGACAACATTAATAGGGATAAACACAAAATAGAACATATACAATATTTAAAATACTATGCATGGATGTGAGTCGAGCTGCAGAGAACTTGTGGTAAAATAAACATGACAAGATTTAATTTAAGTTTAAAACTGAGATAAAAGCAAACACAAGGTGGCGAGATACGATATTGTCAGTGTCTATGTCGTGTCAATGAGGGTCATTGTGTGCAAAATAAGAAGGTAAGGCAAGGGCCAAGGGGAACTCAAGTCTGACTGACACTTAATAAAATAATTTTAACAGAGCAGATAGTAATATGATATGCAGATATGATGATTTAAAAATTATTTATTATTTTATTGTTATAACTTAACTAACAGATCGCCTTGAGCATTCGAACATCATGGAGAGAGGCTAGAATTTCTGCCCTGACTCTATGATGATTATTATGAATTCATTAATGATGTACTGTACAATTGTTGTATTATAATATAATATTTACATTATATTATGATTATATTATATTATATGGTGATACGGTACTGGGTAATTCCGGGTATAATTGGACGGTCACGGTGGGTGGTGCCGTTTCTCATCTTCTTGGGCTCGAAACAATAAAATAATATAAATATTAGATAAAAAGAAATACACAGGTTATGTATTGTATTATTTATACAAATACATATACTATTATATATATCAGCATCGGTTGTGTTTAAAATTATATGATACAATTTGTTAATGTATATTAAAATACATTTATTCATTTACTAATAATAATAATTATTAACTTATTGTAACAACAGCAGACGGAAACAAATTACCGCTATCCCTACGGCTACGGTCAGAAACTACTGTCACTAAACGCTAGTGACACCGAGTGCACTCTGGTGACTTAAGTCTGACAGTCACCGTGCATCGTTATAATAAAGCATACGAATTTCGGCGTTAATTAATATCTACACAACATGATGTCAGAACAACTAATATACTTTACAGTCACTCTTCGAACAAAACACAACAAAAACAATTTAATAAAAAAAAACTGTCAAATAATAACAGTAATTGAAGTATAACTAACTGAGCTACACGTAACACTCCACTCAACTCCTCAGTGCTGTATTACACTGACTGTTACTATAACACACAGTCGAGTAACAGGAGAATACCAAGTGTTAATATTAGTGTTTTTACAGTTTTTATATACTTATATCTACTTACTACTGTTCTTATGCAAATAAACACTTGACCTAAAATACAGGTATTAACTTACCCGTAACACCGTACACTACTTGTTTGGTTTGATAGTATTAATGTAGGACTTATTTCTCTCTCTCTGCGATCAAGACTCAGAGTAGGATTCCAGACTCTCTCATGACGTCAGCTGTCAGTTTAAGCGAATCGACTGCCCCATATAGTTTCTCTTCCAGAGAGGTAGGCGTGGACCACATTGCTCTTCTCAGGTCTGTGTGCTGGGGGCAATCCTGTAGAACATGTTTTGTAGTCATATTGTCCAGTGTACAGTGGCATAGGCTGGTTGTACCTATTTTGAATTTGGTGAAAATGTGATTTATCATTCTATTGTGGGCAGTGCATAGGCGAAGTCTGATGACTTGATCCCTCCTTGATAGTTGGTGGTATCCGTCACTCTCGTTATGCTTTGGGTGTTCTCGTTTCCATTTTTCATGGAACTGACCTTTGAAGATGGATTGGCTTCATCATAACTGAGCGGATGGTTCTCTTGTGGTAATCTCCATCCTTCTTTAGCTAATTTGTCTGCGCGTTCGTTCCTGTGTATATTACAGTGTGATGGTATCCACTGAATGACTACTCTCTGGAAGTTATTGCATAGTTGGTCCAGGGTTGTTCTCAAGTCATCTAGTTCATTGTTCTTGGGGCTTTTTAGAGCTGATAGTACTGACAGTGCATCAGTCAGAATCACCAATTTATTGTGCATACTATTTTTATGTTGAGTAGTCAGTGTTGCAGCATCTTTGATGGCCTCAGTTTCTGCTTTAAAGTTGTTTGAGAATTTTCCAGTAGCTATTGACTTGGTGATCTCGTCCTGATTATTCAGCGTCAAGAACAACCCCCCCCCCCCTCCATTTCTTGTGCCATTTCTAGCATAGCCATAGGTATACATGTGGTACCAAGAGTCCTGTGGGTAGGTATCGTGTATGCGTTTTTCTGCTACGTGTTTTCTTTCTGTGTCTGATTGGATGCCTCTTTTCATGATTCCTGTTATATTTTCCTTAAGTTCTGGTATTTTATGTTTTCCATGAGGAGACATATCAGATGGGCCCAAGGGTTTTGATATTGTTTGGGAAAGTACTGGGTCTCCAGTAGTTAGTTCATTGGCAATTGCAGCGAAGTTGCTCTTCTTTAATCGTACAATTTCGGAACCAGTTATTCTTTGGTGCATGGGGTGGCTAAGGAGCCTTCTATATTTCTCCGTTTGTTGCAATACTTTAGTGACCCGTCTGTCATCTAAGGGTTGTAAACCTGTTACTGTTTCTAGAGTCTTGATAGGTGTAGATTTCATAGCACCAGTGATGATACGGGCAGCTTGGTTCTGTGTTCTGTTAATTTTGCTAAGGTGTGATTTGGAAGCCATAGCCCAGGCGGTGACTCCATACGCTAGAACTGGTCTGGCTCTTCCTACGTATAGTCTTTTCAAAATATTGTTGTCTAAGTCCGTTCCAGCCAATTTCTTCACAATATTAGTTTGTTTTTTTTTTTTTTGGCTTTTTTTCTTGCTCTGTCTATCTGATATTTCCAAGCCATTCTGCGATTCATAGTGACGCCAAGATATTTTGGGTTTTGGTCAATAGGGAGTGTATGGTCTTTTATCTTCAAGTTTGCAGAGAGTGTGTTTCTTGGTAGGCTGAAAATTGTATATGTAGTTTTTTTTTCGTTGATTGGTAAGAACCAGGTGTTCGTCCATTTTTCAAGTTCACATAGGGCAACATCTAATTCAGTTGGGGTAAAGATGGTCATCTGATGCTCTTCTGGTGCTAAAGGCATGTGTTTTGCATCTTGGTTTTCCCGTCTTGCAGCTTTCTGTTTGTCTATTGGAATGTTTATTCTACTAATGTTTGTGTAAGTCTCTATCAGTAGATTTGCTACCCTTTTGCCTGTGAGGATGTTCTGATTGTGTGCTAATGATAATGAAGGTCGGCAGTTGTTTTCGTCGCTCAGAGCTTTCGCAAGTTTCCATAGTTTATGTCTCATTTTTGTCTAGATTAAGGTTCTCTGTTTTGTCTATCCAGCTCTGTCTTGTTGATATCATGATCTCACGTCTGTATTTGGCCGAGGCTGCTTTGTAGGCAATGTTGCTCTCTGTGCTGTGTGTTGTTTTAGCTAGTTCTCTTGCAGAGTCCAGTTCCTCTTCTAGTCTTTGTATTTCCTTGCTCCAGTATGACTTGTAGTTTCTTCTTGCTCCTCTAGGAATGGATTGTTTAGCAGCTCTCAGGATTCCATTTGTTAACCGCTCTATCATATTATTGACCTTCTTTTCGTGTGTGTTGATAGGCGCAGTATCAGTGAGCCTTGCAAACTTTGCCCAATCTGCTGCCTTATAGTTCCAGCGGGGAAGAGGTATGTGCAACTCCTGTTTGTGAGCAAGAACCACTGAAAGTTTGACTGGTCTATGGCCACTATCTCCAAGTTGGTTCAGCACTTTTCTGGTTATCTTGATAGATATGTCTCCAGTTGCAAATGCTAGGTCGGGAGTGGAAGTTGTTTTCCATTTTCTTGAGTAGATGTTTGGGGGGTCCTCACTAGAGTTTATGAGGAATAGGTTGTTGTCTATTTCCCATTCTTCCACTTCTTCACCTCGAACATTGGACTCCTTATATCCCCATCTTTCAGAGTGGCTGTTAAAGTCTCCTACTACCAGACACTTTGATGGTGTTATTTCCATTGACTCCAGCTTCAGTAATTTTTCATTTGGACAGTATATATTAAATATCCTTATACCAGCGGAGTTAATGTATAGTTCTGTACCAATGATCTCTGCCTCTCTGTTTGTGACTACATCTATCAGTTTTGCTGGGGTGGAATTTTTAATAAGTATAAGAATTCCACCCTAGTGACCTTCCCTGTCTTGTCTAAATGTTTGGTAGCCCCTGATCATAAATCTGTGCTGAGGATTAAAATGAGTTTCCTGGATTCATGCAGTGTCTATCTCCTCCTCTGCTAGTCTGATTGTTAGAGCTTGTTCTTTTTTTTTATATGCCCACCGCATTCCAGTATATTATATTCAGCTGTTTCTTGAAGCCTTTCCGGTCAGCGGTAGTTTCTATCATAATTAGAGTCTGTTAGATCCAGTCTGATTGATTACTTGTTAAAAAGTTGCACTGTGTTCTGCGCCAGTGGCCCAGTGCATTCGATTTCAGCCAGCATTTTATTCAGGTTTGCTTTCCTTAGCCTTTGATTGTCCCCAATCTTCCTGCAAGGCAGCAGATTGTCTTTTCTGTAGGGGGATTCTGCCCTTAGATGGTCGGCCCTCCCAGGTTTACAAGCACCATCTGCCCAAGCTTGATGTAGTAATTAGTTGGTGATTAGACCATCACCATCACACATCAAACAACAGACTATAAGTCCCTTAGACCATCACCATCACACATCAAACAACAGACTATAAGTCCATTAGACCATCACCATAACACATCAAACAACAGACTATAAGTCCATTAGACCATCACTATCACACATCAAACAACAGACTACAAGTCCCTTAGACCATCACCATCACACATCAAACAACAGACTATAAGACCCTCCTGACTATCACGAACTTCCGGAAGTCTTACCGATGCTGACAAGTCATGTTATGGTTGGTTGCGTTCGCCCGATGACTAAAGTATTCTAGAGTATCGTGGTAGACCAGAATATTCCTCTTCATCATCCGCCCTTACAAGGACGTATTGGACGTGTCTGCGTTGTGTTGTGGTTTGCAGTATAACTGTTATATTTGCGCCTTTCGGCCCAACACATCCGACTCCAGCACGACATTTGTGAGTACCGGGTTGTCTTCCCTCTTCGATCCCTGCACGCTTGGCCAGACTAAACAGGTTAGTTTGTTACTGGAGGCACCACGGAGAGGTGGAGCAGGGTCTGGATGGTTTTGGTTCACCGATTTTGGCGCAAGCCATCAGCTGTGGGTCGCTGACAACTTCCAGCTCTGGTGCTGGGAGGCGTGCCTTCGCCTCCTAGTCATGTTATGACAAGTATTTTAAACTAAAAGTTCTACCAGATATATACGAATATATGATGAAACATGTAATCTACTATTTGGATAGTTTGTCAAAGAAGGTGTTGATCTCGCGTTAGTGGACGCATGGTTGTTTACTAATTTGGTTCATTTAAGACAGCGTCCACAAGAGTCAGAGTGAAATGAATCTTCATTGTCGCCAACCCTCGATGCAGGGAGAAAGCACGACAAGATTGTGTTCTGAGCTTATACTCCAGGCATTGTGCCAGTAAAAGCTAAACTATAACGGCCGCCGTTGAGAATGAACGAAATTCTGCAAATTCAGATCTTGGCCGTTAGGCTTTGTTCAAACGTAAACAAGCGTCCATCTTGGACTTATTTCAAGTAGGACGTACGTGTTATATGTGCCTTATCTGGGTAAATCATTAGTAAACGACACCAAGTAGTAATGAGCTGATATACACACTCGACACTGCTTGTCGTTATGAACAAGCAAGAAGATAATTTAATAATTAGATAACCACGACGTGTGTTGTTTGTACCGCCCTAGTTAAAGTGTACTTATCATAAAGTCATTACAAACACTTCTTTGATATTGTATCTTTAGTTTTAATGGTTTGTTATCAGCAACATGATCTTACATTGTCATATGATACATTAATTTTAATGTAAGTGCTCTCATTCATAGAACTTGCTCTGTATTACGAAGACATGAGGTTGAAAAAAGGAGCGGGGGGGGGGGGGGGGGGGGGGGTTTCTATTATCCTGTGTATACTAATTTTCTTACTTGCACACGATTGTCCTCGGTTTGGCAGGGGCAGAATATAAATTTGTTTTATGTAGGTTTTATATTCAGTTAGCTGTTTACTGCTGAAACTATTGTTATGTTACCTTCTTTGTTATTTTCGTTGTTTTGAATACAATAGACAGGCGGTTCTTAAAGTATGGGCTGTGGACGCACAGACAATTTATAGTTAGCTGTGGTGGACTATGGATGTGTGGTCAAGATTGAGCGAAAGTTGCATGAATTGGGGAATAAGGTGCGGTGTTCGACAAAATCGAACTATTTTGTCAGCAACAGAAGTTGTTTTTGTAGAAGTAAATGGAAACTCTGGTCTATAATGCACACCCGCTGTCTTTTATTTGCATGTAGAATGCATGAAATTTAACAGGAAATACTCCGTGTACAAGGACACACTAACTAGACCTACATGTAGTCATGTAGTCTTGGGTTTAACAGATAACTGAATTTGCCCATGTTTTGGCATTAAATTTAATGTATTTATTACTTTGTCATTGCTAATAATTTCTTCAACACACACGCGCGCGCACACACACACACACACACATATATAATTCGATTAGCTACCATCCCATCACTTAAAGTGGTACAATTGTAATATACAAGGCCTCTGAAATTCTGGTGATCTTACATTTGTCTAATTGATATTACAATTATCAAACTACATAACGTTTGTAATATTTAACTTATATTGCATTTATTTTAAAAAAAAGCAGGGAGCCGCGATAGCTCAGTGGTTAGTGAACTGGACTACAAAGGACAAGAGGTCGGGTTCGATCCTGATCGACAGCTTCCGGGTTCACCCAGCCTTAAATGGGTACCGGATTTTTTTCTGGAAAAGTAAAGCAGCTCGGGCGTAATATCGACCACATTACCCCAAAAATCATTTGCCGAAGGTCTATAAAAATTATGGTCACTAACACCATATTCCCTATGCGCCACTTGGCGTGACGGGGCTCGTTACTTTTTTTTTTTTTTAACTTTACATTTATAAAATGGATATTGAAAAAAAATATATCTATTACATTTTTGTCAGTGGAGAAAAGACCAGAGAAGTTTTTCTATGTTATATAGAATCAATCTTTACTTATTGAAGTGAATCCTGTACAATCAAGCAAACGAGAATAAATCGTTGGAGGCCACAGAAATATGATTTTACAGTATGTTGAGAATACTACCTACAGCTTAAAATGGAGGCCACAGAATTATGATTTTACAGTATGTTGAGAATACTACCTACAGCTTAAAATGGAGGCCACAGAATTATGATTTTACAGTATGTTGAAGATACTACCTAGATCTTAAAATGGAGGCCACAGAATTATGATTTTACAGTATGTTGAAGATACAACCTAGATCTTAAAATGGAGGCCACAGAATTATGATTTTACAGTATGTTGAAGATACTACCTAGATCTTAAAATGGAAGCAACAGAAATATGATTTTACAGTATGTTGAGAATATTACCTAGATCTTAAAATGGAGGCCACAGAAATATGACTTTACAGCATGTTGAGAATACTACCTACAGCTTAAAATGGAGGTCACAGAAATATGATTTTACCGTATGTTGCGAATACTACCTACAGCTTAAAATGGAGGTCACAGAAATATGATTT
Source organism: Megaustenia siamemsis (assembly GCA_032433765.1). Classification (NCBI taxonomy): domain Eukaryota; kingdom Metazoa; phylum Mollusca; class Gastropoda; order Stylommatophora; family Ariophantidae; genus Megaustenia; species Megaustenia siamemsis. The sequence goes on from JAVIAB010000124.1 coordinate 20,950,030, forward strand.
TACCGTATGTTGCGAATACTACCTACAGCTTAAAATGGAGGTCACAGAAATATGATTTTACCGTATGTTGCGAATACTACCTACAGCTTAAAATGGAGGTCACAGAAATATGATTTTACCGTATGTTGCAAATACTACCTACAGCTTAAAATGGAGGCCACAGAAATATGATTTTACCGTATGTTGAGAATACCACTAACAATTTTTTTTTTAATAGTAGGGAGTTCAAAGAGATCAATTCAAAGTAAAGCAAGGTGTGAACGCCATTCTTGTAGCTGAATCACACTTTTCATTAATGTTTTTCTTTTCTTTTAGAATAGATTTCCCAATTTACTCACATTTTGTTTTTACACTATGACATACGTATTATCTTAATATGTGTACATAGCTAATGTAACAAAAGCTTAATTCAAAAGTATTCATTTATTCATTGAGTACAGTTTCCGCATCGAAGGTTGGCTACTATGGTTAGCCATTCCGCTCTGATAGTGCAGGTTGTCATAGGCTGACTTGTCCATCTTTTGACGTTACTTGTCCTTGTTAATCTTGGTCTGACTCTTTTATCTTGTATTTTCCCTTCCAATATTACTTTTTGTAGGCTGATGTGTCTTTTTAACATGACGCAAAAATCTCATTTGTCTTGTTTGAATTGTCTTTATTAGTTCTCTTATTAAAAACATAAGTTTATAAGTTATTACCAACTCAAGACTCAAAATTTATGCACAGTGAATTAACAGGATGAAAAGAAGTCATAGTTTCAGGATGTGTGAAATAAAAGGAAGGAGATATAATAATGGGACAGGAGAAAATGGAAAGATTGACAGAATATATCAGTCAGCTCTATAATGATGAAAGACCAGAGCTAAACAATTCAAACAAAGACACAGGACCATTAATAATGCAGAGTGATAGGAGGACGCAATTCAACACATGAAAAGAGGCAAAGCTCCAGGTCCCGACGATATACCAATCGAAGAGATAAATGCAGTAGGACAGCTGGGAGTACAAGTCATAACAAAATTACCGAAGAAGTCAGTTGCTACTGATTGTGAAGACCATTGAACTATTAGTCTCATGAGCCAAATGACGAAAATATTACTAAGAATCATCCTGAGATGAGACGTGTAAAGAATAAAATAAAACCACAAATAAGTGATGAACAATGTGGATTTGTGGAAGGAAAGGGCACCAATAATGCAAAATACATCTTAAGAACATTGATAGAAAGATATATGCATGTGTTTTATAGACTACAGAAAAGCATAACAAAGTAAAGCATGTTGAAATAATCAGTATGCTGGAGAAATTAAACATTGATGGCAAGGATCTGCGAATCATAAAAAAAACTAATACTGGCAACAAACAGCAGCTATACGAAATAGCAACAAAACAGGACAATTCCAATATATAAAACAAGGAGTCAGACAAGACTGTGTTCTGTCGCCGGATTTGTTTTCACTTTACAGCGAATATATTATGAGATCAATAGTAGACAAAAAAGGAATTGAAGTAAACGGTCACAACATAAATAATTTGCGATATGCGGATAACACAGTCTTAATAGCAGAGACAGAGAACGAACTACAAGAAATTATAGACATAATAGTAAAAGAAAGCAACTAAAAAGGTCTTAGTCTGAATAGTAAGAAAACAGGAGTAATGGTCATATCGAAGAAACAATCATCACCATCATGGAGTATAAAATAAACAGGACAAATCTGAAACAAGTGCAACGCGTCAAATACCTGGGCACAATAATATCAGATGGACGATGCACCATAGAAATGAAAATCAGAAAAGCTCAGGCCAAAATAGCATTTCAGAAAATGAAAAATAACTTATGCAACAAATCTATGTCAATAGAAGTGAGAAAGAGAGTTCATCGGTGCTATATAGAACCAATTCTGACCTATGGAAGCGAATCATGGACAGTAAACAAACAAATGAAAAGACGATTAGAGGCTACAGAGATGCGATTTCTCAGAAGAATGTTGAAAGTTCCCTGGACAGCTTAAATGACCAATGAAGAAATTCTCAAAGAGGTAAACACGAAAAGGGAACTCCTAAAAAGCATCAGGTCAGAATTGGTTCTATATAGCACCGATGAACTCGTCTTTCTCACTTCTATTGACATAGATTTGTTGCATAAGATATTTTTCATTTTCTGAAATGCTATTTTGGCCTGAGCTTTTCTGCTTTTTATTTCTATGATTTACGCGACAGTCTAGTTGTGAAATTATGTGTTGCTATTCCCCGATTGGTGTAATGTTTTACTTCTGACGGATGGATAGACTGTGAACTTTATCGATATTTAAGTGGAATATGATTTATTCTTCCTTTGTGTCGTGTGTTCGCGGTTCGATAGGCAAGCACATGGTTGTTCGACAACAATGTCGTCGTTAGTCGGGTGTGTTCAACCCGTATGTGAAAAGTCTGCGACGGTGGATGGGGCGGAAGAATTTGAAATAATCAACGGCCCAGAAAGTGAAAACAGCAAAGTGTGTGGTACACATGAGGCATATTCAGAACACGAAAGACGAATATGGCAGACCACCGTGAAAGAGATTGGAGCCTCATCACGTAACAATCCAAAGAAAGCCAGGGAGAGACATTCTAACTACTGTTTCATATACTAACATCAAAACAAATAACAACAGGGCTAAAACTAAGAATAGAAAAATGTTACATCTTCTCAATATTCCTGTATGGTGCAGAAACATGGACATTAGACCAGAAAACAGAACAGAAAATTGAGGCCTTTGAAATGTGGATTTACAGAAGAATAGGTAGAATTGGATAGAAAGAAAAGAAAACAAACGAGGAAGTTTTAGGACGACCAAGGGTGAAAAAAGAACTACTAAACACAATTAGAGCAAGACAAATGAAATTTTTTGGTCATGTTAAAAGACATTACAGTCTAATAAAAGTAATATTAGAGGGGAAGATACAAGGTAAAAGAGGCAGAGGCAGACCAAGACTAACAAGGACGAGCAACATCAAAAGATGGACAAGTCAGCCTATGACAATCTACACCATCAAAGCAAGAGACAGAGTGGAATGGCGCTCCATGGTAGCCAATCTTCGATGCGGAGAAGGCACCCAATGATGAAAAAACATCAGAAAGAAACAATCAACATTTTTCGGGCACATCATAAGAAGAGGAAAGTTGGAATACTTGGTTACAACTGGCAAAATAAAAGGAAAGAGAGATCGCGGACGACAAAGAGAGAAAATACTGGATAGCTTGGTGTCATGGCATGGAAAACAGTCAACAACAGAACTGATACGATGCACTGTAGATAGAAAATTGTGAAAGGGCATGATCGCCTACGCCAACCGGTATGGCACATGATGGTGATGATAGTTGGAAAGACCACGTACTGTATGATGACCATCCATTGCACGTGTTGAATGGTCATTGTTAACTAAAATGGGAAAATTTTGCAAATTAAAATCAAGCGGCAATATTTTGATTTTTTTAAGATCCATAAGGGGCATGTCTGGAATAATAATTTGAGGTCATAATATAAATAATCTAAGGTATGCTGATGATACAGTCTTAATCGCTAAGAGTGAAAATGAGTTACAAGAAATGTTGGACATTATAGTGAAAGAAAGCAAAAATAAAGGACTCAGCCTTAATAGCAAAAAGACAGAAGTAACGGTAACAACAAAGAAAAAGACATCACCTCAGTGCAAAATAAAGACAAGTGGAACAATATTAAAACAGGTAAATGAATTTAAATATTTGGGAACTTTGTTAACCTCAGACGGAAGATGTACAAAAGAGGTAAGATGCAGAATGGCTCAGGCAAAAGCAGCTTTCTATAAAATGAGGAAGATATTATGCAATCCATTTTTGACAATAGAAACAAGAAAAAGAATGTTATGTAGAGCCAGTCTTAACATATGGATGTGAATCATGGACAATAGGACAACAGACAAGAAAATCACTCGAGTCTGTAGAAATGTGGTTTTACAGACAAATGTTGAGAATACCATGGACAGCTAAGACGAGTAATGAAAACGTTCTGAATGAAGCCAAAGCAAAAAGAGAGCTAATTTCCAATATTAGGAAGAAGCAATCATAATTTTTTGGCCATGTAATGATAAGAGAACAATTGAAATATATATTGTAACAACTGGGAAAATTGAGGGACGTAGAGACATGATCACCTACGCCAGCAGGCCTGGTACTTGATGATGATTTTGATTTAAATCACATTTTTAGCAATGAAAATAAAAGTATCTCTATCAATACAACAGCCACTGTGCACCAGCGCAGCTTAGCTATAAACAGAAGTTGCATTAAAGAGGAAGGCATCTCTTAAACACACACTTAAAGTAAATGGGGCAGTGTTGATGCAGGTCAATTAATGCAAATACTTAGGGAAGATGTTAAATTCAAATGGTAGATGTGCAACAAAGGTGAGATGTAGAAAAGATCAAGGAAAACTAGCATTCCTAAGAAGGAGAAAAATATTACTCGACAGACTCCGTGACTACAGGGTTCTGTTGCCAGCATTCTCTGTTCAAAGTGATGCAAACAGACATGGACGTAGAACACTCTGCTGGCACCCGTATCATTCTTCCCCGGGTTAAATGTCCCGAAGTGGACAAACCTATTGAACGATGTCATCCGACCGCGCTATCCATGATCTTCCTCTTTTGAACATGATGCCCTTTCTACTACCGGTCTAACTGTGTAATTGATTTTGTAGATCAGCTAGGAGGTTAGGAGGTAAGCACAAGTTCGGGACACATTTATCCTGCCTGCGATGGTAGGAAAATGAAGTAGATACAGCATGGCCCTGCAAGGTTTCATGTATCCAAATATGATGCGCATGGCCTCATATTGCACCTTTTCCTTATTTTCATACTTCAATCCTTGTGGAGACACGCGATCACCTACGCGAGCCAACATGGCAGGCCTATTTGACGACGATAACGATAAATGTAGTCTGATTGTCTTAAATAGAAAAAAAGAGAGTTGGTGTAAAAGTGTAAGGGGTGTAATAAGGTGTAACATTGTGGGGTTATGTGACAACAAACATAGTTTGGCCACGTGACAAGGCAGAAAGAACAAAATACAACACAACGAGCCTTCAACAAACGTTGTGAGAACACCAGATCCAAGGGTCGACCACGAAAAATTATGGGTCGATGGAATGTTAGAAGCACTAAGAAACATAACAGCAGCAGAGGCGAACAGTCAAGAGCCCCATCACGCCAAATGGCGTACAGGTGTTAATAACCATAATTTTTATACATTTTTGGCACATGCATTTTTGGGGTAATGTGGTCGGTATAACGCCTGTGCCGGTTTTACGCCCATCCCACAAGCAGGATGATCTATCTTTTGGGAATCAGACACGGCTGGGCAAACCAATGTTGTAAGTAAAGGTTGTCTCCTTGTAAAACAAGACTGGACAAACCAATGTTACTGTAACAAGTAAAGGTTTCGTCCTTGTAAGACAAGACTAAACAAATCAATTGTTATTGTAGCAAGTAAAGGTTTCGTCCTTGTAAGACAAGACTAGACAAACCAAATGTTATTGTAGCAAGTAAAGGTTTCGTCCTTGTAAGACAAGACTAGACAAACCAAATGTTATTGTAGCAAGTAAAGGTTTCGTCCTTGTAAGACAAGACTAGATAAATCAATTGTTATTGTAGCAAGTAAAGGTTTTCCTCCTTGTAAGACAAGAATAGACAAACCAATGTTATTGTAGCAAGTAAAGGTTTCGTCCTTGTAAGACACGACTAGACAAACCAATGTTATTGTAGCAAGTAAAGGTTTCTTCCTCGTAAAAAAAGACTGGACAAACCAATGTTATGATAAACACATGTTGCCTCCACGTCTTGCTAGGCATATGGAGAATACAGTCTATCTATCTATCTTTCGTTCGCCTGAAGCATTGTCTATATCTGCAATGTCGTTTCCTGTATAAATGTTACTGTCTTTTGTAATTCTTGCAGTGGCCCATATAGTTTTGTCTGTAGTGTTGTATCTATGGGCCAATGGATTTTCCTCATGGGAGAATACAGTATCATCATCATCATGTACCCTGCCGGTTGGCGTAGGCGATCATGTCCCTCCACAATCTTCTATCTACCGTATCAGTTCTGTTGTTAACTGTTTTCCATGCCATGACACCAAGCTATCCAGTATTTTCTCTCTTTGTCGTCCGCGATATCTCTTTTTCCTTCTATTTTGCCAGTTATAACCAATTATTCCAACTTTCCTCATCAGTGACCATATTTTTCTTTGACCACAACACATTTTGAGAAATGTGGTTCATATCACACCAGCTGCCTTTAATCCCAAGAAAAATGTATGGTACATATCTGTAGAGACTGCAGTTGCCCCACATTTTAACCATAGGTTTGTCCTGTTGTATACCATCGTAAAGCTGAGTATAAAAACTTCCCTAAAAATAACTGACCATGTTTATTTTATTATCTCGAAGGAACATGGATGGAAATAATGAAATACTTCAGTCTTTGCAAGCCTTTAAGATCGATGAATAAATGACTGCGGTGTTCTCAACTGTAGGAACTTTTTTCTAACCAACACAGCAAATACAACATGAGCCAGAGAGTAAAAGAAAAAGAGGTCTACCTAGAGAAATACTAAAAAGAACATTGCAATAAGAGGCAACAACATCAGGCATCTGTAAAGAGCGTGTCGTGCTTTTATTACTACGTTGAACCGATGCCTATTATATTTATTATAAAATGGCTGGTTTGCGCCGTTGAACCGAAGGCTGGTTTATCTTTTTATTTGAACTTTCAAGCATAATATAATATCTTTCGAGCCGTGCTTGTTGGTACTTCCTATAGACCGTTCATCTTTCTTTAAAACATTCCAATAACATCTATTTTTGACAGTCAAACTCTTAAGGTGTTCCATTACGCGAAAAACATATAATTTTACAGACTATTATTACATTTCTATAGTCACAAGTTATATTATCACATAATAAAGAACAGTCAGTAATATTATAATCAAACTATCGGGCGGTTTGGTTTACCACCGGACTCACATAATATAGGAGTCATAAATTATGGAACACATTTCTAGATGTCTAAACACTAATCCTGTTGTGGACTGACTACATCTGCTATTTATTAACTTTTCATTAGTAAGCGTTGTATTACTAATTGTTCTCTGCTAATTATTGCTTGTTATCGATAATCTGTGCTTATCTCTATCTTTCTCTGATAAACTCTATGGTTTATCATAAAGATAACTATGATATAACGATCACTCTGATCGGTGTTGCTCACTGCTCTTTCCTTCCCTCTCTTCTCTGTACCTCTCTGAATGAGGCCTGAGAGTGAGTGTCTCTATATATACTTGGCGCCCCCTTTTTACCTGCCTACGTGCCTATCCGCTTACGTGTCTGTTAATACACACACACACACACACACACACACATATATATATATATATATATATATATATATATATATAAATATTTGTTGACTGTGTCTGTCCGCCCACACAGTCTGGTAATATATATTTTTTAAAATATAATTCCCACGCAGTCTGATGATATTGAACTATAACTTCAATTTTTAATTACACCAACCATGGATATCCTTGGGTGTCCGTTATTAAGTGTGATATCGCTTTCCAAGTTTACACATCATCTTAAATTGAGAAACTCGCCCAGAACATAAACATGTGGCGAGATACAATGTGGGTCCTGTGAAGGGTATGATACTTAATAAACAAAGATGGTCTGACATAGAGAGTCTAGAATTTCTGCCCTATGTGCCTTCTTCGGCTTGAAAGATAGAATACAGCATTGGTATTTTACTCAGATATGAATGCGGAGATTTTCACTGTGAAATAGGACAGTCTGGGATGTTTTCGACAAGGTAAAGTGTATTGACAATAGTATGGTCATAGATTTTAAAAGCAGCGATTTCTGAAATATGTGCCATTTTGGCACGCAAGATTTCTGCTTTTGAGATTGCAGTTCGGCCCTATGTGCCGTCTTCAGCTTGAAAGGATAGATAGATTAGATGAACGGATGGATGGATGGATGGCTGGCTGGATGGGTGGGTGGGTGGATGGCTGGATGGGTGGGTGGGTAGGTAGGTAGGTAGGCAGGCAGGCAGGTAGGTAGGTCAGACAGATCAGGCAGGCAGACAGACAGACAGACAGACAGACAGATAGATAGTGTATACTGTGACGCTATCACGTAGATAGATAGATAGGTAGATAGTGTATAAATAGAAAGTGTATATCGTGACATATTTTAATGTTGCAAGGGAGTGAAGCATTGATCCTCACTGTACTAGACCGCAGCATTTAGAGGTGTCGGGCACTGTGTTCTTCTTTGCTGATAGTTTACTTTCTCAAATGGAGCTGCTTCAAGCTGTAATCGAACCCATGTTCACCTCATCACCAAGTCATAGCCATTACACCACGGACGCTCTCTGCATCACCTATGTCACCCGTAAATGCTCTGATGGCTATAACAAGTTATGAACATTAACACAATATTTCCCTTATGTCACACAAACATAACAGGTACCCTTTGTTTGCTTGCTTTACAATTAATGGAGCTTCTCTTAGACACTAATGAAACAACCCTGCATGCCAAATTATGGGGAACTGATAAAGACCTCAAAAGACGCTCTTTGTTCATGACTCATGCTGATCTAAATAGATAGTTGTAGATGATCAATGAAGCAGAAGAAGATTACTGAATCTCTAATCATGTGCTATGAGGATATATTGTGTGCGTTAGAAGTTATGATTATTGACATCTGCAATAACCAGCAATGGAGACCTCTAGAAAGAAATCAATGGAAGACTGGCAATACAAAACTAAAGACCAAGAACAACATATGACACCAAACCAGCAAAACTACCAAGGGCCTGTATCTTTCTCTTAGCAGCATATAGTTACGAAATTCTAAGCAAAATGCTACAGAAAAAATTATCGGGATATCTAGAATAATAAACAGAAAAATTAAGGCATATAAGAAAGTACCGAAAATTGAAGAGAACTGGTTTATAAACATCTTACACGGGAAATTGAAATATTTTGGGCAAATTACAGTACACATTCATCTAGACGGAACGATAATAAAATTCATAGTTTCAGGAAAATTAACTTTCTTTCTTCACTACCTTTTGTACCAGTTCTGGTTCTCGCCCTGTTGGTGATTGTCAATCTATATATTGTAGCGTTTCTTTGATGATGTCTATCCAACCTACTCCAGGTCTGCCTCTTGCTCTTCTCCCTTCTCCTTTTTTTAATATATCCGTTGTATGGTAAGGAATCAATGTCATTCTTTCTAGATGGGCAAACCAGTTTATTTGTTGTTTCTGTACGTACCTTAGGATTGACCCAATGCCTACTCTTTTCCTTATATCATTTCTGATTTTGTCTTTTCTGTTTACTCCATGCGCTTTTCTCAGACATCTCATCTCAGTAGTGACAAGCTGTCTTTTCTGCGTAGAGACGTAAATGTTTGGCACAATGTTGGAATGAATATATATTTGAATATATGGAATTTAAAGTTTGTTACAAGTTTTATAACTTGATGTCCTAACATCATCATCATTAAGTGCCATGCCTGCTGACGTAGGTGATCATGTCTCTCCACAACTTTCGATATGGACAGCTATTTATCATTTCTGTTGTTGGCCTTCTACTAAACCATTCTCTTAAGTTGCCTGGCATCTTTTCTCTTTGCTTCCCTCTATCTCTTCGTCACCTCAACTTTTCCAGATGTCACAATATATTTCAGCTGTTCCCTTCTCATTACATGGCCAAAAAATTATGATTGTTTCTTCCTAATATTGGAAATTAGCTCTCTTTTTGCTTTGGCCTCTTTCAGAACGTTTTCATTACTCTTATAAGCTATCCATGGTATTCTCAACATTCTTCTGTAAAACCACATTTGTACAAACTCCAGTGATTTTCTAGTCTGTTGTCATATTGTCCACGATTCACATCCGTATGTTAAGACTGGTTCTACAAGAACTCTTTTTCTTGTTTCTCTTGTCAAAAATGGATTGCATAGTATCTTCCTCATATTTTGGAAAGCTTGCTTTTGTCTGAGCCATTCTGCATCTCACCTCTATTGTACATCTTCTGTCTGAGGTTAACAAAGTTCCCAAATAAATTTAAAATCAATTACTGCCAATAGGGAGTAAGAATATAGGAATTCCTTTAATCTTGAGCACATCTTTTGGGCCGGTTGGCTTACCACGGCAACAGCCGGGGTTCGTAATCCTGGCGAGGACACCTGGGTTTTACTAATTCCCTAAAAATTAGTAGGAGCCGCGATAGCTCAGTGGTTAGTGAACTGGACTACTACGGACAAGGGGTAGGGTTCGATCCCAACCGACGGCTCCGGGTTCACCCAGCCTTAAATGGGTACCGGATTTTTTCTGGGAAAGTAAAAGCAGCACGGGCGTAATACCGACCACATTACCCCAAACAAATCATGTGCTGAAGGTCTGTAAAATATAGGGTCACTAACACCATATTTCCCTATACGCCACTTGGCGTGACGGGGGGTACTTTACTTTTTTTTTTTTTACATCTTTTGGGCAAGTATGACTCTGTGATCTTCCTGTGGATGGCTTTCATTCACTGACCAAAAATTCAAGTTTTATTTTATTTTTTTAGATGGGTTGATTGGAGGGCATGTTTTGAACTCTGGTGTTCCACATGAAAAGCAAGCTCTTCCTATGACCTTGCTGATTTATCCTCAATGATAGTAGAAGATCAATTAATGTTATTGGAGTAGAAAGAATGAACATGGCCCAGCCATTTCCAACATCTTATTTTAATTTCTTCATTGATGTTGTTAATGGTGACTTCTGTGTTCGTAAGGTGGTATGGACCAATAACAGTAAATTTGATATACTCGACCCAGCATAGAAAACACAAACTTCTCTCGACACTTACCAAACTACTGACTTATCATGATTGCTTGCTACCAACCATCTGTCAAGATGCCAAAGGCTATATATATATAGGACAAATAAGTATGACATGAACTTCTACTCATGAACTTTGAGAAATCATAAGGAGAAGTTTCTGCAGAAACCCACAACTAACCACCCTTTTTATCATTAAAAAACTAATGAAAAAATATATATCTTTAAGGTATTTTCCTATTTCTAGGGACTTACAGGACAGAGAGTAAAGGCCACTTGTCCAGTGCAGTTGCCACAAGGTGTTCGGGTTGAGTTTGATTTCCTTTATATCATTTATTTGTGAAAAACCATATGCCCCAAAGATTTTGATGCATGAAATCAATCACTATCTTACCTATCAAGTATAAGTCACAAATGAAAGCCAATAATAAATCGGACACAAACTTGTGTATCAAATAATTTATTCAAGTAAAACCACATGTGTTATAAGAGCAAAGAGGTGAAGAAGCATTAAAAAGAAATCTGTTATTCCTCATCAAAAAAATTCACCAGCCATGTATGTGCACAACATGCATATATGTAGATAGATAAAGTAGTAATAGGAAAAAAATTGTCTTTAAGTAGAGAAAGCATTCTTCTTCTACCTTTATCAAATGAACTGTTTCATTACTCTGAAGCTTTCAAACTAAAGCTACACATAATAATACCTAGTTGATATGTTGATATCGTTGGATCAAAATTTGTCCATGATGAAATTGGATTGTAAAATCCTTCAATGCTTTAGACTTGTTCCATCTTTTTGCTGACACACAAACTTAATTCCTACATTTAGAAAATTAATAATAAATAATAGAATCATGAAAAATGTTCCTGAATTAAAAAAAAAAATTAATATGTATATTTTTCTCTTCAGTCAAAGACCATTGATTTCAATTTGCCTTTTAAAGTAGTTTATCTATTTTTTGTTGTAATTTTATTCGTTTGTCATAACAGTTGTTTCCAAAAGACACATAAAAATGTCAGTGAACATTTTTTGAACATACCTGTATATCTGGAAATTAAATAATAAGTTTATGACATAAATAATACCTCATATTATTGATTGACACTAATTTTTTTCTCACATTAAAAAAAAATGGTTTTCTAAATTAATTACATTTTCTGCCACTTTATTATATATATGCATCACTGCTACTACATACCATTTTCCGTTTAACGGTTCGGCATAATGACTTTGGAAATTATTTTTTTGCACCACATTATCCTTGGTTTAAAAAAAATACTGAATAATAATTTACTGTAATCAACATCTATACACACCCACTTAACATATAAATACTAACATACAAAAGCAGTGATATTGTAAACTAATGTTTCCTTTGTATATATCAAAGCAACACCTATTTAGCGTAAGTTGAACATTTAGTTACATGTATTCATCTTTTTATTTTATTTTAAAAATTCTCTCTAATGTTTATCATATTGTTTCTTATACTTGATATTTTTGTGTATTAAAAATAACATTTCTATTAATTCATCTGATTTTGTTCATAATCACATAATGTCATTAAGCACTAAAAATAATTTGAAATTTTTATTTATATCTCAAAGTGAAAATGACAAGTGTTTATTTCTATTTCCTAAATGATGAGCTAATAGATTTCATGTTCTTTTTTTGTTTTAGAATACTAAATAATCTTCTATTTGTTTCAAACACATTTAGAATATGGATATCAACCATGCATCTTCTGACTTTCTTCTTATATGCCATCTACACTTGTTCTTTCCAATTTAATTTCTTTTCGAAGCTTTTTGTGTGTATTTTTATCTCCAAGTGTTTAGCGCTTTCTATTTTTAACTCTTCTACAGGCCTTGATAAACCTGTGAAACATTCATCACAAAATTATGGGAAAAACTCATTCATAAATGATTTCAAGCAAAGAGCAGTGAACATGTCAGTAGAGTTTTCATCATATTAGTGATAAAGCATATGCTATTTAATAATGTAAAAATCTAAGTGCATATTTTAAGCTGTGTGATCCTAATAATTAAGAAACACTAGGAAACACATAGTCATTATTGTAAATAAATCACTTATATTTTTGTTTGTCACAAATTGAAATTTAATATGTAGCTGGTAAAAGACTTATATTTACTACTCACAAATGTAATCTTAATTTTGCTTAAATTAGTTAAAAAATTTTTTCACATTTTATAACAAACCTCAAAATTGTTGAATTCCTAGAGATTTCTTAACTGTAGAAAAATCTATGTTTCTTTAATAATAATAGTAATTACAAATCTCATTGTGACCAATTATATTGTCAATCACAGTTTTGTACAAACCTAATCACAGCTAATTATTTAATATAAATATTTAGAAACAAGACCATAAATGATTACATTTTCTATCACAATTATATACAAACTACAGTAAACTGCAGCATCACAATTTATAATATCATGATAGTTTGTAAAGGGTGAATCTAATAAGAAAGAAACTCTAAACTACAAAAGTGAAAAGGGCATGATACTTATAAAATTGTAAATGGCATAAGGTCAATGAAGACACAGTCTCTTGATGATTTCTTGATCACTTAAACAAAAACAGTATGTGCCCTAATATTGGCAATCCAAAATGAACTTTAACAATTGCTGTTTTATTTAACTTCCAGATAATAGTTATAGGTAGAAAATATTTTAATTCTGATTTGTTTAATGAAGTAATTTCGATTGACTTATTACTAGGAAAAAAAATTACAAAGGACACAATTATTTGAATTGCAAAATATGTGCTGAATAATTAAAAAAGAAAAATAAACATATATTATTAAAAAATTGTTATCACATTAACTTTTGATACAGATGTGAGAAAACTTTGTATGGACATTCATTGTTACAGCCAGTGTCACTTGCATGCTGCATAAGTTAGTGAAGGATCTCAAGAAAACTTGATTGCAGTTTGAGTCACAGGGGTTTATATTACACAATCAAAAATGATGACAAAAAAATGAAGCTTTATTATTCAACATATGTAACATTGTTTGCAGCATAAGAAAACAAGTTGAAAATAAATAGTAGAATATGGTAAATACATTAACACTGGAAAATAATCATTCATAGTATCCTATATACAGGGCAAACTTTGTGCTGGCTTTCTTACAAGAAGAAATGATTTGTTTAATTATATAAAGAAGTTGAACACATTAAATGCAGAGCATTGCAAAAGAAACTGATTTATTAACACTTCAACAGGGAATTTAAAAAACTTAATGTTGCAAGTTATATATATATATATATATATATATATATATATATATATATATATAAGGAAACTAAAATATTAACAAGAAATCAAGACTAAATGAGACAAAGAAGAGGGCATACAATAGTCAGTAAGCACGCTACAGAATTTCAGCCTTTCATTAGAGAGCAAAGATTATACAAGCAATATATGTGAAGACAATTATTTAATTAATGAAAATTAAAACTAGACAACCTGAAAAAAACAGTACTATAAAGATATTTCAAATTGGTTTTGCAGGAAACATTGTTCTTTTAAAAAAAAAAGATGAGAATTCCAGAAATAATGCCACAGAAAATAAATCAAGGAAGTGTTATAAAAGCAAATCAAAATGTTAATGACAAATTATTACATTTTACTACTTTTGGTTACTTGACGACTGACCAGCAAAGCAATAAATTGCAAACTGAAATGAATAAAAACACTTACTATAGAAGAAAGGCAGAAAAGAAGAGGAAATTGAAAACAATAGAAATATACAGTATGGACAATTTGAAGAAAATACAATGGTGTACCACTAGAGCAGAAATACTTCAGTGTATACCAAATTATCTCCACTGAAAAGACATGGGTAGACATTATTTATATAATAAAAATACCTGAAATTGCGTGCAAGAATATGTCAATACATACAAAAACACACACAGAATGTCGATATGAAAGCTTAGCAACAATTATAAAGTTCAGCGTTTTAACAAGTACACAAACACTAATTTAATTTGCAGTAAATTTAAATATTTTTAATGCAAAAGTTAACAAAGTTTTTCTTGCTTACAATAGCATGTTATGTTTGAGAGTAATCCACTTTGAAATGTAAAAAAAAAATTATGGTTAATTTTATATGAAATAAATTAACTGTATGATTCATTAATGGCGAGAGCTAAACAAATTATTGTTTTTGCTGCTGGATACAATTTCAGCATAAAACCAGATTGAAAATCATTTTGTGTATTCCATTTTATTACAACCAATTTATATATTCTTCAGCTACTAGAAAAAGTCTATTGTCTTAATCACCCAACCTGGTTAATTTTAAATTGCCAAAATCTAGTGATGAAATTAAGTTTAATACACATTTTTTTACAATAGCACTACAATATATATTGCCACGAAAAATAAAAATAATTATTCTTTGCTTTTTTTATCAGCTGTAGACTGTGTCAAATTCATTAATATTTCGATATTGTCAATTGCAAAAATGAGCGTAATTTTACAAATTTATCAAAGTTGTGGATTTGGCTTTTGTATGAGCAGCCTTGCAAAGCTACTTTTCAGATCACAGAGAGGCCTCCAAAGTCTTCAAGCAAGGCTTCTGATAATTAAATAAATGAAATAATAAGTTAAAGTAACATAATAAAACACATTCCATCTTATATGGTCATATGTTCATTAGAATAAAAATACAAAGCCATTTTAAAGTGGAAAGAACTCTTCTTTATATGAGAGTACTAAACATGACATAGACTGCATAGAACTTCCATTTGCTGTTACCTGTCTTAACAACCAAACAAAAAAATAATTTGTACATATAAAAATAGAATATAACTTAATTTAAAATCTACTTAACAAATCAATTCAATCTTTCATTATTAACTTTCAAGTTCTGCAACACAATAAATTATTCATTTATTTGTTACATTTGAAGAAATGAAAACACCCAATAGTGGGAAGACAGTATCAGTTGAGTTAGTTTGAGAAATCAACAAACAAGGATCCCTGACTAAATAATAAGATAGCAAAAGGTTATTTTTAAAATAAAAATTGATTAATTAAATAAATGAAGAATTATGCATATCGTTGTGACGGAGATCTGTGTCCAGGAACATGGTTTGCTTAATAACAAATAGTCATTGTACTTAACATGGATGACAAAGATTAACATGCATCATTAATGAAAAAAAAAGGTTACTAGTGACATTAGTTGCAAAATTATATCACATAAAATTGCATTTTATAAATACAGCATTCATAAGTAATGTGAAACTGATGACAGAATAAACTATATACCAAATAAATTTAATCTATACATTTTATTTATAAGGAATGATGATTTGTTTTAAAATTAGTATTACACTGACACACACAAATGTGTAGCTGTTCTTTTGGATTGTGATAAGTTTGAGCTTTCAGACTAAAACTAATTCAATCCCATTTTTATTGATGAAAATAAAAGTAACCTTACCTAGCCACAAGTAAACAATATTCAAATTGTTTGTTCATCTTTAAAAAAAAACGTAGTCCATTCATACATACAGAAGAAGCTATTTATGATCAGCATAATATTAGTTAAAGTTTATAAAATTGGTACAAATAAATAGAACACATAATGAATGTTTGCAGTATCTATTTTGTTCATATTCAGTGTTGTCGTTGTACTGCACAAACAGAGGGTGCAAAATCACTGCTGGCTTCCAAGAACAACAATAAATTAGCAAATGGTGCTCAGAGTTCAAACCGGAATGTTTTGTTGAGAAATAAAACATGAACAGAAATGCTATCTAACAAATATTTGGCTCGATTTTGGAACCTCAGAAAAATCATTTGAGAACTCACTGAAAAAAACCACATTTTAGCCGTATTGGTGGGTTAATCATTCAATGCAAATTCTAGCACATGCTCTCCTCTATAAAGTGGTGATTGTTTACACGTTGATAATTCTACAGAAGTGAGTAAAATATTCCTTCCATTGAAATCAATATATAGCAAAATATTTAACACATATGATACATTTGAAGTTGTAAAATGAGTAATCATTCAGCAGACCACAGGTTTTCACAAAAATAGCACTAAGCATACAAAATTCCTTTCTCACAAGATGTCATAATCAAAATGAGTAAATCAACTCTTGCTGAGTTAAAATGATAATACACATTTTGATTTTGTTTGCATCATTAATTAATGTCTTTTGGATACACCAAGATCCATTTAGGGGATTGGATAGTTAGTAATTTAAGATGACTTAAAATGGTGTTAAAATTATTTAGCTTACATGTAATCTACTAAACAATCTAAAAATCAACTTAAAATGTATAATACAATTGGCTAGCACAGACACTTTTATAATTGTTATTGAAATATGTTAGTCATATTGGATAACTTTATCTATCTTGGAAGTCACATTGATCGTGAAGGGGATACGAGTAAAGAAATTAGAATCAGAATGGCTAAAGCAGCAATGTCTTTCAGAAGCCTTGAAAAGTTGTGGAAATCAAAACTCATCAGCACAAACACAAAACTTAGGCTGTTCAAATCAAATGTACTATCAACCCTTACGTATGCATGTGAAAGCTGGAAAACAACAAGAGATATAGAAACAAAGTTGAACGCATTCGAAAATAAATGTCTAAGGAAAATATTTGGTATAGCATGGAACGAATTAAAAACATACGAGGAAATTAGAGAAATCGCCAATCAACCACTAATATCTTCAGTAATAAAGAAAGGACGATGGTCATATGTTGGACATGTGATGAGAAGAGATAATAACCGAATAGCAAAGCAAGCCCTCATATGGGAAACAACATGTAAAAGAAAAAGAGGAAGACCCAGGGAGACACTGAGAAGAACATTGATGAGAGAGGCAAGAGCAGCATGAATCGGCTCCCTCAATGAGATAGAACTGCTTGCACAGAACAGAGACAGATGGCGAGATTTGATAAAATATCTTTAAAAGAAAACTGCTAGAACAAAAAAAAAATTCATATAGGAGAAGGTGTATCTTGGTCTACGCCTTATGGGCCGGTTACGGCTCAAAAGGTCAATAGATAGTCATATTGCCTGCTTCTGTACAGCTGTTAAAAATTGCTGAAACAACAACAAATTCTTTTAATTGCATTCATCAGCAGGTTCTTCTTCACCCGTGAGTTATGGCAGTATTTCTTTTTCTAATTTCTCTTCTGTACTATTCTCTTAAAATAGGTTTGTGAAGATTCAGTCACTCTGGTTGCCCTCAAATACTTATGACCAATGCTTTTCTGCCCTCTCACTATTTTCTTTTCTCATGGGTATAATATTTAAAATATAGTGGTGGTCATTTTTATAACACAGCTGTTTCTTTTCATCTCAAAATGATATTTTAGTAATCTTGAAGATTTTGCAGCATTTGTAGATAAAGATGTTCTGAGCCTAGTACCTTTCATTCATTCTTAAAATGGATATTTTATTCAATTTGTGGCACCACACATAAAAAGTACAATTTTTAGTTCAAGTAAAAATGTATGTATGAGCAATGCTATAGTAGTTAATGCTCATAAAAAAAAAGAACAAAGATTTGCAAATCTGAAAGTTTCAAGGGATGCAATAACCAATTTATAACCACATAAGTTCTTCAATTTTGAGATACCACTTCTTCTAATCACTTTGAATTTATAATAGAAATACGTGCATTTTATCTTCAAGCAAAGACAAACCAAATCAACTAAAGTATCTGTGACAAACAACTGTGACAAGAACTTGTTCACTTACACTGGCATTGATTTCCTGCTGTTTTCTCTGTGCTTTATTTTATTTTAAAAAATAATAATCTATATCATTACTTCTGTACTTCTAACTTACAATTTGATTATAATTTTAATTGATTTCCTTTGTCACAAGCTGCATTTTCAGATCATACGGCATGACATATGTATTGTACTAGCAGAAAATACCACATGTTTTGCCAGTTTTTTTGTCTGCTATAGAATATATTTATTATTTAAATATTGCTAATTTACAATTCTAATAAAAATTGTGAGATATATGTTTTTTTCTCAAATGTACACATTCCTTTGTAGTACTCAGCATTGAGCTAACAACACACAGTTCATCATGACAAAGACATGAGCATTTCTTCTATCATGATTGATAGTCCTTGTGCTTTATCTATGGCCATTACAAAAACAATGGACTCTTAAAAGTTGAACACAATCTGTTGCAGGAGGAAAATATTGTTTGACTTTCAAGTTTAATTTTCCTATAAGAAATAATATCAACTGAATTAATTTGTTCCCCAAAGCTTGCCATTAAGAAACATTCAAAGTGAAATATTGTTTTTGTTGTTGTATTGGGTATTGTTTTATTTCACAAGATTAACAACTTTCTCTTTAATATGGTCAATTGAATCATCTTAGCAATCCCATGTTCAACAACCAGCTCTGATAATGTGTCCTACATTCCCATATAGTGATAAGTTCTGTTTTGAGTTTGATTGTATTAAATTCTTTCTCTTAGACTTTTCTGCACTGGTAACTTTCTTTGCTGCTATTCATCATCATCAAGTACCAGGCTTGCTGGCGTAGGTGATCATGTCTCTCTACAACATTCGATCATGACAGTTATTTATCATTTCTGTTGTTGACCTTCTGCCAAGCCATTCTCTTAAGCTGTCTGGTATCTTTTCTCTTTGCTTCCCTCTAACTCTTCGTTCCTCAATCTCTTCCCAGTTGTTACAATACATTCCAGCTGTTCTCTTCTCATTACATGGCCAAAAAATGATGATTGTTTCTTCCTAATATTGGAAATTAGCTCTCTAAATTACTGCTATTATGAATGTGTAATTTTACATTATATAATGAAAAACAAATCCAAAATAAATTGCAATGAAAATATACTTGGAAAGCACATCCTAAATTTGGTAGATGCTCACTGAATTGATGTCACAGGACAATTGGCTATGTGAATCTTTGTTTTGTTTAGTGGCTGTATTTATTTTTGTCAACCTTTGATTTTTTGTTTGAGATTAAAACAGGATTCCCCTAAAATTTTTTTGTCAAGTTCAAGTTGTTTGGGTATTAAACTATTTTACTTGAGAGGGTCCACTGTATGTTACAAAACATTTCAAGTGCTTAAAAACATATTTATATAAAACTCTGATGACCATTATCATCATTATAGTCTTCTAAGAGACAGTCCTTAGATTGGTGCTGTTATATTATCATGCCTCTATGAAGCTCTATGTAGTATATTTGAAGCAATATGCCATCCAATGTCCTTCATTCATGGCACTGACAAATTGTTTCCAATTTGTGTTCTTCTTTGGTTTTAACTGTTAGTATCCACTGTAGAAAGTCTGCTTGGCTCATAATGTGAACAAGCCAAAACACCCAACATTTTTTTGTTCCAGCTATGACATAAAAAAAATCTTTAATCTGGTCCAATGTTTATGCACAAAAATTCAGATATGAGAAGGTGTATCTTGGTCTACGCACTATGGGCCGGCAACGGCTCAAAAGGTCAATAGATAGATAGATAGAATGTTTATGCATTACAATAATGCAATTGCAAAATGATTAATCTATTTTAATAATGTTGAAACTAATGCAATAATTTAATACAATATTACATTCCTACTAAATTTAGTACAACAGTAAATTATCATTATTGAAGATGCTATTGGAATTTAAATAATAAATTATCAGATGCAACAAGAACTTAAATAAAACTTATACAGATTTCAAATAATGAAATTATCTTACCTGAGACAATAAAACATGTTTATCAAATAATTACAAACATTATAACAGAAACATGCTGAGTTAAGAAAAAAAAATATTACATTACAGAGATTAAATAATAAATATACAAGCATGTTTCTCAGGCACCTGAATGTTTGCACAGTAAAGGGTAAGCATGTCACAATTTGGAATGATAATTATGAATAATGACAGCTAATATTTGCAAACAAATTACAACCTTCAATTTTAAACTTGTGAGCTGCTCAGTTCTTTTGAATTTCCCAATTTTTGAATATATTTGCTTAAATTCTGTATTGCAGATAATTTTCTTGGATATTTTAAGTAGTTTGAAAAAAAAAAAAACTAATCCAGAATGAAAAATAACTGAAACTGAGTCAGAGAAATGCAAGAGACATATCATATTGGTGTTCTCTGTGACATACATCTAAATATCTTAAGATAGATTAAAACAGCCTAAACTAACAATTGGATGAAATGAGTGATTTTCATCACCTGTGATTGATAAACAACAACAAAAGATTACAATGTACAAAAAGTGAGTAAAATTGTAAAAAAAATAAATTAGAAACTTTTAACAATATGTCATCTTTTATATTTTTCATTGTGCTACAACTTTTAATGTGCAAACTAAGTGAAAGCTGCTATACAGTTATAAATTAATTATTCAAAACTTAATGATGTTTGCAAGAGAGAACATGCTCTATCTGCTATAATTGGTCATTTTTTTAATTGAAAGAAAATATGCAGCAATGTAACTTAACACTTGATATTTTTAATTCTTGATCCTTCATGTGCCGTTAGACGTCAGATAGGGCTTGTAGCGTTTTTCAAAACCATTTTTATTCTGGGCAAGATGTTCGATCTTATCTAATGAGTCTATGCCTGCCAACTTTGCTTCTCTTATAAATGTTCTTTAGGTCTTGTTCTTTTTCTGTATTCTGGTGTTTCCCATAGAAGAGCCTGTTTTGGAATTCTCTTGTTGTCTCTTCTCATCACATGTTGACATATATCCATCTCCTGTCCTTAATTGTTGATGAGATCTTTAGTTGCATGACCATTTCTCTTATTTTAATGTTAGTAATGAATTCATTTCATTGTACACAGAATATTTTTCTTAGGAACTTTTTGTTTTCAAAAGCATTTAGTTTTTTTCACAACCTCTTTTGACATTTTCCAGCTTTCACATGCCTAAGTAAATGTTGATAATACGTTTCTAACACTTGATATTACCAGCAACTAATTAATTTGTTGTTAAAATTTATGATCACTGTTGATGGAACTTTCTTTATTAATGTTTTTGTAAAATTCATCGGTGCATTGTAATACTGAAGGTTTTGCCATACTTAACTATTGTAATGTTAAAAGTCATTTTTTTTTCATTTTTGTCTCTTGTGTTAAATGACTTTTCATTATTTATGATGTGAATTCCCAAATATTTTTTTAACTAATCTATTTTTATATACTGAGAAGCTTTTTGCATCTTTCATCTGTAATGTTCAAGGTTTTTCTGCACTTGTATCAGTATTTTCATTCTCAGCTATTCCAATGCACAGAGCTGTTCTGTACTCATCTCAGTATTTTCATAACTCAGTTTTTGCAATAAAAGCTTCTCTATACTCATCTTAGTATTTCCATTTTGGAACTTTTGCAGCAAATAGAACTTCTTTATTTTGTTATAATATACAAGCTTACTTTATAAAGTTTTTGTAATATTTAGTATTTATTTATTCTATTGTTTGCATTTCTACTTTTATATTTATGTGACAATGGTATTACAATTAAAAGATACAATATCTTTGTTATTGTAAGGTTAAGTGTTTCCTCCATGTTTTTAAGGCACACAGGGAATATGCCGTTAGTGTCCATATTTTTTAATTACCAATCATACATTTTATGAGTGATATGATCAGTATCCCATCAAACTAACCTATCATCTCAGAAAAATTGTGTACCTATTTAAGGCTGGGTGGATCTAGAAGCCATCAAGTGTCCTTAATAGTCCACTTCACTACCCACTAAACAAACCACAGCTCCCTTCTCTGTTACTGTAAAAAAAAAAAAAAGTAAAGTGCTCCCGTCACGCCAAGTGGCGTATAGGGAATATGGTGGTTAGTGACCATAAATTTTACAGACCTTCGGCACATGATTTTTGGGGTAATGTGGTCGGTATTATGCCCATGCCGCTTTACTTTCCCAGAAAAAAATCCGGTACCCATTAAAGGCTGAGTGAACCAGAAGCCATTGGTTGGGATCGAACCCTACCTCTTGTCCTTTGTAGTCCAGTTCACTAACCACAGAGCTATCATGGCTCCTCTCTGTTACTGTGCTTATATACATTTTCTGTAAACTTGTGAATTTTAGTTTTCATTAATGTTGAGATGATACAATGATTTCCATCATGAAGAGTTTTGTGAAGTGCTTTATCTTGAATTATTTTCCTTAAATTATTGTTTCAAAACTTTCTTAAAATAATTTGATGCTTATATTCATAATATTTTAATCAAAATAAAATAAAAATTCTATTGTTAAAATGTTATTTATTAAATGTAAAGGATTATCCTTACTGAATATACTGTTAGTAAAATATATTAATGTAAATGTAACTGCATTCAAGATCTTCATATGGAAACCTGTACTAATGACATTACTCTAGAAGTCCGAAAGAGAAAATGGTGCTGAATGGTGTCTCCTACTACACAGTGTCTGATAGGGCTCTCAATGAGACCAGAGGAATAAGGGCCACTTGGTCAAAGCAGTCACCATGACGTTTGAGACTCAGGATTTTTATTTCACCCCCGATATAAAAAATTGTTTCTATCTACCGCAGGCTTTGAACACCGTATGCCCACTTTCCAGCCAGCGAAACAGTAATTTTCACTGCACAGCCACTCGCTTATCACACTTAATAGTCTGTGTTCTTAAAATACTTCAGACCTACTTAGAGTAGCCTTTTGTTGGACTTCAGATGGCTATAGAAGAAGAAGACCAAAAGAGATGCAGCATTGAATAGCTCATAGAAAATGAAGGAAAATAGCTTTAAACAGAGTGGACATGCATGGCTGATTCAAGACAGACAACAATGTTCTTACGCGATGGCCTTATGTGCCAGAGTGCGTAAAAAGGTCTAATTAAGTACGTAATTATAACTAAATATGAAAAGGACAGAACATTTATATACTGTCCATTCTTTCTTAAAGAGAAGGCAAAGTCAGAACTCCATGAAAATAATTAAATATCTGAGTCATGTGGTAAGAGAATAAGAAAAGGTGAGCTATCATAATCTTTACCATTTAAGAATCTTTAGTCAATGATACCAATCAACTAAAACTAATTTGATATAATAAATAAAATGTAATGCTATAATGTGCATAATCAAGGCAGACATGTTCAGATATGTTAACAAACATTTATAGTTCAGCCAATCTAAAGGAAAAATAAAAAGTGATCTTTTGGATATTTACTATTGCAACTTGAAAGTCATGCTGTAGTTATAGAGAACTTAAACAAATGATTGATTAAATATTGCAAGAGAATACATTTTAACTAAAAACAGTAAAATTCCAATGGAACACATTGACAATAAAATGTGTGTATGATACTTATATGAACAAATGGATGTGAAAGCTGGAAATCCACTTAAGTACTAGAAAAACAATTAATTGCCATTGAAAATAAATACCTCAAAAGACACTCAAACATAAATTAAAGAGACTTTACATCAAATGAAACTTAAGGAGAAGAAACCAAAGAAGAATATGTAGTAAGCTATTTATGGAGAAGACACTGGAAGTACATTAGTCATGTGCACAGAATAGATGGAAGATGTACCAGGCCTTCATATGGACATTGGGTGGCAAAAGAAATCAAAGAAGGCCAAAAGAAATTCTAAGAAGAACAAATAACAGAGAGGGCTCATTTAAGGGCTTAAGAACAAAACAAAACCTAGCAGTGAATCATCAGGTGTATGAGAGTTAAGATTTTTGCTCTATGTTTGCCTTCAGCCCAAGAGGAACAAAGTAGCACAGCCAAAATAGAAAGTCTAGACAATTGTAAGGCTGCTGGAGGATTCAGAGAACATGTTAGCAAAGATAAATGGTGTGGAGATAAACAATAAAATATCCAAGGAGTAAAAAACCCAAACATCAGCATTGTGAAGAGGTCAAAAGACATTTACTTGAGTAAGAAATTACTTGTTACTGCAAGGTATGATGTGATCTATTAAAATAATTATTTAGTTTTGATAATAGATTTAACTTTATTATCTCTCAGTATGGATCGGGCGGACATGATCAATGCCCTCCGAGATGTGGGAAGAGCACAGGACTTCGACAAACACAGATCCACGTCACTTCTTCGGATGATGGAAATGGGAGTTAAGATGGGCACCGCTAGAAATGAGAAACTTAGTGGCTGTGTTAGAAGACTTATCAACCAGCATAGAACTGGAGTCGTCAGTCGCTGGACACTGAGGAAATTGCTGAGGAGGGGATCTGAGCACCTATGGACATGTTCGGAGTGCAATGATGATGACCCGCAAATAACTCAATCTCTCAGTATATGATGTCTTCCAATTTTTGTTTAAAGAAAGTACGCAGCACATTAAAATGTAAGACTATCTATCTATCTATTGACCTTTTGAGCCATGGCCGGCTCACAGGGCATAAACCTAGACACTCTTTTTATAAATTTTCTTTTTTCTAGCAGTCTCAATCCTTGCAAAGATCTTTTATCAAATCTCACCATTTCTCCCTGTTCTGTACAAGCATCTCTATCTCATTGAGGGAGCTGATTCCTGCTGCCTTTTTCCTCCCTGATCAATGTTCTTCTGTGTCTCTCTGGGTCAACATCTTTTCCTCTTACCTGTTGTTTCCCACATAAGGGCTTACTTTGTTATTCGGTTATTATTTCTTCTCATCACATGTCCAACATATGTAAATTGTAAGACTACTCCTGAACTATTCAATTTTGTAACAACATTTTGTAAGAGTTTAAGATTTTTACACACAAAATCTGTAATGTACACGTTTGTAGTTTGCAATGATAAATGTATTTTGTTACCAAGCAGTGTATCTATCTATCTATTGTCTTTTCAAGCTGAAAATGGCACACAGAATAAAAATTTTAGACTCTCTATGTCTTACAATGATTTGTTTCTGGTTAGTTCCAAAATGGATGATTTGTTTTTCTCCCGCTTGGTATAAAACAGTTGATCAGAGGTTTAACAAGCCGCTATTGTAAAAATGCTTTTGTTAATGAAACGTAGACCTGATGCAGAATGTGTAAATTAGCAGTTGATAACAGTGATAGTGTTTTCAGCCCTAAAACAACAACAAAAATAGGATTCTGACAAGAGCAGCAGGAATTGGCTCCCTCAATGAGATAGAGTTGCTTGCACAGAACAGAGACAAATGGCGAGATTTGATAAAATATCTTTACAAGGATTGAAAACTGCTAGAATAAAAATTTAGATAAGAGTATCTGGGTCTATGCCCTATAGGCCAGCTACAGCTTGAAAGGTCAATAGGTAGATAGATAGATGTCTTATGATCTTTATTATTAAGCATTAGACTCTGCACCGGATCTGCATTGTGTCTCACAGCATGTCCCAGTTCTACTGTGAACCTCTCAATTTCATCAAGAGAGCTGATTCCAGCTGTTGCTGCTTCTCACCTCAGTGTTTTTTGTGTTTTGTGTTTGGTCAGCTTCTTTTACTTTTGTCTGCTGTTTCCCATTTGAGGGTTTGTTTTGCAATTCTCTTGTTGTCTCTTCTCATTACATGGCTGTCATACATCTACCTTCTTTCTTTTCATAACTATAGGTGATATTATTGGAAGCATGTCCATTTCTCTTCCTTCTGCACCATTCCTGAATCAATTTCATGGATAATAAAGTATTTTCATGAGGCATTTGTTTTTGATTGCATCTAATTTATTTCCTGTTTCTTTAGGTGTTTTCCAGCTTGTTTATAGGAATATTTATGTTGCTTTCATTTGATAAAGTTTTAATCTGCTGTTAGATACAAATATGTTTATTGCTTAATTATATTTGGATTGTTAATGACTCTTTCTAGTATATCATATAACTGCAATTCATGCTCTTCTGGTTACAGCATTAAGGCAAAAGATGAATTTTAGCATAAGTTTTGTGAGTTAAAAAAAAATAATCATGAACACTAAAATACTTTATAACCTAATAAATTCCTACATCTTCATTTTCATTAATTGATTTTCAAGCTTCCACTTGTTAGCTACAAATAAATATTATTGCTAGAATAATAGCTACTCTCCAATGTTGCTCAATTTTTTACATGGAGACTTGTACCCCTCAGCAAAATAAGTGAAACAACTGAGTTTGTAAAAAAAAAATTCAATAAGAAATTATACAAATATTTTTTGATGCTATGAAACCTGACAAACTATCAGATGTTCATGTTGACTTATAAACACAATGATGCATAAATATTACTTGTGAGCACATATTCTTGTCCATGTTCTGAGAATGAATGAATGAGCTTTAATGATGCAATTTAGTGTGCAAGAGAACATTATATATATATATATATATATATATATATATATATATATATATATATATATATATATATATATTTATATATATATATTTTTTTTTTTCTCATATATATATATATTTATAAACATCTTTCTCATGATAATATAGCTGTCCACAGACTTTCAGTGATGAAGCTTATTATAGAAAATGCATGCTAGCTTGCCACTCTAAAATCTAAACGGCAGTTACAAAGAAAAGCAGAATTTTCATGCTATTCTAATGTTCATGTAATATTAATCATTCAATAATTTTAATGTCATATCAAACATGTAAATAAAGAAAGTCATTATTGCATAAAGAAATTGACAGCTATATTATTATACATATATTATATACAACAAAATGCAGCAAGGAAAAATTCTGTCAAATACATTTTTTAAGGAAAAATATAAATTAGTAACACATATACATGACTAGTTTTTAAATGGTAACAAAATGAAAAGTAATGTTCAAACAATTATGTTGGAATGATTAATAGATTTTTCTGCAATATTTATTTTGCGTGAAAGTGTCCTTTTTTGTGTGGTAACATTAATAAAAATGCTAATAGTTACACCACCAACATTCAAATACAGTTATATTAATTTTGAATCTAATTACAAATAGAAAAAAAAAAACTAAATGAAAAAATTGACATTTTATTCATTTGTTTATAGATGTGTGAATTATATTTTTGGTTTGTATCATCAACACTTCAAACTAATTTCCAATTAATTAATTATTGTCTATGATCGCTACTTTTAAGTCTCTTCCTTCTCTTTCTTTCTTTTATCCTACTGCCTTGTGTGGCATCATGGAGATAAGGAGGAATGTGTAATTTTTTGGCCTTCGCTGGATGTGCAGCTTGAGTTGTTGTCATGTAGATTTTACTTAATATCTTTGTTGTTTCATCTATCCACCTGTTTCTTGGTTTTTATTATGCAGTTGAATGTTTTCATGTAATAGTAATCTCTAATATTTCATACACAATTTTAAGGAACACATGAGATAATTCAAACATTTTTCTCTCAGCAAACATGATCTATATTACAAACAATGATACACATTCTTAATTTAAGTGATTTTATATAAAGAATCATAAAGTAAGAGAGCAGAAAAAAGAATTTTGTCAGAATTATATGTAAAGTTGTCCTGCCTACATTTATCAGTTTTGTTCATAATAAAATATAGGCCTATATTTGTTGATCATTTGTTTATTATGGTTAGAATAAATTTGTTAACTGGAAAGTCTTTACATGTTATTTTTTAATCATGGTTCACTGACTTTATTGCTGGTAAGAAAACTTATGTTCTGTGAACATACTGCACAAATTGCATTGCTGATTGCATTTGATTAATTCACAATGTTCACTAAGTCATGATGTACAACCAGCACAAAGTTATCATACACATAGAGCTCTTCATTTCAAAGAAAAATGAAGTCCCAATAGTAAACAGCTCAAAGGTCTGTGTCACAAAATTCTTTGACATTCTTATTTTAACAATACAGTCTTCTCCAATTGCTTTCCCCTTTCTAGCAAATATCAACCTTTGACATCTGATGTTTCTGATGAATTATTCGTGTTCATATGTCATCCTACATTGATTTTGCTTCAGACTGCATCATTTTCATATTAAATTTATTGTACAGTTCAAAATCACAAGGTTAGTAAATCACTGTATTTACTGCTTCTATTTGTATTTTGAGAATGAGTCTATGCTGATTCTTTCTATTATGGTCTCATTTTTATTGTTGTCTCTTCTGATCATTACTACTGCTGTCTTCAAACAAATAATTTCTAAGGTAACCGACTTCCACTTCTGACTTGTCATGAAGACCATATTTAATATTGTTTACATAATTCCAATACTAAAATATTTTTTTTTTTTAATGATTGAACTGTTGTGTTTTCGATTGAATATAAATCAGGAAACAGTTTAAAAAGTGGTGAACTTTGATTTAAAATGTTTTAAGTATCTGAAAGTGATTTCACATTTGTATTAGAATAGCATTTTTTGGGTCTAAAACTGGAAAATGAAAATCATTTTGTTAAATGCATACATCTGTCTTTAAAGTAGAATCTTAATGTATTTTTTGTAATTTGTATTTCTGTCTTAAAACTGGAATATAAATGTAAATTCATAAATTGTGTATTATGTATAAAATAACTGAAATAAGAGTGTAGTTTCAGAAACAGCTTATTTATGTTTTCAAAACATAAATATTAATGTAATTTATGTCTTTTTTGTTGACTATTATTCAATATATATAAGATAGTAAAACTTCGCAAAGGAAGCAAACATTTAATCAATCTATAGCCATCTTAACAGATACAGTTTTTCAACAGATGTGAAATTTCTGTTCCTGTTAACAATGTCGAGAAGTCAAAAGTAATCATTTATTAATCATTACCATATTTATTGTGTAAGTAATATAAGAGAACCATCTACTAGTTGGCTCACTTAAAAAATTTGCTAAGATGTTTGCTTGATTAATACATAATAATTTATTTAAAAAGAAAAGCCCTAACATTTTCTATAGAGCCATACGTAAATGAATAATGAAAAAGTAAAGATGACAGAAGATCATGTTATTTCATCAAAGGTTATTGTTTAAGCCAAAAGAATGACAAAAAGAGTAATAATAATTTCCTGAAAGAACAAACTTGTCATAAATGTATTACACTCATCAGAAAGTGGCAGCTGACTTTTAGTAAGAATATTTTAAAGGATAAAGTAATAACATACAATGACAACAGACTAAACAGATTATATGAGATGACAATGATAGAGGATGATTGACAGTCTGGCAAACTGGCTTTGAAGAAAGTCAATAACAGAAATAGGGAGCAGAGACGTCAAAGATATATATGATTGTCTGTACCTGTCGAACAGAAGACATTTGCTACATCATGTACTGCACAGCAATGCTTTTGTAAATACTGAATCTTATTTCTTTTCTTACATATTTTACTTGCAAGGAAATTAAAAGTGTATACATTTATGCTATTAAAACATTTCTTAGTATAATTAGTCATATTGTATGACAGTTTTCCACATTTACACATACACATTTGACATCTCCAGCTTTTCAATGTATTTGTGGATGTCTTCTAGGTAATTTTACAACTAGTGTAACTAAATAAACCTTTTCCAGACCATTTTTATAAGTGATATTGTTTTAAAATATCCAAATCTTTAAACATTTGAATCAAAAATTTTAAAGGTATGGAACAATTTTTAAAAATAATTTCATTTATTACACCAATGGATGAAACTCGTTATTCTGTTTTCTTTAGTAGGACAAACACATCAAAATATGAGATGATTAAGAAAAAAACGGAAGTACTATTTTCATAGAATGTCATGCCACAATTCCACTGTTTGGGCCAAGCTCTACAGCTTTTGTTTCAGTTTCATTAATTAAAGCAAACACAGTTTCATTATTAGGTCTGGCTGAAAGTTGTTTTGCTGCACCACTAGTGCTTGTAAACCCATCAACACTTGTCTTGAATGATGTATCACCATTTGTCTGCTTTAAGCTGTCTGGTTTTTTGCTCCCTTTTCTATGCTTTCCTTGATTTTCATTGTCTTTCCTGGTAACATCTTCATAAGATGGTGGTGGGGGGTATCTTAAGCCTTCAGGCCTCTCAATTATTTGATCTACAGTTAAATGGACAGGACTACACCTGTCCTTTATATCTCCACTCCTGGCACCACTACCAGTGCCTTCATCATCATTTTCATCATCTTTATCTTTAATTTCACCCATTTCAATATTACCTTGATAAGTGAAGCCTTTAAAATGTCTGTATGCTTTTTGTATGATCCTAGCTGCATAATGTTCTTTCTGTCGTCGCAAAGTAGAACTGATTGGTTTATATTCCAGCTTATCTTTGTCAGTTTCTTTCTGGGGTATATCCCCAGTCTCTGTTGTTCCAAGGAAATTTTTAGTTAGGGAATCAAGGATGTCCTTACAATAACAACGGTCATTCTCACATATTGGTATATCCAATTTGACCAGAATGAAATGGTTAGGCTTAGGTAGCCTAAGAGGCTCCTCAAGATAGTCAACAAAATCTGATAACTGGTCCAAAGGAATATATTTGGTGGCCTTTGGATCAAACTTTTCCCACTTTTCATAGTACATATCAAAGTCATCTGGAGTCAAGCCTTGCTGGACATCTTCAGTAGCCTGACTGAAGTTCTCCAAGATCACAGCAATATACATGTTGACTACCACCAAGAAGGATATGATCAGATATGTTGCTAAATATGGTGTGGCCTTGTTGTATTGGTGACAAGGTCCTGTTTGAGGACAATCAGCAATAAGTGCATTAAGAACATCACTCCAACCAGCACTGGTGCACATTTGAAACAGAAGAATAAAGCTGGTTATAAATGTGTCAAAATTTAGAGCATCATCACATCCATACTTATGTGGATAATTTTGGAAAAAGTTCATACCCATGATGGCATATATAAACATGATCAATCCAAGCAGAAGACCAATGTTGAAAAGAGCTGGGAGGGAGACGGCCAGGGAAAAGAGAAGTGTGCGTATGCCTTTTGCAGATTTCACAAGTCGAAGAACTCGACCAACACGAAATACTCTAATGACTCGAAGCAGCGTTGGAGAAATGAAAAAATTATCCTCAAACTCAGAAAGTGATGAAGCTGTGGACATGATAAAAATTGTGAATTAGTGAAAATAGAAAATCACATTTGCTAACTAAATTTTGTGAATCAGAAATATAAAGTGATTGAATTTAATTACAAGCTTTCACTTTAGTGCATTGTAAAATTATAAACAAATATGTCTCCAAATTATGCCATAAAGAAATATTAAGAGACATATATGTCAAAATGCCATGGATGTTGTAGTATCTTATGGTGTTATAATGAGTCAGCCAAAAAACCTGCTCAAGATAAGAGAAATGGCCATGCAATCAATGATCTCATCTACAATTAGGAAGAGGAAATGGATATGTGTGGGACATGTGTTGAGAAGAGACAACAAGAGAATTCCAAAACATGCTCTTCTATGGTAATCAGGATACAGAAAAAGACCTAGAGAGACACTAAAAAGAACACTTATAAAGGAAGCAAAGTCAGCAGGCATAGATTCATTAGATAAGATTGAACATCTTGCCAAGAATAGTGATGGTTTGTGCAAAATGCTACAAGCCTTATGCGACTGTGGGAAGGATCAAAATGAAGATGTTAGAAATGTGAATGAATAAATTAGTTAGCCAATGGATCATCCTCACTGCACATAGATGAACTCTAAAAGTGTTCATATCCTCTCATCAAAATATCCCTCAGCAGTCTTCTTTGGTTCCTTGCATAGCACTCTTATATGGCATCACCCCTTTTCACTTGATGTGCTTACAGTCTATTCAAGGCTTTAGATTCACACTCATTATCTAAATCATTCACTCAGGCTGCCTCCTTGAGAGCATTAGAATATGAGCCCATTTTGATCTTATTGAGCACACTCATTGAGTTATTGAGAAAACATATATGAGTCACAGTATGTATATCTAACCAAACTATTACTTTCATTACTGTCATGACTTCAGTCATGAAATTACTTGCAGTCTAGGCTAATATATCACTGTATTCCTTGATATTACTTTCTACAGCCTGAACAATAATGGTTCAAGAACTCTGCTTATGCCAAACAACAGACCCATTTGTGTATTTATATGTACGTTACCCACAGAAGAATTCTACAAAATCTTCTAAAAAAAGCCCATACTTCTGCATCCATGACCTTATGAATTTTGTTTTCTGCATTATCTGTTCAGTTTCATGCATAGTAAAAACGAGGTACAACACTGCAGACACTCATACATATTCTTCACAAGGTTCTATGTCCTCAAGTGCACTGTTGAACAATGTTTTTAGCCTGACCTATTCCAAATGCTCCTCTCTTTAACCTGCTACCTCTCTGACTCCTGATCTCACTGTGCAGTGGATGATGTGTATCTACACTGCTTGGTGGTGGGCGAGTACTTGACACATTTTTAATCTGCCTTCCATTGTGGAAAATCATGGAGGTAATGCATCATCCTATATGCTGTGTCCAGTATTTCACAGCAACTTTACCTGTCTGTATGTTAATAATTTAAAAGCAAAAACCTTTTGTACTTAACTTCATCGACTTCAAAAAAGTATTTGATAGTATTCATAGAGATTCTTTGTGGAAAATTCTGAAGCAATATGGCTTACCATCAAAAATCATAAATATTATCAAAGACATGTATGATGGTTACACATGTGCAGTTCGAACAGAGGAAGGACTGAGCGAATGTTTCCCAATAGAAACTGGGGTTAAACAAGGATGTATTTTATCGCCCTTGTTATTTGGAATTGTTATGGACTTCATAATGAAGAAATGCTGCACTGGTAATAAAGGCATCGAATGGATACAAGGAGACCATTTGGAGGACCTCGACTTTGCTGATGACATAGTTCTCATCAGCAGTCAGATAAAAACGATGCAGGAAAACACAAATGAACTATCATCAATAGCCAGCAAAATTGGGCTTGAGGTCAATCATGAAAAGACTAAATTCATGAAAAGTTTAATTCCAACAAGTGACAAAATATACATGGAAAACAAACCAGTAGAAGAGATCGATCACTTTATCTATCTTGGAAGTCACATTGATCGAGAAGGGGATACGAGCAAAGAAATTAGAATCAGACTGGCTAAAGCAGCAATGTCTTTCAGAAGCCTTGAAAAGTTGTGGAAATCAAAACTCATTAGCACAAACACAAAACTTAGGCTATTCAAATCAAATGTACTATCAACCCTTACGTATGAGTGTGAAAGCTGGAAAACAACAAGAGATATAGAAACAAAGTTGAACGCATTCGAAAATAAATGTCTAAGGAAAATACTTGGTATAGAATGGAACGAATTCAAAACAAACGAGGAAATTAGAGAAATCGCCAATCAACCACTAATATCTTCAGTAATAAAGAAAAGACGATGGTCATACGTTGGACATGTGATGAGAAGAGATAATAATCGAATAGCAAAGCAAGCCCTCATATGGGAAACAACAGGTAAAAGAAAAAGAGGAAGACCCAGGGAGACACTGAGAAGAACATTGATGAGAGAGGCAAGAGCAGCAGGAATCGGCTCCCTCAATGAGATAGAACTGCTTGCACAGAACAGAGACAGATGGCGAGATTTGATAAAATATCTTTAAAAGAAAACTGCTAGAACAAAAATTCATATAGGAGAAGGTGTATCTTGGTCTACGCCCTATGGGCCGGTTACGGCTCGAAAGGTCAATAGTAGTGATAGTTTTTTCGGCCCTAAAACAACAACAAAAATAGGATTCTGGAATGTGCGAACAATGGCCGCTCCGACGAAACATGCACAGGTCGCGAGCGAGATGGACAGATACGATCTAGATATTTTAGGATTAAGCGAAATGCGCTGGCTTGGAACAGGTAGGAGATCTATTGATAATAAAATAGTAGTTTTTTCTGGAAGGGAAGATGGAAAACACCGTGAAGGAGTAGGCATAATGATGACAGACAAAGCTGCAAGAAGTTTATTAGAATGGGAACCGGTAAACAGCCGTCTGATACGAACACGATACAAAACAAAACATGGAAGACTTTCAATTATTCAATGTTATGCGCCTACTAACGAAGCTGATGATGAAGTTAAGGACGATTTTTATAACCAACTGCAACAACTTATAAACAAAATACCAAAACACGATCTTTTAATTGTAATGGGAGACTTCAACGCCAAAGTAGGACAAGATAACGCAGGAGTGGAACATGTGATGGGGAGAGAAGGCTGTAATACAACAAGTCAGAATGGAGAAAGATTAATAGAATTATGTTTAATAGAAAATTTAGTTATAGGTGGGACATTATTTCCACACAAAAATATTCACAAAACAACATGGATATCTCCTGATGATAGAACCTCAAATCAAATTGACCACCTATGTATTAAACAACAATTCAGATCATCATTAATAGATGTAAGAGCTTACAGAGGTGCTGATGTTAATAGTGACCACAACTTGTGCATTGGGAAAATAAGATTAAAATTTAGAAACCAACAGAAGAGATCAACTACACATAAAATTGATAGTCATAAACTGAAAGATGAAGCCATAAAGGAAAAGTTTAACATAGAGCTAAGTAATTGTTATTCAGCACTCGGTGAAATAGACTTAGATATCAATGAAATGTGGGACTCACAGAGCAAAGTACTAATGACAGCAGCAGAAGCAAGTGCCGGACTGAAGAAAATACTATCATCAATAGCCAGCAAAATTGGGCTTGAGGTCAATCATGAAAAGACTAAAGTCATGAAAAGTTTAATTCCAACAAGTGACAAAATATACATGGAAAACAAACCAGTAGAAGAGATCGATCACTTTATCTATCTTGGAAGTCACATTGATCGAGAAGGGGATACGAGCAAAGAAATTAGAATCAGACTGGCTAAAGCAGCAATGTCTTTCAGAAGCCTTGAAAAGTTGTGGAAATCAAAACTCATTAGCACAAACACAAAACTTAGGCTATTCAAATCAAATGTACTATCAACCCTTACGTATGCGTGTGAAAGCTGGAAAACAACAAGAGATATAGAAACAAAATTGAACGCATTCGAAAATAAATGTCTAAGGAAAATACTTGGTATAGAATGGAACGAATTCAAAACAAACGAGGAAATTAGAGAAATCGCCAATCAACCACTAATATCTTCAGTAATAAAGAAAAGACGATGGTCATACGTTGGACATGTGATGAGAAGAGATAATAATCGAATAGCAAAGCAAGCCCTCATATGGGAAACAACAGGTAAAAGAAAAAGAGGAAGACCCAGGGAGACACTGAGAAGAACATTGATGAGAGAGGCAAGAGCAGCAGG
The DNA here is from genome assembly GCA_032433765.1 of Megaustenia siamemsis. Lineage (NCBI taxonomy): Eukaryota > Metazoa > Mollusca > Gastropoda > Stylommatophora > Ariophantidae > Megaustenia > Megaustenia siamemsis. Next base: position 20,986,164 of record JAVIAB010000124.1, read on the forward strand.
AATCGGCTCCCTCAATGAGATAGAACTGCTTGCACAGAACAGAGACAGATGGCGAGATTTGATAAAATATCTTTAAAAGAAAACTGCTAGAACAAAAATTCATATAGGAGAAGGTGTATCTTGGTCTACGCCCTATGGGCCGGTTACGGCTCGAAAGGTCAATAGATAGATAGATGAAATACAAATTTTGAATCTCACAAGTCATTGTGACTGCTGTTACTAAGCTGCCTTTATTTCTCTGGTCCCATCATTGCAAACATGCTCAGCAGCACAGTTTCTGAGATTTAGTTGACCCAGTTTGACATGAGTATTTTTTATAGTTACTGTTGTTAAAACATCTAATATAGGGCCTGCCCTGTTTTTTTCTTTATGCTTACTTTTACGATCTGGAATGGATAGTTGAGGCCTACCTTTTTCACAATTTGAAGCTTATATTTATATGGAAGTCAGATAAATGGTGTCTTTTCTTTTCATTAACAGTATCACCCATTTTACTTTATTACTCACTACACACAGTAAAAATGTTACTAACACAAAACTACAAGTTCAATATCAGAAGCACAGTAATGCGCTAGAAAACAAATTATTCCCATTCTGACAACAATGCTAGCTCCACAGAAAATAAGAGAAACACAAAACTATCTCTTTAATGAGCAAAGACTTTCTTAGTACACATACATCACTGCCATACCAAAGTTATCCACAATTGTCATAGCAACACCACAGCTAACCGAGCACCAAGTCATCTGAAGTTTTGAGTGAAGACTATACAACTGGGTATCTTCATTTTTCTTATTGAAATGAACAAACTTATGCATCTTATTACTTTTCATTATTATATTCCCTAGCTGGCTGGGCTTCACATATTTTTTTATCTGGAATCTGTATGAGCAGTTGACAATTTTAGGTTTGAAGGCATGGAGTAATACAAGAGAATACTCATAGATAAAAGATCAACAAATGTGAAATGTTCTCTTGTACCTGCAAAGTTTTATGACAGCTTACAATAATGAATGAAAAATGCCTTCTGTCTAAAGAAGAGTTACAAATGACAGAAAGGACAATATTACATTCTGTGAGCCTGAAGTAAGATTTTTTAAAGAGGTTTAGAATTCCAGAAAGAAAGTATGTAAAATGATTTTTGTGAATTTTGTGAGAAAAAAATGCCTCCTACATCATTGCATCTAATAAGCGCAATCAACATGGCATTTCTGCTACTGAAAGTGAGTGCAGCATCTCCCAGATGAACCAGTTCTCACACCAACAAGGGTTTCTCTACATATAAAGACCATGAGTACACTGAATTTATCAAATTAGTTGATTCTCCTCAATGTTCTTCATTAGCTTAATATTAATTAATTCCTGGTTCCTAAAAGACAGGAATCTAGCAACTACCTTGAAGAGTATGGAGCACGACCCGTAAAGAAGGTATGACCAATACAATGACCCCATTTTGGAGACTCTTTTTAACATACAAATTTGGCTTCAAATTGTTTTAGTGGTATTTTATGAGCAAAATCACTGAACACCATAACTAATTTCCTGCCTGTTTTTAATTTTGATATCTTGAACTATATAATATAATGTGATAAATATAAAATCCCTTTAGCTGATGTGGGTATACAAGTCTGGTATATCATGATTGTACTATTTTTATAGGATGAATTTATAGAATTCCAGTAAACTTTCTTAGAAAAACTCTGTATTATTATATGTAATGTTCTTAAGTTTTTTGTATCAAACAAAATGTATAAGGATGTAACTGGAAAATAAATACATTTACATCACAATTATAAATAATACATGATGATTGGAAATATAAAAAAAAACTGCAAAAACTAAAAGTTAAAAAAAAAGCAAATAAGTTCAACAGATGAATCACTGTGAGAAACATGATGATATAATGGTTAATACAAACAAATTATATATTTAAATTCATGAGTACATATGTATGTGCATGTATAAGGATGTAATAACACATAATGTTTTGAAATTACCTAAAATAGACAAGATAACCACTACAAAGTCAAAAACGTTCCATGGGATTTTGAAGTAGTACCATCGCAATCCAAAAAGCTTCAACACACATTCAGATGTGAAAATTGCGATAAAAATGAGGTTGAAAATGCCAAGAATGTCTTTCATCTGGTTGGGCATTCCATGATACTCAAACATCATGGTCAGCATGTTAAGTATAATGATGACCATGATCACAATATCAAATTTCTGATCTGTGGTAATGTCAAAAATGAGCGCTGCCAGTTTGTACTGAAATAATTTGATGATAATATTTGTCAATAGCTTGTTAAAAAAATCAATAATAATAATAATAATTACATGTAGCTATAACATGAAAACAAGTAAAAATAGATATTTAATATTAATATTTCAAAAATATATAAAAATTCAGCAGAAAAATTAAGTAACATACAACAGAAGTGCTAATTTTAATATAATTTGCATCAAATCTCATTTACATAACATAAAGTGAAATACAATTTTTGATAAGTTTATATTATTTATGATATGCTAGTCTTTATTTCGAATACTACATTTATTATCTTTCATAGCTATTTATAATGCTTTATATAATTCTTTTCTGTGAAAGCTAATTTTGTTATGTTTCACTCAAATGTACCAATCATTCAAAGTCCTTTAGGGGTGATTGGTTGGTCTCGAGACTGCATCTTGTCTCGAGACAGAGAGGTTATGGGTTCAAATCCTGGCTGCACCAGTTGGGATTTTTATTTATGATTTCGCTCTGTTGCAACCAACCCTGGTCTCAGCAGCAAGGCCTAGCTTGAAACGTCAATTACTCATGAACGGAAAAAAATATGAGTACCTCTGAAGGAGTTATCTGCCTGTGCGACGAGGAACCCCTGTGCACACGACTGCCAGGGAAAAATGGATTAACACACACAATTAAGTTCCAAGTCTCTAGGTACTTTGTCAGAGGTAAAAGCTGGTGAATGCTAAATAAAAAAAACGGAACCATTTAGATCCCTCTTTGAAGCATTGGCTACAGATAAAATCTCTCCATCCATCAATATTCTTGGAAATTTTCTCTGCTTCTCTTCAGTCCAGACCAATGTTCTAGAGAGTTTCCATGACCTTTTCAATGTAATTCTGGACCTTTCTGGTTTTCTTTTCCTGTGGGTTCCTGAAATTTCCTGGACTTGCTTTGCTGGAATCAGGGTTTTTTTAGTGTGTCCTATCCATCTTAATTTTCTACTCATAATCTGTTACTCAATTAGCCTTTGTTTTGTTGTCTCCTAAATTTCTTAATTTCTGATCTTGTCACACCATCTAATATTCAGAGTTTTCCTCAAACTGTTGTTTACAAATGTTTGTAATTTTTCTTTAGATGTATTATACTCATATCTCTGAGCCACATGAGAGGACTAGTTTTGCATTATATTAAATAGTCTTAGTGTTTGTTGTTATGTTTTTTTATGCTAATATTTTATTACTTTGGAGGAAAGCTGCTCTTGCTTTATTTATTCTCTGATGAGCGTCTCTCACTACTCCATTTTCTTTGTCGACACAGTTGCCCAAATATGTAAAGTGATCCACTTCCTTGACTGGCACTTCGTCAATTTCTACTGTGTTGCTGCAGTTTTTCTTTCATTTGGTTGTCACTATGTGCAAGGAGTGCAACACCATTGACACACCAGACAGTCAGTTCCCCTCCTCAGCAAGTCCTACAGTGTCCAACGACACCTCCATTGTCATCTCCATTGTCAAGCTAAAAATAATTTCATTGGAACTTTGATATGATATGTTTCAATTCAGTCATCTGGTAACATCACTTCTTCCCAAATCTTGCTGAACAATGAGAGTGTCTTTGTTGTTATTTTTGTGTTTGTCAACAGTACCTTTGCCATGATACCATCTGGTCCAGGAGTCTTATTCCTTTTCAAAACTGAAAGGGGGTCTTTGATTTCTATCTTGCTTGGGAGTTCTGTGCTGCTAAGAAGTATATCTTCTGGCTCTAACATACCTGCTGTTTCAGTAGGTGGTGATCTATTGAAGATATTCCTGAAATGTTTCACCCACCTTTTCATCTTAATTCTGTAACCGTTATTTTCTCTTGTGGCTATTAAGATTAGGGTATTACATTCGTTCATAGTTTGAACATTCCAAAATAGTATAGTAAAAGCTTTTCTGATATTCATTTGGGATATAAGTCCTACAGCATTTTTTTAGCTTTGACTGCATGACTTCATACTTTCTGTTCCCAGAGACCCTTCCTTTACTTAGAATGGAGTAGAAGATTTCCTTGTCTACTTTTCTGTAGACATGCAGAATCTTTTTATAGATGACAGGTTTTTAGCCTATTCTCCAACCTCCTTCGTTGTTTCTTATAAAATGCATGGCAGGTGACAGTGGCTGTATTTTTTTCTCCTCTGACCGTGATCAAGAGTCCAGTTGCCACATGGGTGTCATAATGTAGATAAATAATAAATTAACTTAAATGTCCTTGATCTTTTCATTATTTCAGATGCTAGTTGTCTCTTTAATTTTTTTTTGAACATGGCATTTCAGATTATTTCTCTCTGACTTCTTTTAAATTCTAAATGTTTGTAATTACTACTCATCAGTAATATTATTTATGTTTCATTTCTAAAATCTTTCTATATTTATAATTTTAAATATTTTGTATGCATTTCCTCTTAACTTTTAAATTGTTCTGGTTCTTGTGTAATTGTACCACAGTTATTGTATTCAGACAAATCTGATTAACAATTCCATTCCCTGCCTGATTACACATGAAGACATCAGCACAAATATTCAATTCAATTCACTGGCTAAAGCTATAAAGTGTTACAGTGAAGTAACATGTTACAACTCATTAATGTGGATTGCTCCATCAAGTCAGCCGAAGTTTTATAGCTTTAGGGAATTTGCACTGTGCTTCATTCATTGTAGGCTGCATTCACTAGAGTAATCAGGAATTTAAGGGTGCAGCCATTGTTGTGTGTGCTACGTCATCATATTGGCTCATTGTATATTCCTAGACCGGCCATACGATAATCTTACAGTCTGTTGTTTGATGTGCGATGGGGATAATCCGACGACTGTGTTTTATATGTTCGGAATTGGAGTCAAAAACGATGTCCTAACATCATCAAGTGCTATACATTAAAAAAAAATATGACGATCATAATTTTCAGGAGGACGTGAACTTCCGGTCAATATGGTGGATAGGCGGCAGGAAACATTGAAGGCTATGTATGAAAGTGTTCATTGTTGCAGTTTCCTCATATACCAAGTCCGGCTTGTTGCAGAAGCTACTGAGTTAGGTGTTCTGTGCAAACCATGAGCTGTGTGTTTCATCCATTTTGATCATGTTTTGATATTCCAATTGTTTACAATGAATGATGATATCGTATGGCAGGGAACAATTGGTTGTGTTCACTTTCTGTGCGGTTGCGCCTTATGTCTTTTGGTGTGTGCTGAGACTGCTATGATGGGGACTACAGCTACCTTTCTTTGTTTTGGAGATGAGTTAGTAATTCGGATGATTCCACTGGCACAGGTGGTTGAGCAATTATGGATTTTAATTCATTTGCAGTGATACCGGGGACTTCCATAACCAAAGAACAGTGAAGTAAATAAACACTACTCATATAATTTACAACACATTTTTTACACTTAAATCTAAACATATTCTGTAGAAAATAGAACCACATTTCATCACAAATATTGTTAGTGTCATATGTTTCAATTATTATCATCATCATGTGCCATACCGGTTGGTGTTGGTGATCATGTCCTTCCACAATCTTCTATCCACAGTGCATCGTATGAGTTCTGTTGTTGACTGTTTTCCATGCCATGACACCAAGCTATCCAGTATTTTCTCTCTTTGTCATCTGCGATCTCTCTTTCCTTTTATTTTGCCAGTTGTAACCAAGTATTCCAACTTTCCTCTTCTCATGATGTGCCCAAAAAATGTTGATTGCTTCTTTCTGATGTTTTTTAAGAGCTCCCTTTTTGTGTTGGCTCAATTATTATAAATTTACTTAATAAAATACATAACGGAAAATATGTTGTGCAATTATAGAGAATTTGTTTGTTTAACTAAATACATAACTGAAAATGTGTTCATTCACATTATGGAGGGAAAGAGGGAGAGAGAATAAAATTTCCGCCTGCAAAGCACCACATGAATCTGAGAAAAGTTGGACAAGTCCTTAACAAAAATCCTAACTATCAAAACAGATCACAGTGTTTGTGAATTTATGCCTATAAATTAAAAGAAATCTGTAGTGGCCATTCAGACAGATGCAACTGTCATCAACTGAATCAGCAGTGTGCAGTTACACTATAAAGATCAGATTAATTTTTGTCACAGTTTTACGGACACACAGCAGAAAGAGAGTATTTAAGCAAATGGATAAAAGTAACAATCCATATAAGACTTCCAACACCATCAAGAGAATGACAATCAATGGTTTTTGGTAGAATAGGCTTGTGACTGATATTTGTGACTAGTTAAGGATGGCAAGTTCAATCAGAAGTATAGTGCAGACCATAGACTCATCTATTATAAGAAATTAACTAACAAACACATAATTGAAAACATGTGTAATTATTGTGAATTTACATAATAAAATATATAATTGAAAAATGCTGTGTAATCACAAGTACTCACTGGTTAAACTAATGTTGAATGTTCTATTGGTACGACAATGCTACAAATGAAGATGCAATTTGCTTAAGGGTAAAAAAAAAAAAATTACACTATATATTTTTCTTTTTAAAAGATAGAATGAGTTAACTACCCTAAAACCTAAATAAATATATTTATATTGAAGAAAATATAATGCAATTTATATTTACAAGTAACTTAGTTGTCTTGACTTCTGTCAATTTCTAATATTAAAAAAACATTTACTTTGATACTCTTCTTTTTACTATCAATATTTACAATGACCAATAAAATTTGTTGTGCCATTATTACGGTGTTGATATACAAAAAATTATTTGTTCTGTAAATCTTTTTTAAAAAACTATGATCCAGGATGTTTATTATTTAATACATTTGGTCATGTTCATCTGCGGTGCCATATTTAATGCACTCCAATTTTATGTAAGTGACAGAGAGCTACCACTGACTCCTCCTACCTTAGGCCTTGGTATTGATTTCTGTGGTGACTTTGACTGCATTCTCTTCATGGCATTATAGTATTTCTTTTGATCTTCTGTCATGAACATTTCCAATGAGCCACCAGCCTATGTGGATATAATGTATTAGGACTGTATGTTTATTTAATAATACAATACAGTACGGTACAGTACAAGACAATACAATACTTTACAATACAAAATTCACTTTCATTGCAGTTGGGGCACCCCCATATCTGCTGCACTGCCTATCCAAGAATTTCTCAAGAGTTTGTAGACTGGCTGTTTTTGTAAGGTGTTGATTAAACATTTACTTTTCCCACAAAGCCTTCAAGATCAACCAGTACCTTTTGCACCTTTAGAGACTCATCAATCTTTCAATTTATAGATCCTTGTTCCACCCATCCATCTCCTCTTCTCTTAAGGAATGAAGGACTTAGTGATGTCCTCTTTGTCCAGAATCAGGTCACATTCAATGCTAGAGCTGGTGCTTATTGGCTATTTCATTACTGTGCACACCAGTGTGCCCTGGACAGTACACCCAGGTTAACATGTTTACTTTAGAGTGATAAAGAGCTGCATCCACTCCTACTGCAGAGACTCTCTGTCAATCTTCTGTAGCATACTTTGTGAGTCCATCATCAAGATTGCGTGATCCACATTTTGTGCAATCAACCATGTTATCACCACCACTGTAACCTCTTCAGTACAGTACAGTACAGTACAGTACAGTACAGTAAGGTACAGTACAGTATAGTTAGATTATCTTCACTGCACATCACACAACTCCGTAAGTGCTCAGATTTCCTCAGCAGCATATAGAGGAAAACCTCAGTTCTGTGTTGGTTAAATTCTTCTTTGACTCCCTGCTTGGTTATCTTATCAAGCATTACCCTTTTGACTTGATATTCTTGCAGTTTATTCAAGGTTTGGAAAAGAAAATATATAAACATGAAATTGTATGTAACAGCTTCAAGGAATAAGAACAAAACAAAAGAATTAAATGTCCTGGCCACAGGCATTCTTAGGTAGAACAGGATACTATCAAGGCCTAAGGCTGAAATGTTATATATTTTGTTTTGTTCACACTCCAGTTACATACATTTAAATGTTTATATTTTTTCCCCTTGCTTCATCCAACTTTACAGCAGCTCACATGATATCACACATTTGTGTCTATCTCTGCCTTATTCAAAGTTGTAGACTCACACCTATTTATTTGTACTGTTCATTTATTCTACTTTCCTGAGTGAATTTAGAATGTCTGTTCCTCAGTCACTTTCCAAAACATCCATGCCAATAAGCCTATTCTATTCTTTTATCACCATTACACCATAAAGTATTAGGCATTCACCAATTCACCATGCACTTGCAGGAAATTTAAACCAATATTGTGTCTTTACAATGATACAGAATATTTCCATCTGCTTTACAATTTATTAGTAGAGTACAAACTTTTTGGGAGCTATGATAGCTCAGTGGTTAGTGAACTGGACTACAAAGGACAAGAGATTGGGTTCGATCCCGACTGATGGCTTCTGGGTTCACCCAGCCTAAAATTGGTACTGGATTTTTCCTGGGAAAGTAAAGTGGCATGGGCGTAATACCGACCACATTACCTCAAAAATCATGTGCAGAAGGTCTATAAAAAATTATGGTTGCTAACACCATATTTCCTATATGCCACTTGGCATGACGAGGGCTCTTTACTTTTACTTACAAACTTTTTGATGGTTCACACACTCATTATTATTGATCTTTAAAGCCATTATAGCTTGCAATCTTGTCAAGATAATTTTATTGATTTATTTGAGTCCATAGGTCCTTTCAAATTTATTTATTTTCAGTTCTCCTGTGATCCTTTTGTTGGCTTTTTTTTGCTCATCTATTTTAATGATTCTTTTGTAGAATTTAATTGAGTAATATAGAGAGCTGAAATAAGGAATGATTGATGGTTGTGTATTAAAAGAAAAAAAAAAAGAAACATACCTTCTTCTTCTGTGAGTTGAAATTTTCAATGATGACACCAATGAAGAGATTGAGAGTAAAGAAGGACCCAAAGACGATGAACAAAACAAAATAAATGTAAGAGTAAACATATTCTTCTCTCTTCGGTTGTTTGTTTATCTGAAATGAAGATCATAGGTATTAACATGTTTGAAGTAGCAAATAATCTATCTATCTAACTAACTATTGACCTTTCGAGCCATAGTCGGCCCACAGGGCATAGACCCAGATACACTTTCTATTATCTAAATTTCTATTCTAGCAGTTTTTAATCGTTATAAAGATCTGTTATCAAATCTCACCATTTGTCTCTGTTCTGTGCAAGCAACTCTATCTCATTGAGGGAGCCGATTCCTGCTGCTCTTGTCTCTCTGATCAATGTTCTTCTCAGTGTCTCTCTGGGTCATCCTTATTTTCTCTTACCTGTTGTTTCCCACATGAGGGCCGGCTTTGTTATTCAGTTATTATCCTCCTCATCACATGTCCAAAATATGACCATCGTCTTCTCTTTACTACTGAAGATATTAGTGGTTGATTGGCGATTTCTCTAATTTCCTCATTTGTTTTGAATTTGTTCCACACTATACCAAGTATTTTCCTTAGACATTTATTTTCAAATGCGTTCAACTTTGTTTCTGTGTCTCTTATTGTTTTCCAGCTCTCACATGCATACGTAAGGGTTGACATTACGTTTGATTTGAATAGTCTAAGTTTTGTGTTTATGCTGATGAGTTTTTATTTCCACAACTTTTCAAGGCTTCTGAAACACATTGCTGCTTTAGCTATTCTGATTCTAATTTCTTTACTTGTATCCCCCTCATGATCAATGTGACTTCCAAGATAGATAAAGTGATCGATCTCTTCCACTGCTTTGTTTTCCATGTATATTGTGTATTTGTGTGTGCATATATATATATATATATAAGTGTTTATTCCTTATGAAAAGCAAATAATAGCAATGTGTATTGCCTGGATTACAGTTAATTCAAGTTAGTGAATACTTTGTAGCAAATTAGAAATCAAAATCCTGAAGGCTATTGGACATAAAATTTAATGTCTTCTGACAAATTCTGTGACACATATAGCACAAGTTAAATTGATCTACAACATCATATAAAATTGTTAAGGCACCTGTATCAAATATAGGATGAGCAGAATCCCAGAGCTATCCTATATGGAAAGACAGCCTTTGGCAAAATAAATAAAAGAAGATCTTGAATACTACAAAGATCTGTCTGTATAAATGACAAGAATATAACTGACTAGGAAGTGCTTGCTAAACACTGATCCAACTGGAGGCAGACAGTAAATATTAGACCAAAATAGGTAATTTCAGATTGAGGAAAGTTGCCCACTCTAAGTAGACATCAACAACGGAAGAAAAAGCAACCTGAACACATTCTGTACCATGGCCACAAAATGTGGCTCTAGTAGCCAACGTAAAAAATCCAGGAGCTGGATTTTAAAATTTCAGTTTATCGACATTTCCTAAATGTCAACTAAAGCCTTTAATTATCTTATTTAATCTCTTTTTTAACTTCGTAAGCAAACTGTCTGAAAAAAAAAAACATGTATTTTAGATAAAATTTCATTTATTTTCTCACTGCTGTTTCATATAAAAAAAAAAAATTACAAAAAACAACTCAGCGACAGGTTGTTAAGCCCGTTGGTAGTGAATGTGTTAAACAAAATCCTCACAGAGCACTAAATTTATAGTTTCCAGTGATTGATAGATTCTTCCTACTACAACTTTGTGGAATTACTAAAGTTCACGTGCTTTACAGATTTGATAAGATTTAAAATTCTTTACAAAATGGCTAAAATAAATGACATACTTTACAGAATAGATAAATTAATTTACTTTACAAAATAATTAAAATAAATCACACACTTTATAGAATGGCTAAAATAAATAACATACTTTACTACTTTACAAATGACTAAATAACTTTATATAGGAATACTTCACTGAATGACTAACGAAAATCGCATACTTTACAGAATGACCAAAATAAATCACACACTTTAAAGACTGATAACAAGAATTAACAGTTATTAAAATAACATAACTATCATTATGACATTTTTTTTATATTTTAGGATCTGTCAGGGAGCATCTATCAGGCAGAAAAATAAGATCACACGCCCAACACAGTTACCAGAATGTATTCAGATAAGCTTTTATTCCAACCATCCATCTCCCTTCTTCTTCACCCAATAGAAAATATATTACTTTGACACTATCGTGGATCAAGGTTTTAGAATGGAATGACTTCATTGCAGGCAAGGCATTTCCTAACTGCTCAGCCCCCTTTCCAGCAACCAACAAAGTGCTCACCCTGATCGCTCACACTGTTCCACTGAATGTGTTGCATTCTGTGAAAATGGTATATTCTTCCATTCATTCTATTCTATTGAACATGCAGCATTCTGGATAAATGGCACGCAGCTCAAAAAAGACACTTCTAGGTCACCATAATGGCTGACACAGTACAATCTTCATGCACCGGCGTCAAATCTGCATGGACATCCTGATCAGTGAGCATGCCACAACTGTAATCGCTGTCCCAACAAATGAAGTCAGGCCTTTACTTTGGTGGGATACTTGACCTGACCGCATCCAGCTGGTAGGAAATTTGCAGTCAAAATAGACATTCTGTCCCAGGGCAAAACCAGTACCTTGTACTATTCTACTAAATTCAATGGCCAGTCACCATACATCAATATCCCAGCACAATGGCACCAAAACCATGTCATGGATCAAACCTGTGTCCAACTTACTTAAAGAAACTGTGGGGTTTAAGCCACTTAGCCTTCAGTCAACAGCACAGTTATTTACACTATTAGTTAAAGTAATTTTTAAAGAATACATGAAAGCAAAGTCACGCAACAAAAATCAAATTCTGTTAGGCTGAAAGTATTTGTAAAAATATAAGAAATAAATACATATATTCTTGTGCAAAGTAATGTAAACAAGCTGCAAAGGAGCAGTTAAAGAACATTTCTCTGTTTGTTGTTGTGATATACTCATATTAAAACATAATATGATGTCTTCAGCTTATTGAACAGAAATTTGAAATGGTTTGATATGGAATCCACTAATTTTGAATAATCAGTAGCTAATGTTGGGTCCCCTTACCAGAACTGAATTATAACTCAATTAACCTTCTCCACTATACAGTCTTTTCCACTAGCCAACAGACCACAAATTTTTTATGAAGTTTAAATCAGCCAAATTTCCAGACCAGTCCAATATGTTCATTTATCTATTAATGAAGAAACTCGTCAACATTTTTTAAGAGTGACATGAGGTCAGGTCTTGGTGATATATTGTGACAACTCTATTAAACCATGACATGGAGACAAGTCACAGATGCTGTAATAGATAAAGCATTCCCAATCTTTGTTTTACTGCATGTTTCATGCCTTAGTCAATGTGGGAATCAAAGAGCATTTCTCCTATTAACACATTCTGTATCACAACATGTGAAACCCAGGATCCACATTATGCAGCCTTTAATTTATTACATTTCCACATTTATTTCCACTAAAATCTTGTAATTTTCTTATTTAACCTCTTTTTCAACTTTATAAGTAATTTGTTCCAACAAACCATGCATTTTGGATAAATTTTCATTTATTTTGTTGTTGTTATTTCAAGTTGTTTACAAATTAAGAAAAATGGCATGGCCACAGTGTGTTAAAATCTGTGGTAGTGAATATGTTGATTTCAGAACATTCTGACTTTTTTCAACCCTGAACAAAGATATGGTTTTCACCACAGAAGACTTTTGTCCAATCTTCTTAGTCTGGTTTTTGTACTACAGTCATCAGGAGTTGTTTTTTCATACCTCATCTTACCTTCTGATCAACCTCCAGGAGTCATTTTCAACTGTAGAAGTGGAGGTGAAGGCGTGCCTCACAGCAGCAGAGCTGATCATTGTCAGTGACCCGCAGCTGATGGCTTGCACCAGGATCAATGAACCAGAACCAACCAGATCAAGCTCCACCTCTCTGTGGTGCCTCTAGTAACAGACTAATCTTAGTCTGGCCAAGCAAATAGGGATCGAAGAGGGAAGGCAACCCAGTACTCAAAAATGTAGTGCTGAAGTTGGATGTGTTGGGCAAAAGGCGCAAATATCACAGTTATACTGCAAACCACAACACAGAGCAGACACACCCATTTAATGTCCTTTTAAGGGTGGATGACAAAGAGGTATACTCCTTTAGTCAATGGGCAAATACAAGCAAGCAAGCAACTGTAGAAGAACTGACCTCTGTTCCTATTTCCCCCAAATCACATTTTAATGTGTCACTTGTCTTTCATATTTTCTTGCAGCCACACTTTTCTTTCCATTTAGCAAAACAAAGTATGTTTCTTTTTTCTTCTGATCACACCTGATGATGATCTTGCTATTTTCACAATTTGATACTTGAAACAGTTACCCTATGAGCCAAAGTAAGTCTGATGCTATCTTGGGTGGTAACAACTGCACAGGCATAATTATTTAATTATCTGATTAAAAATCAAAGGTGAAATATCCAATCCTAGTTACAGCAACAACAAAAATTTCAATGCAAAATGGCACCTTTCTTGCATAAAAATATGATGGTGAATAAACAAGTGAATAAAAGTCACGATTTGTTGAATTAATATGCACAAGGCTAAAGAAAATTAATGTATGACATATGATAGGTCAAATTTACCTAAAAAAGGTGTGTGAGTTATACAATTTAGCAGCTTGAGTAGCATGATAGCCTAAAAGCTATGCCAGTGGGAGTTGATTTAACAGTCACTTAAAATGTATATAAAATTAGTAAATCTTAAACACATATATGCCATTTTTCTACATCAGTTCTTCCTTTGGCTGAAAGTCCTTGTAAACATTTTAAGCAAATATTACTGTGTGACTGGTCTCTTTCACTGGTTTGTAATCCCACAGTATTTGGGTGTTTCTATTTTTCAGATATGTAGATGGGTAGTTACAATTTCAGTCATTATTTTCTTTATAGTAAATTAATATTCTGTATACTGATTATTTGACGGCAAGTTACCTTAATAGCGAATGAGGATTCTAAACAAAATTTGTGAAGATGTGGCAGTTTGATAAAATAGCAATATTTAGTCACCAGACTTCACTTTTATGTGTCAAAAATGATAACTTACATCAACACAATCAATGGCATTGTTCATGATATCAATCCATCCTTTGTATGTAGCCTGTGAGAAAAGGAGCAGACAATAATTTAAAGCATATTTGATGACAAGCACAAATGATGACAATATATGACTTTTATGTTCAAGTGTGTTATCTAACTGTTCTCATTGGTTCATTTATTATATTAACAACTCTTATATAGAGTTATCTGATGAGCAGTAAAGATAATCTGTCAACTAACTAGTAACTAAATTAAACTTTCTTATTCTACCGGCATACATTTTGTTAGTTAGTGAATAGATCATTCCCATGGCACATCAAACAAGTCCTTGAACACTTAGTATCCCTTCAGTGTGTTGTGACTGATGACACTAACTCTGTGATGGTTTTTATTAAGCCTTCTATACTTCTTGTATAGTACTCTTGTCTGGATTTTTTTCCCATTTAAAATCATGTTCTTTCATGGTTGAAATATGCAATTATTACTTGAGTTGTTGACACTTCCAGCCTCTCTAAGATTATTTAAAATATCGGTATGGTCATACATTTTTTACAGCAGCTGTATCTGTAAGTTTCTCCACACATCTGCTACCTTCTACTTTCATGTATCCTGGCACAAAAATAAAGCAAATCTTCACTCAGTTCAGTGTCTTCAAGACAGAAGAGGATGTTCATCCACCTGGCACTTGTGCCTACTCTTCACTCAGTTCAGTGTCTTCAAGACAGAAGAGAATGTTCATCCACCTGGCACTTGTGCCTACTCTTCACTCAGTTCAGTGTCTTCAAGACAGAAGAGGATGTTCATCCACCTGGCACTTGTGCCTAATCTTCATTCAGTTCAGTGTCTTCAAGACAGAAGAGAATGTTCATCCACCTGGCACTTGTGCCTACTCTTCATTCAGTTCAGTGTCTTCAAGACAGAAGAGAATGTTCATCCACCTGGCACTTGTGCCTAATCTTCATTCAGTTCAGTGTCTTCAAGACAGAAGAGGATGTTCATCCACCTGGCACTTGTGCCTACTCTTCACTCAGTTCAGTGTCTTCAAGACAGAAGAGGATGTTCATCCACCTGGCACTTGTGCCTACTCTTCACTCAGTTCAGTGTCTTCAAGACAAAAGAGGATGTTCATCCACCTGGCACTTGTGCCTACTCTTCACTCAGTTCAGTGTCTTCAAGACAGAAGAGGATGTTCATCCACCTGGCACTTGTGCCTACTCTTCACTCAGTTCAGTGTCTTCAAGATAGAAGAGGATGTTCATCCACCTGGCACTTGTGCCTACTCTTCACTCAGTTCAGTGTCTTCAAAACAGAAGAGGATGTTCATCCACCTGGCACTTGTGCCTACTCTTCACTCAGTTCAGAGTCTTCAAGACAGAAGAGGATGTTCATCCACCTGGGACTTGTGCCTACTCTTCACTCAGTTCAGAGTCTTCAAGACAGAAGAGGATGTTCATCCACCTGGCACTTGTGCCTACTCTTCACTCAGTTCAGTGTCTTCAAGACAGAAGAGGATGTTCATCCACCTGGCACTTGTGCCTAATCTTCACTCAGTTCAGTGTCTTCAAGACAGAAGAGGATGTTCATCCACCTGGCACTTGTGCCTACTCTTCACTCAGTTCAGTGTCTTCAAGACAGAAGAGGATGTTCATCCACCTGGCACTTGTGCCTACTCTTCACTCAGTTCAGAGTCTTCAAGACAGAAGAGGATGTTCATCCACCTGGCACTTGTGCCTAATCTTCATTCAGTTCAGTGTCTTCAAGACAGAAGAGGATGTTCATCCACCTGGCACTTGTGCCTACTCTTCACTCAGTTCAGAGTCTTCAAGACAGAAGAGGATGTTCATCCACCTGGCACTTGTGCCTACTCTTCACTCAGTTCAGTGTCTTCAAGACAGAAGAGGATGTTCATCCACCTGGGACTTGTGCCTACTCTTCACTCAGTTCAGTGTCTTCAAGACAGAAGAGGATGTTCATCCACCTGGCACTTGTGCTTACTCTTCACTCAGTTCAGTGTCTTCAAGACAGAAGAGGATGTTCATCCACCTGGCACTTGTGCCTAATCTTCACTCAGTTCAGTGTCTTCAAGACAGAAGAGGATGTTCATCCACCTGGCACTTGTGCCTAATCTTCACTCAGTTCAGTGTCTTCAAGACAGAAGAGGATGTTCATCCACCTGGGACTTGTGCCTAATCTTCACTCAGTTCAGAGTCTTCAAGACAGAAGAGGATGTTCATCCACCTGGCACTTGTGCCTACTCTTCACTCAGTTCAGAGTCTTCAAGACAGAAGAGAATGTTCATCCACCTGGCACTTGTGCCTACTCTTCACTCAGTTCAGAGTCTTCAAGACAGAAGAGGATGTTCATCCACCTGGCACTTGTGACTACTCTTCACTCAGTTCAGTGTCTTCAAGACAGAAGAGGATGTTCATCCACCTGGCACTTGTGCCTACTCTTCACTCAGTTCAGTGTCTTCAAGACAGAAGAGGATGTTCATCCACCTGGCACTTGTGCCTACTCTTCACTCAGTTCAGTGTCTTCAAGACAGAAGAGGATGTTCATCCACCTGGCACTTGTGCCTACTCTTCACTCAGTTCAGTGTCTTCAAGACAGAAGAGGATGTTCATCCACCTGGGACTTGTGCCTAATCTTCACTCAGTTCAGAGTCTTCAAGACAGAAGAGGATGTTCATCCACCTGGGACTTGTGCCTAATCTTCACTCAGTTCAGAGTCTTCAAGACAGAAGAGGATGTTCATCCACCTGGCACTTGTGCCTAATCTTCACTCAGTTCAGTGTCTTCAAGACAGAAGAGGATGTTCATCCACCTGGCACTTGTGCCTAATCTTCACTCAGTTCAGTGTCTTCAAGACAGAAGAGGATGTTCATCCACCTGGCACTTGTGCCTAATCTTCACTCAGTTCAGTGTCTTCAAGACAGAAGAGGATGTTCATCCACCTGGCACTTGTGCCTACTCTTCACTCAGTTCAGTGTCTTCAAGACAGAAGAGGATGTTCATCCACCTGGCACTTGTGCCTACTCTTCACTCAGTTCAGTGTCTTCAAGATAGAAGAGGATGTTCATCCACCTGGCACTTGTGCCTAATCTTCACTCAGTTCAGTGTCTTCAAGACAGAAGAGGATGTTCATCCACCTGGGACTTGTGCCTACTCTTCACTCAGTTCAGTGTCTTCAAGATAGAAGAGGATGTTCATCCACCTGGCACTTGTGCCTAATCTTCACTCAGTTCAGTGTCTTCAAGACAGAAGAGGATGTTCATCCACCTGGCACTTGTGCCTACTCTTCAATTGATTCGGTGTCTTCAAGTAAGCACAACAATATTCCTAGCCTACAATGGCAACATTTTCCATTTTTTAACTACTGCCGCTTTTCATTGTACTTTCACTACACAGTGGATGTTGTATGCCGGCAAGAACTCAGACATATGTATATGCTTGCAAATTACTATTTTGTCCTCAATGGTGAAATAATAAAAGAGATAATGCTTTGGCCAACACTTCATAACTTTTGTATACCCAAGTATAATATGCATGGCCAGGTTCTGTATTATTTATAGCCTTTACTCTTGTATATGGCTAAAAGTAAAAATCATTAGTCACGAAAAGAATTAGTAAAAAAAAAAAAAAAGTAAAGTACCCCCATCACGCCAAGTGGCGTATAGGGAATATGGTGTTAGTGACCATAAATTTAACACAACTTCAGCATATGATTTTTGGGGTAATGTGGTTGGTATTACGCCCGTGCCGCTTTACTTTCCCAGAAAAAAATCCGGTACCCATTTAAGGCTGGGTGAACCTGGAAGCTGTTGGTTGGGATCGAACCCTACCTCTTGTCCTTTGTAGTCCAGTTCACTAACCACTGAGCTATTGCGGCTCCCCAAAAAAAGAATTAGTCCTTGGTATAAAAGAAGCCAGATTTCAATGTTTGCAATCAGCTAAATCAATAACTTCATCTTGAAAGGACCCTTCCCAGCTTTCATTACAACATGGTCTACAGGCACAGTAAAAGCAAGACTAAACAGACTGTTATCCTAGGTATTTAAATTCATCAGTCCTTTCCCCAACTACCAAACACAGACTTAGAAAAGTGGTATTAGTGGGCTCATGATATGGTCATTCAAAGAGAGTATCACAGCTGCAGTCATTGTATTGATCAAAACTCTTACCTCACTGCACCACATGCTTTAACGGTTCAGAACTGTGTGAAGTTCTCCAGTGATCTGCTTCTAATTTCAGCCTCGATGATACACCAAGTTGTCATCAGAAGAGGACATTGTTCTCTCCCATCTCTTGGTCTCATCATCATCCTCATCATCATCATTATCATCATCATCATCATCATCAAGTACTGTGTTTGCTGGTGTAAGTTATCATGTCTCTTCACAACTTCCTACAATTGCTTATCATTCTATATGTTATGTTATGTTAAATTAGGATCATCTTCACATCACTTCAAACACATATATAGGTGCTCTGGTCTTCTCCTCAAAATGTCCAGTAGCACACAACGACCTACTCTGCCAATTTGGTGTTGGTTGACAAATCCTCTCATTCATCCAGAATATGGTTCTGTTTAATCAACACCAGTCTTCACTCCTAGTTCACGCAGTCTAAATAGCCATGCATTTGTACTTCTGTCAAAGTCCTATTTGTTGTGAAAGTTCTATTTGTTGACAATATACCCAAAAGTTCTCTTAAAATATATTGTATTTTCTCTCTTTGTATCCCCCTATTTACTGTTTCCTCAAATTTTTCACTTGCAACAAACCACTTTGTTTTTGCCTTTCCCGTGTTAAATGGTAGGTAAAAAATAATGATCATTTTCTCCTGATATTGGTCACATAATCTTCTTTCTTAACGGAGATGGTTCCCTTCTTTAAATTAAAATTGTATCTTTGTAAATTAATAGACAGATCATTTTTAAATTTTAAAAATATAAAACTGTGTCAGGTAGCTATGTTTAAATGCATGCTGAATTTAAAAAAATATTTTTTTCAACTCTGCACTAGTAAATTAATAGTTTTTAAAAAATTGAAAAAAATAAAATAACACCTACTGTGTTTAATCACGAATCCAATATCTTGAAAACTTGCTTTCATCCAATGGGAAAACAGTAAGTGGGGTACCATATTATACATATATGTTTATCTTAAGAGTTTGGCCCACTTCTTGGTCAGACAAAATCTGTTCAATCTTAGACTATGTCTTCTAGGTTATATTAGAATGCAAATGCCATCCAAAAATTAAAGGCAAAATTACTTTAGGCTGGAGCCCATGTACGTAGCCAGCGAATTGTATTGTGACATTATTTTTCTGACCTTTCACTTGATGTGTGCATATATATATATATATATATATATATATATATATATATATATATATATATATATGTATATATATATATATAAACAGTAACACTAATCATGTGATATTTCAAGTTAAATTTATTAAAATATGGGTCTTTTCTGCCATTCTTGGCTGTCCTTGACAATAAAAAAAATTGGTTTTGTATTTTTACCACTTCTGGAAGTAGCCAATATACAGTTTTCACAAAATTATATGTGTAGATAGTTTAAAGGAGAAAAAAAAGGGAGTTTCACAAAACAATCTTTACTCATATCAATTGGATGTATGGCTAAAAAAAAACCACATAAAATCCTTACTAAATATGAGTAAGTTGTATATTA
Source organism: Megaustenia siamemsis (assembly GCA_032433765.1). Classification (NCBI taxonomy): domain Eukaryota; kingdom Metazoa; phylum Mollusca; class Gastropoda; order Stylommatophora; family Ariophantidae; genus Megaustenia; species Megaustenia siamemsis. The sequence continues at coordinate 21,006,163 of JAVIAB010000124.1, forward strand.
TGGAAGACATGGCACCACAATATTTGCCTATTTCTTGAAGTAAAGTGTGGCTGATGTAAGAAAAACTAATTCAGAGGATGAATGACAAGTACATTTGATCAATAAAAAACTTGAACCATTGATATCCATACATTTTGTCATTTGTTGAAATAGATTTTACACTTCTAAAGTTGTCCAAAATCATTAAGGACAGTTTTCATAACCAAACATTGAGTCATAAATACAGGGTCTCTCCACATCTTGCTGAAGGTAGGTGGTGTATGATGTTAGTAACCACATATTTTCCCATGATTAACAGCACAATTTTGAGTGATGTGATTGGTGTCATACCAGGTCACCCTTATTTTCCAGAAAAATCTCTGGTACCTATTTCTAGTGGTTGTGTGAACCCTAGAGCTTGACTGATCTGAAAGAAATTCACTACATCTGGGAAATGATTCAAGATACTTTTGATAAGTAATGAGCAATCTAACCACCCAGTCACAAAGGCTCCATCAATCAATCAGTGCCTTCGTATTGTATTTGTGATAGGAGTACACTTGAAAAACAGCATAGAACGGCATTAAAGCTAAAAACTGATTTTTAACTATAGGTCTCTCCATGTCTTCCTTAGATTTCTTCTCATTTTTAAAGATTTGTTTTCTGTTTAGTTTGTTTTCATCCTAGTCGAAGCTTTCAGTCAGAACTTTGACTTTGTTTAGTCTTGTATTGCTTGTAAATCTAAAACATTCTAGTTGTTCTCTATTTTCAAATATTTCAGACTTGTCACTGTCTTCACAAATGTGTATCTTGTCACCTTAATACAGATGTGTCTTTTCAGTGGAGATAAGCACTAACATCAAATACACAAAATATTAAATACTATGCGAGGTCATGTTTATAGCTGCAGAGAACACGTAAAATAAAAATAAATATTATTTGTTTTTTTGCTCATTACCACTTCATGTTTATTTTACATGTCTTATCAGTGACTCAACTTATATGTGTTTTATCAGTGTTTTAATAATACATGTCTCCTTATAAATCATGAATTTGTCACGTTATTCTCTGTCAGTTTATTTCTTATACTTTCTTTAGTTAACACTCTTAGATCATCAATATAATTTACCACTTGAAAAAGTGAAAGATAAGCAGCCAGGACATTGTCAAAGTTGATCTGTGCATTCTTCCAAGTAAAGTTAGCACGTATGCAATCTTCAATGTCTGTTATCTGTAGATGGAATAAAATTAGATATAAGAGTGTTTAAAAGGGCAGCTTAAATCTTTGAATATGAATAAGATAGAATTAGGTATTTTTTCCTGTAAAATTTCATTTAATGCTTACATATAATTTTATTTGGTCATAAAAACACATATGCACAAGGAACTAATGGAAATATTACAAAGAGCTGAAATTTGGCAAAGTGTTTATTTCTTTTAAATACAACTACCACTTGAAATAACACACTTCTACCATCTCTCCTTGACCTTGAGAACAGAAAACAATATTTTTTTAATTTATCAGTTTTTACATGTCATTATATCTTGAGAAATTGCAAAGAACCTAAAAGAGTATCATAGCTAGGCCTGCCATTGTAACAAGAGATGAACACGGAAATGGACTTTATAAGTTAACTCTCTGATTCTTGAAAACTATGCAAACTTTGGTGTTAAATTTTGACTTTTATAAACACCTTCAGAAAAAACATTTTCCTGCCTGAAAAATATCATCACAAAATACAATCTTTGCACCATTAATTTTGCCATTACAACTCTCAGATCTGCTTATAATCTCATTTGTTTCTTAATTCATACCACTCTGTCAACAATACAGCCTCATTCTTCAGTTGACATCTGAAAATGTCTTGGAATACAAATTATTTCACCTCATAAAAAGAAGCCCTCCTTATATCAAAATCCTTCTTACAAGACTAATCATATGCTAAAATGGAGATTGGGTGATCTAGAGGTAAGATGTTGGCCACTGGACAGAAAGGTCCTGGGTTTGAATCCCACTTTAGGTAGTAGCAATTTTTACTTCAAAATTATGGCTTCATCATTACTTTATCCTCTCCAGGTGTCTAGGCAGTATGTGTCTAGCCTTCTAGGAAAATGAAAGAAAACAGGAGGTCCCATGTACATTTGCTCCTGTTAAAGAATCCTTAGCAGTTAAAAGAAGAAAAGAGTAGGTTAAGAATGGCCTCTGTCTAGGAAAAAATTGTTTAGCAAATCTATTCATGTTGAAGACAGATGTGTTAGGCCTATAGGTGTAGAATGTTATGGCTTTGCTGTAAACTAGCAGCACAACACATTCATGTTCACTTAATTGGTCACACCGAGAAGAAGATATGCTAAAACTATAGCTCATCCTGCACTACTTCACTTATCAATACTCAAAACTGGAGAATTGTTTTGATAGCACAGCACAATCTAAGGTATGTGACAATACATATAGTTTACCATCATTAAGTTCAATATCTTGGGGTAGATGAACAAAGTGTAGGTAGTGTGCATCACTGAGTACCATCAGAAGAAAAAACACTGCAGCTTCCCATTTGTCAGTTCCCAAAACAATATACCTAGGGGATATGATTCATATTCAACTATCTATCTGTTATACTAAACATATCCCAACCATCTTAATCTTCAGCTCCTGAGTGTTATCATTTGTCTAAATTTAACATTTATTGCAGTTATTATTCATTTTCAGCTTAAACTATTGTATCATGTGCACATGTAAATTACCAAAGTGTATGATTTATTACATTTGAGAACACATTTTATTTACATTATCTGGATCAGCCTTTGTAGTTCCATCCCAACAGGCATAAAACTTTCCACTGAACAGCTGCACTCCCATAATTCCAAAGATAAGCCAGAAGACTAAGCACACAAGCAACACATTACAAATGGAGGGAATTGCCTTGATTAATGCATTTACCACAACCTGTAATATAGTTTGTTACAAAAATTAAGTGCTCACATTTTTATCTTGCAAATAGAAAAAAATTTCTTATCATAAACCTATAAATAAAGAAGAGGGTAAGAAGTACAGGAGTCATAGAACAGAAAATGTATTAGTGCTCAAGGTGAAAAACGTAAAGGGTGTTCCATAGCAATTTTTAACATCATTGGGGAGTAAAGTAATAAACTTCATCATATTAGGCCACAGTATTAGAGAGTGATACAATTATTTTTAATAATATAGAGGTAGAAAATTCCAACATCAATGAGCTACTATTCGCAGATGACCAATGTCTAATATATGAGGAAGAAAACCTGCTACAACAGCATATAACATCTCTAGATAAAAGCTGCACAAACTACAGTATGAAAATTAACACAGCAAAAACAGAGGCTATGAGAATAAGCAAATTAAGACACCCATTAAACATTAAGATCAAAGATAAAGAAATAAAACAAGTAGAAGAATTCAAGTATTTGGGCACAATGTTCACAGAAGATGGAAAACTAGACAGAGAAATTGACATGAGAATACACTAAATCACAATTAAGAAAGATCAATACATGCGAGATGCGATGCTTGAAAAAAAGTAACAAACAACACAAGAAGAGATAGAATACCAAATGAAACCATAAGAAAAATGATAGGAAATAAACCCTGTCAAGAATATATAGAACAACAACAACTTAGATTGTTTGGCCACCTGGTCAGAATGAATCCTCACCAATCACCATCAAGGGCGTTCTTCTCGAGAATGCATGGAAAAAGACCAAGAGGAAGACCCAGGAGAAGATGGATAGATGCAGTGACAGAGACATGTAACAACAAAGGAAGATAACTAATTCAGACAGTTCGAGCAGCTCAAGAACGACAAATGATATAAACCACAACACCTTTTAGGTATAAGTGAAAAGAGAAAAGAAAGAAAGAAGATTAGAGAATGAGGCAGGGTCACTGCTCTTCCATGTTGCTATAGCACTGGAATACTTCAAATTTGTTGAGAGAAGATGTTCAATCTTATCCAATGAGTCAATGCCTGCCATCTTGGCTTCTCTTATAAGTATTCTCTCCAGTGTCTCTCTAGGTCTTTCTCTGTATCCTGATGTTTTCCATAGAAGAGACTGTTTTAAAATTCTATTGTTGGTCTCTTCTCAACGACATGTCTGACATATGTCCATCTTCTCTTTCTAATTGTAAAAATTATTGAAAAATTAAAGAAATGTTAGACATTATAGTGAACGAAAGCAAAAATAAAGGACTCAGCCTTAATAGCAAAAAGACAGATGTAATGGTAACAACAAAGAAAAAAAAAATCACCTCAGTGCAAAATAAAGACAAGTGGAACAATATTAATACAGGTAAATGAATTTAAATATTTGGGAACTTTGTTAACCTTAGATGGAAGATGTACAACAGAGGTGAGATGCAGAATGGCCCAGGCAAAATCAGCTTTCCAAAAAATGAGGAAGATACTATGCAATCCACTTTTGACAATAGAAACAAGAAAAAGAGTTCTTAAATGCTATGTAGAGCCAATCTTAACATATGGATGTGAATCATGGACAATAGGACAACAGACAAGGAAATCACTGGAGTCTGTAGAAATGTGATTTTACAGAAGAATGTTGAGAATACCATGGACAGCTAAGAAGAGTAATGAAAACGTTCTGAAAGAGGCAAAAGCAAAATGAGAACTAATTTCCAATATTAGGAAGAAATAATCATAATTTTTTTGGCCATGTAATGAGAAGAGAACAGCTGGAATATATTATAACAACTGGGCAAATTGAGGGACGAATAGATAGAGGGAAGCAAGGAGAAAAGATACCAGACAGCTTAAGAGAATTGCTTAGCAGAAGGTCAGCAACAGAAACGATAAATAACTGTTGAGATCGAAAATTGTGGAGAGTCATGATTACCCACACCAGCAGGCCTGGTACTTGATGATGATGATTGAAAAATTGGTTACATGGCTACTATTTCTCTTATTTCTATAAGGTGCTTGATCTCACTTACCTTAAAATCAGGTATCATTGGAAATCCACTTGCTCTAACTGTGGTTTAAAGCAGAAACCATTTTGGTTTTATGGTGAGCACTTTCACTTCAATATTGTGACACCCCCCCCCCCCAAAAAAAACAAAAAAAAAACTTTACTACAAATACCAACAATTACTAGATCACTGATTTGGTTTTTTAATTTAAATGAACTCAGTCACATTGTATTTTTCAGTTCAGTATTTTATGAAACAAAGTTGAACGCATTCAAAAATAAATGTCTAAGGAAAATACTTGGTATTGTGTGGAACGAATTCAAAACAAATGAGGAAATTAGAGAAATTGCCAATCAACCACAAATATCTTCAGTAATAAAGAAAAGACGATGGTCATATGTTGGACATGTGATGAGAAGAGATAATAGCCGAATAGCAAAGCAAGCCCTCATGTGGGAAACAACAGATAAGAGAAAAAGAGGAAAACCCAGAGACACTGAGAAGAACATTGATGAGAGAGGCAAGAGCAGCAGGAATCGGCTCCCTCAATGAGATAGATCTGCTTGCACAGAACAGAGACAAATGGTGAGATTTGATAAAATATCTTTAAAAGAATTGAAAACTGCTAGAACAAAAATTCAGATAAGAGAAGGAGTATCTTGGTCTATGCTCTATGGGCCGGCTACGGCTCGAAAGATCAATAGATAGATAGATTTTATGAGTTTGGAAACCACAGTATCTCTGTGATTAGTGAATTTGAGTGCTTAGGACAAGAGATCAGACTCAATTCCAGTTAATGGCTACAAGGTTCACTCAGTTTTAAATAGGTACTGCTTTTTGGGAAAGTAGGACAACCTGATGTGATATTCAACACATCACCCATAAAATGTGATAATCGTCATTGAAAAAATGGGCACCAACACCATATCCCCCCCCCCCCTCTTTGAAAACAAATGTCTTTGTAGGATCTCAAACATAAGCTGGAAAGAATACATTTCAAAAATGAAAAGATAAGAAACGAATCAAAACAAGAATATATGTCAAGCTATATAAGAAAAAGGTGTTGGAAATACATCGGTCATTTGATGAAGAAAGACATCTCTGTCAGGTATTCATGTGGAAGCCATCTCGTAAAAGAAAACAAGGACTACAAGAACTAGCAGCACATCATCAGTCGTGGAGAACTATGACTTCCAACCTATGTGACATCTTTGGCCTGAGAGGAAGATGATTGAATGGAACATTTTTAGTCAAACTTGCTAATTGTATATCCATATTTAGAGTGCAGTTTATCTTCAATGTTTTATTTAATTCATTTATTAAATTAAACACTTGTAGCTAAATTCTTTATTTTACTATATTCACATTTAGAGTGTAGTCTTCTTTTTTCTTTCTTTCTTTCTTTCTTTCTTTCTTTCTTTCTTTTTCTTCAATGTTACAGAGTTCATTTTTTCTTTTATTTTTTATGTTATGGGGTTCTTTTTTTTTTTTTTTTAATTTATATTATGAAGTTGATTCTTTCTCTTTCCTCTATGTTAAAGGATTCTTTCTTTCTTTTTTACTTCTACATTGTGGAGATCTTTATTTTCTTTCTATTCTATATTTTGGGGTCCTTCTTTCTATTTTTCTTCTATTATCTGTATTGTACTGTTTGTACTTCTGTATTGTCTGCCAGGTCTTATTTTGATCTTTCGCCATACCATGATGTAAAATTGTCTATTTCTGCAGTCCAATGGATCTTCTCCATGATTTTACTTGTCAAAATTTTATAAACAAAATATATTTTATGATAAAATATAAATTGGTGTTTCAGTTCAACTTATCAAACAACAGGTTGATGAACTCACTCTCATCCCTTCCCATCGACTAACTGCTCTTAGAGGTCGCAAGGCTCTCAGTGTTCTCATGGATTTCATTGCACCAAAACCACCTTGAGCTTGACCATCAGATGCAGATGCCATGATTTCAGATGTAAGCATCACAATGGAGAGCTATGAATAAAGAATACCAATGATTGTTAGATGTAAGCATCACAATGGAGAGCTATGAATAAAGAATACCAATGATTGTTAGATGTAAGCATCATAATGGAAAGCTATGGATAAAGAATACCAATGACTGTCAGATGTAAGCATCACAATGGAGAGCTATGAATAAAGAATACCAATGATTGTTAGATGTAAGCATCACAATGGAGAGCTATGAATAAAGAATACCAATGATTGTTAGATGTAAGCATCATAATGGAAAGCTATGGATAAAGAATACCAATGACTGTCAGATGTAAGCATCACAATGGAGAGCTATGAATAAAGAATACCAATGACTGTCAGATGTAAGCATCACAATGGAGAGCTATGAATAAAGAATACCAATGATTGTTAGATGTAAGCATCACAATGGAGAGCTATGAATAAAGAATACCAATGACTGTTAGATGTAAGCATCATAATGGAGAGCTATGAATAAAGAATACCAATTACTGTCAGATGTAAGCATCATAATGGAAAGCTATGAATAAAGAATACCAATAATTGTCAGTTGCTTATAGTGAAAAATTAATAATAGTGGATGATAAGGGAAGGACATATCTAAAGAGCATTCTATCTATTTATCAATTGTCTTTTCGAGCAGATGAAGCAGAAATTCAAGATTTTTGTGTCTGACAATCTTTCAACTGTCAGACCTTGCACAGGACATGAATTGTGTCTCACCACATTTAGGATGGCACTCAACGATTTCTAGCAGGTGGTTTTTCAGGTGATATAGTTCTTTTCACTAAATTAGAGATGTTTCAATGAGATATTTCACTTTTGAAAGAAAAAAATGTAAAATAATAAGTGTTGTCATAAGGTTAAAATAAAATAATTATCTCAAAAGATAAGAACAATTTCAAAACATCTTTTGGGATACTCACATGGCTCTGTGAGTTGAGATTTTTGTTTTGATAACAGTGGATGTTTTACAATGATGGTTTGTTAAACTATCAATTAACCATCCATTGCATAATTAAAAAAAAACCTCAAATCCTCCATCTTGGATTGGAACCAGAAACTAGAGAGCATTAAGAAATTTAAAATGCATCTAGATATTGCACACTGTATACACCAACTGTGATCCACATCATCTTAATAGCGCTTACAGCACCATTTGAATACAGGACAGAGGAGCAGCATATATTTAAACTAGCCAAATACAAAGATCTGGCTAGGGGGCTGGATCCCAAGCCACTACAATAGCAGTGGAAGACGCATAAGAGGACCAGTGGTCATATCAATATCATCATTATCATTATGTGCCATTCAGGCTGGCATAGGTGATCATGTTTTTTTACCAATTGTAATCAGTATGCCAACTTTTCTCTTCTCATGATGAGCCCAGAAAATGTTGATTATTTCTTTTTAATGTTTTTTTACAAGCTCCCTTTTTGTGTTGGCTTCTTTGAGAATGTCCTCATTGGTATTTTAGCTGTCCAGGGAACTTTCAACAACACGTCAGTATACAACCTATTAAAATAGCTAGCACTGAATGCAGGAACTCCAAGAAGAGCAACTGAAGCTTTTCTGGGGCAGCTGAAAAGCCATCTGTCTGTCTGCCTGCTTGCCCGCCTGCCTGTCTGTCTGTCTGCCTGTCTGTCTGTCTGCCTGCTTGACCGCCTGCCTGTCTGTCTGTCTGTCTGTCTGCCTGCCTGCCTGCCTGCCTGTCTGTCTGTCTGTCTATCTATCTATCTATCTATCTATCTATGTATCTGTGTCATTTCAAGCGGAAGTTGGCACATAGGATATAAATTCTAGACTATCCTTGGTCGATGATCTTTGATATTAATTGTCAGACTTTGCACAGGGCCTGCATTGGATCTTGTCAAATGTTCCTCTTTATTCACAATGTTACAGACAAGGATTATCTGATAACATGAGCAAATACTCAAAACAATAATATAATGTGTGGATCATCCGAGGATTAACCAACAAATTTAAGAAAACCTGGGGTGATAACACTCATATAGGCTGAAATCTAATGTTAACAGTCAAAGCCATAGCAATTAGAACATCATCAAAATAGATTACAACATTCAACTTCTCAAAATCACACATTTCCAACATTTATAGCCATTATGCCAGCAATTCAAGGATATGAAAACCTGGGAGGTGGGGAGTATAAGTGTAAATGGGGAAAAACAATATTGCACTTAGTAATGGACACCCAGATGTGACCATGGTGAGTGGAATAAAAAATTTAACTTATAGTTATATATAGTCAAGGTCATCAGACCTCATGGGTGTAATATTTAAAAATATATACTACCAGACTGTGTGGGCAGACAGACACATAGTCAACAAATTTAAGTTTTAATTCCACCAATCATGGAAACACCTGATTGTCCATTACTAAGTGCAATATTGTTTTTTTTACATTTACAGGAATTAATTCAATTAAGACAGACATGACTATTCAGCTGATGCATCCCATTGTATGTTGTATTTAAACTATGGTAATCAGATTCATTTTTGCCACAGTGGAAATGAACACATAACCCCTGTAGAGTATTTAACAGAACTTGGAAAGGTACTAAGTCTTTTAACAACACCATAAATAAGATGACACTCAATTATTTCTAGCAGGTGGTTTTTCAGGTGATATAGTTCTTATCACTAAATTAGAGATGTTTCAATGAGATAATATCTCACTTTTGGAAGAAAAAAAGTAAAATAATAAGACTAAAATAATATAATTTACTTGTCAAAAAATATATAATATATACTTGTCATAAGGCTAAAATAATATAATTATCTCAAAAGATAAGAACAATATGAAAACATCTTTTGAGAACAGAACTAAGAGCAAGGTAGTCAATTTAAAAAGTAAAGAAATCATAGCAGCTTGAAAGAGAGTTATAAATTAGTATAGTATGTATGAAAATGTTATGTAGAGCCAGTCTTAACATATGGATGTGAATAATGGACAATAGGACAACAGACAAGAAAATCACTAGAGTTTGTAGAAATGTTGTTTTAAAGAAAAATGTTGAGAATACCATGGACAGCTAAGAAGAGTAATGAAAACGTTCTGAAAGAGGCCAAAGCAAAAAGACAGCTAATTTCCAATATTAGGAAGAAACAATCATTATTTTTAGGCCATGTAATGAGGAGAGAACAGCTGGAATATATTGTAACAACTGGGAACATTGAGGGAAGCAAAGAGAAAAGCTACCAGACAGTTAAAGAGAATGGCTTGGCAGAAGGTCAACAACAGAAATGATAAATAACTGTTGTGATCAAAAGTTGTAGAGAGACATGATCACCTACACCAGCAGGCTTGGTACTTGATAATAATGATGATGCATGAAAAGAAGACACCAGAGGCCATTCCAGATTATATAGATCTAGAATTTATCACCAAATACACAAAAAATGGAAACAAAATATATAAAAAGACTCAAATGGATACTCGGGGAATATTCAAATAAGTAATGCAACATATTTTTTCTGTGTTAATTTTGGTTGAAAAAAATATTTTACATGCAGCATCTTTGAACTTTTCTACACAACTTCATGTTGTTTTATCACCTTCTAACAAATGGTAGCAATAAAAAAGTTAGCTTCCAAAATAGAGTCTGTGATTGATATGCAATACAAACAAAGAGCAGTCACTACATCTTTTACAGAAAATGAAAATGTCATAAGCATTCATAGATAAAGTATGTGTATAGAGAGATGGTGGTGAATAAAAACACTGTAAATCATGAGGTATACATAAGAAAGCTGAAGCAGCAGTCTATATGATCAATCACATTCTGAACAGCCACATACAACAGTGACATCTGCAAAGCTGCAATGTACCAATATCCTTATATGATCAATCACATTCTGAACAGCCACATACTACAGTGACATCTGCAAAGTTGCAATGTACCAATATCCTTATATGATCAATCACATTCTGAACAGCCACATACATCAGTGACATATGCAAAGTTGCAATGTACCAATATCCTTATATGATCAATCACATTCTGAACAGCCACATTATACAGTGACATATGCAAAGTTGCAATGTACCGATATCCTTATATGATCAATCACATTCTGAACAGCCACATACAACAGTGACATCTGCAAAGCTGCAATGTACCAATATCCTTATTTGATCAATCACATTCTGAACAGCCACATACAACAGTGACATCTGCAAAGCTGCAATGTACCAATATCCTTATTTGATCAATCACATTCTGAACAGCCACATACAACAATGACATCTGCAAAGCTGCAATGTACTGATATCCTTATTTGATCAATCACATTCTGAACAGCCACATACAACAATGACATCTGCAAAGCTGCAATGTACCAATATCCTTATTTGATCAATCACATTCTGAACAGCCACATACAACAGTGACATCTGCAAAGCTGCAATGTACCAATATCCTTATTTGGTCCAATCAGCAAATCACTGAAAAAAACTTGCTGCTCATCTTAACATCTCTGTGGGTATAGTAAATTCCAAATTCAATATAAAAAAAAGCAAACTCTGAACTTTCACTTTTTTATTCTGGTAAGGTCACCTTTGTCTATGTCCCTGGACATGCGGGAGTACGGGGAAATGAAAGGGCGGACAGGTTGGCTAGCTGCACTGTCATTGAGGACGGGCAACCAATGGATCGGGCGGACTTCATCAATGTCCTCCGAGATGTGGGAAGAGCACATGACTTCGACAAACACAGATCCACGTCACTTCTTCGGATGATGGAAATGGGAATTAAGTTGAGCACAGCCAGAAATGAGAAACTTAGTGGCCGTGTAAGAAGACTTATCAACCAACATAGAACTGGAGTCGTCAGTCGCTGGACACTGAGGGAATTGCTGAGGAGGGGATCTGAGCACCTATGGACATGTTCGGAGTGCAATGATGATGACCCGCAAATAACTCAATAACAATAAACTCTGAACTTTAAAAAAATGTGTTGCGTTAGTTATTGAACACCATTTATATATGACAAAAGTTTAAATACCTTGATGTGAGAAGTAGATGATGGCAACATTCCATGAGAGTGAATGTCAAGCTTAAAAAATTGGATACGCATGAAAAACGGCAGTTAAATACCAATAAGAAACAAATTATGAAACTCTACTCTACTTGAAAGCATTCCATTCATTCCCTGTAAAAACAAGTTGAAGTGGCAGCTGAAATGGATTGGAAATATCAGCAGAATGTGAATAGACTGAACACCTAGTAATACATGAGAGTCTTGAAAACAGGTGTTAAGATTTTCTAGGAAAACTAACAATTAAGTGGGAGGATAATAAATGACAGTTGAGAAGTCAATTTGGTACTCATTCTTGCAAATCTTTAAAAATCAAGTTGCAAATTTAATGACAAAATAGTTCAGTAATTTTACAAATACTCACCATTACAATGCAGAAATCTAACCAACACCAAGCATCTGTGAAATAGGTTTTGAATCCATAGGCAAACCATTTGATAATCATCTCAACTATGAAGATAACTGTAAATATTTTGTCCATGTAGTTTAGTACTTCCTTTGTCAGAGGCTTCTCGTGTAGGTAGGCATCCTCTAAGGCCTAATCAAAATGCAAATTAAAGTTCATATCCAAAAATGACAAAATTTTTTTGGGATCAATTATTAGTGAGAACCAGTTACAAGTTAAGACTACTTAGGGGAAAAAAAACAATTGCTCTTTTTAAAATCATTTAAAATGTCCACTAAGAAAAGCAAAAATAAGTTTCACACCAACAGAGAAGGACAAATTTCAGGTTTAAAAAAAATGATGATGCAAAGTTAATAATAAGAGAGAGAGAGAGAGAGAGAGAGAGAGAGAGAGAGAGAGAGAGAGAGAGAGAGAGTAGAGAAATTCATATTTGCAAAGTGGATACACACAAAATGAAAAGTTCTGGAATAACATATTTTTGAAAAAAATCAAGTAAAAAAACGTTATTAGTGAAAATGCTATAGGACAGTATAAAACATAACATTTTCATTATTACATTTTTGGTTACGAGTGACAGAAAAATGTTTGTTTCTGTTCTCAAATTTATCTAAAGGCTGTGTGACCAGTTTTAGAAACTCTGATTGTTGCTGATATGATAGCAAATTCTAGACTTTTATCGATGGAGACGTGGAGAATCAAATATACTGACTTGATTTTAAAAAAGACCAATAAAGAGGCACTCATGGGAAAAATTAAAGAAACATGTACGACTAATGTGAAAACTTTAGCAGAAGATTGTAGTGCTGGTCTGGACACAGATAAAAAGAAAAGCTAAAAGTAATAAGATTACTGGACAGGACTTATTCCAGAACTGACAAGAAAATACAAATTAATGAGAGCTACATAGAAGAGATTTGAAAACTGATAAGAAACAGGGAGAGCCAAGATATAGGTGGAATGACACTAAATTAAAACAAACAGATGTTTTATTTAATTAATTTTTTTTTAAGCATGTGAGAAAAATTAATTAGCTTGTATAAGAGAGTCAGTGATGATAGACATAACTTGAAATTTTAAAAAGACAGAAACAAATAGAAAAATGTGTGGAAGCTTGTGTTTCATATAACAAATTGATAATAATATTGATTAACATAATAAAATCTGAGTAGCTTCTACTGTAAAATTTATTTCAGGATGTCACTCAGGTTCTATGATTAAAAGAAACCTGTATATAATGAACATTTTTAAACTTACAAACCATTTCTACATAACATCATTGAATGGTTAACTAGTTTATTAAGGTCATGTACTACTAAAATTCACCATCCTTTTTAGAATGAATGCTATTATAACTAACACATGGTTGTTCTTATTCTGTTCTACAATTATCTACCAAACTGACACTATCTAACTATCTTGTAAATAACTATTTTGTAAATCACTGTCCTTTATACAGATGGTCCCCTCTATCTTTTTCCACCTGTACTGTTTCTTGTCTCTAGAGCTAAGACCTCAATCTCACTAGTGACAACATTGTTTTCAAATTCCCCTTTCTTAAACAAAAACTGTGATTCTGGCTTTATTTATCTAAGTAATCTTTAATCACATCATTTTTGTCTCATTCATACATATTGCCAAATTACTCTTTCATACCTTTGATTATAAATTTATCTAGCCTAATCCATTTGAATTGATCTAAAGAAAACTACAACAATTGTACACTGATGCTAGTTCACCATTTTGAGAACCTCTTTGAAGCTTGCACATGCCTATAATCACATATTAACACATTCTGTACCACAAGCCACAATATGTGGTTCTAATAGCTGACACGAGAAGCCCATGAGCCATGTTTTGTGACTTTTTTGGTGTGAATTTATCAACATTTTCATAATTATTTCCAAAAAAAAATCTTGCACTTTTCTTATATAATTGCTTTTTCGACCTCCTAAACAAATTGTCCCAAGAAAATGTTTGTTTTAGATTAATTTTCATTTATTTTCTTCCTGTTATTTCAAATTTTAAAAACATTTCTAAAGAAAGGCATGGCCACTGCATCTTAAACTCCTTGGTTGGTAACTAACATGTTAAGAGACATTATTACAGCACACAATAAAACAATTTAGTGGTCAAAATTATGAATTATTATTGAAGGACTTACCAATGCTATACTGCTGGCAAGAATCATGAAGATAATGAAGGTATCAAAGTATTTATGCACAGCAACACGATACATGAAACATCTTAATGTCCACCATGCCCTTCCAAAGATTGTCTTCTCAATCTTGCTACACCATAAGCACCTTTTGACACAGCAGTAACAGAAACAGTCATCTGGTTCCTGGAATGATAAATTACAATTATTTCTGCATTCTTCTTCCATTTATACATGTTTCAGGTCATTAAACTATTCCTCAACAGAAAAGTAATATCAGTGTTTTTCTATGCAATAATCATCATCATCATCATGTGCCATACCGGTTGACGTAGACGATCATGTCCTTCCACAATCCTTTATCTACAGTGCATCGTATTAGTTCTGTTGTTGACTGTTTTCCATGCCATGACACCAAGCTATCCAGTATTTTCTTTCTCTATCATCAGTGATCTCTCTTTCCTTCTATTTTGCCAGTTGTAACCATGTATTCCAACTTTCCTCTTCTCATGAAGTGCCCGAATAATGTTGATTGTCTCTTTTTGATGTTTTTTATGAGCTTCCTTTTTGTGTTAGTCTCTTTAAAAACTTCCTCATTGGTCTTTTCAGCTGTCCAGGGAACTTGCAACATTCTCCTGAGAAATGCCATCTCTGTGGCCTCTAATCGTCTTTTCATTTGTTTGTCTACTGTCCATGATTCGCTTCCATAGGTCAATTAATTCTATATAGCACCGATGAACTCTCTTTCTCACTTCTATTGACATAGATTTGTTGCATAAGATATTTTCATTTTCTGAAATGCTATTTTGACCTGAGTTATTTTGCTTTTATTTCTGTGGTGCATTTTCCATCTGATATTATTATTGTGCCCAAGTATTTGACGCGTTGCACTTGTTTCAGATTTGTCTTCTTTATTTTTATGCTGCATGGTGGTGATGATTGTTTCTTTGATATAACCATTACTTCTGTTTTCTTTCTATTCAGACTGAGACCTTTCTTGTTGCTTTCTTTTAATATTATGTCTATCATATCTTGTAGTTCATTCTCTGTCTCTGCTATTAAAACTGTCATCCGTATACTGCAAATTATTTATGTTGTGACTATTAACTTCAATTCCTTTTTTGTCTACTATTGATCTCATATGTTCGCTGTAAAGTGAAAATAAATCTGGTGACAGAACACAGCCGTGTCTGACTCCTTGTTTATATATTGGAATTGTCCTTTTTGGTTGATAATTCATATAGCTGCTGTTTGTTGCCAGTACATGTTTTTTTATGATTTGCGGATCCTTGCCATCAATGTTTAATTTCTCCAGCATATTTATTATTTCCACATGTTTTACTTTGTCAAATGCTTTTGTATAGTCTATAAAGCACATATATAGATCTTTCTTTACCTCTATAGATCTTTCTATCAATGTTATTAAGATGTATAATGCATTATTGGTGCCCTTTCCTTCAACAAATCTACATTGTTCCTCAATTATTTCTGATTTTATTTTGTTCCTTACACATCTCATGATGATTCTTAGTAATATTTTAGTCATATGGTGCATGAGATTAATAGTGCGATGGTCTTCACAATCAGTGGCATATCTTTGGGTATGTGTCCAGTGTTATATATGTCATTGAGTAGTTTTGTTATGACTTGTACTCCCAGCTCTCCTAATGCATTGATCTATTCGATTGTTATATTGTCGGGACCCAGAGCTTTTCCTCCTTTCATGTGTTGAATTGCCTCCTCCACTTTACTCTGCATTATTGTTGGTTCTGTGTCTTTGTTTAAATTGTTTAGCACTGGTCTTTCATCATCATAGAGTTGACTGATATATTCTGTCCATCTTTCAATTGTCTTCTCCTGTCCCATTATTATATTTCCTTCCTTTTATTTCACACATCCTGAAACTTTGACTTCTTTTCTTTCTGTTAATTCATTTAATTGATTGTGCATAAATTTTGAGCTTTTTTTTTTGTTGTTTTTCCATCTCTTCACATTTATGATTTAACCATCCTTCCTCTGCTTCTCTGCATTTGTTTTGGATCTCTTATGCAATATTTTGTATGTCCATTCTTCTTTCTTATGTTTTCATCTTTCGTCCATTAGTTCTAATATTTCTTCAGTCATCCATTTCTTTTTGTTGATTCTTTTAGTCACTGGTATTGACTATACAACTATAGTGTCACAATAAACTATTCTGTCAGTATTCCACAATAAACTATAATGTCATTTACCTCAATGCAATAATAGTGCCAGTGTTCCTTTCTTCCTCATTCTATAACCCTGGGTGTGGTTGGGGCACAACTGATAGACTTCATGAACATTTTTCATTGATCTCTAGCAACAATCACTCTTTTGAACTTTGCAAAGAAGAGGCCTGTCCTTTCTTTGATATTATCTTCTCATCTTTTTCTCTGTTTACCTAACATGATTTGTCCTTTTACAATTCAATGCAGAATGGTCTTTGCTAAGCCACATGGGCTTTGACTGATCCTGTATGGAATCAGAGTCTATTTGTCAATGGTGTGTTATGGATTAAGATAATCTCTTGGGGTACAGTTCTCTCCAGGGTGGCAGTGACAATACTCGTTGGAGAGTGCAGCTATTGTCTGTGCCATTGAGATCCTCTGACTGCCATCATGGAGTTTAGGCAATAACTGACACATTTTGTCAGCTGCTCCCACAACACCATCCACAGCCTGCTCCCCTGCCGCATGTAACTCAAGTCAGGAGGCTAAACAGGTATTTCACCTTGAAACCAAATGTAATTCATAATATAAAAGGTAAGATAAAAAACTGAAATGAGATGTCTAAATAGAGTACTGGACAATAGTAAAGGATGTTAGTTTTTGGATTGAAGATGGTACACAGGACAGAAGTCATATCTCTACATGCCTAACAATTCACTGCTAGGTTTAGTAGGTCTTGTTGTATTCTTAGGTCCATAGTTGAGTCAACTCTATTAATTGTTCCTCTAAGAGTTTGTTTTTTGTATTCCTTGTTTTCTTTTATAACCTTATGGCCATGGAAGTATTTTTTATCCATTCTGAGCACTTGGCTGATATATCTCTAGTGCCTTCTCCTTTTATAGCTTGACATCTATTCTTGTTGTTTCATATGTTGCAGTTTCTTCTTCTTTTGCACATTCATCCAATTACCACTCCTCTTCATCATATGCCCTTTAAAGGATGCTGAGTGGGTGTAGATGTATTGGGTCACTAATTAATGACAAGCTGCAATATTTGTGCCTTTCAGCTTATAACATCAGTCTTTGACACTTACAGTTGCATCTTGTGTAAAGTCTTCCAGCTTTTGCATTCAAATGTTATCTCTGGTATCACACAAGAGATGAACAGTCTGAGTGTCATGTGCTGACTATTTTTATCTCCATTTACTTGAAGTTTGTTAAAGGCACTTGCTGCCAAGACAATATGGCTCCTAATTTATGTTTTTGTTTCTATATATTTTGTTTCTATTTTGTTTCCTTTAATGATTATATTATATATATATATATATGTGTGTGTGTAATCTCTGTGATAATTTAAATTCTTAGAATTCAAATATTTTGATTATTTTAAACTTACGAATTTGAAGCCACAGGATAGCAAATAACACTTAAATGCCATACAATTTTTTTGGAGCTAGCTATAAAAGGTTTCTATTAGTTGTAATAGAAATGTTTTATCACATCATTAGCAGGTGATGGTTTGTCTCATGTTGTAGTATAGCAGAGTAGAGGTAATGAACAAAGGGGAGAGAAGTGAAGAGACTGAGAGAAGTGAAAAGGATTAGACACACTTGACAGAGAATCAACTGGAGTTGTCAGTTATTGGACACTGAAGGACATGGTGAGGAGGGGATCAGAGCACCTATGGACATGTTCGGAGTGCAATGATGATTACTCACAAATAACTTAATAACTCAATGATAGAGAATCAAAGAGAAGTGAAGAAGAAAATGGGAAAAGGGGAATTAATGACATGATGAGCAAAGCATGACTTTAGGTGAACTAAATTTGTGTGGAAAATAGATTAGTTAGTGAGTGAAAGACTGAATGAGGTCTGGGTGCTTGAGTAGACAGACATTTTTTTGGAAGAGAGTCATAGGATTCCAGCTAGCATAGAAATAACATACAAGACTTATTAGAACAATAATCAAGACTAGTAAGATTAGAAAGAATGTGAAACAAAATATGCTGATAGTAACTTATATGTTCTGGACATAGATTGATAGTTAAGGACAAGTAGGCCTATTTATGATGAAGTAACAGGAGAAACAGTGTATGCCTGAAAGATTGTTTATTAAATTGTTTGATTGTTTAATTATATAACATTAACATGAAATGGCACGTATGTTTTCCATCATGGTATCAACTATAATGATGTTGCAAATAAACTATGTTGGGGGAATTAAACAGATTGTGAGATTAGACATTTTATGTTACAAACTAAAGAGTGCTGTTTCTGTTTGAGTTTCTTACTGACTTATAGCTCAATTGAGAGAGACTGTCTCTGTAAGAAGAATCCATCACCAGTAGATCAGAAACTTAACTGATGATATCAACGTCTATGAAGTTACTCATGATGTTAACATCATTGAGAGAGATATGGCCAAACAGATGATCTACATTAGTCTCTTGTGATTGGTGTCTTCTAATAAGAATCATGTTCAAGAGAATAAACTTGTTGGGCTTGCATGGCCCTACTTCTAAGAGTGTTGGCGTTTTGCTTTGATTACAAATGGCTTAACACAGATGATATTTCAAGAAGGTGACTTATAGATGATACATGATACTACAACCCTTTCCTGAATACACAAGAAGATCCCCGACAAGGATCCCTACAATAGTTTCAGATAGTTGATTAATATTACTTCAATAATAGTATACATTTTACTCCCTGAAATATTATCTTGACAGTGGCATACAACAAGCTATTTTCAAATATTTACTGCCACAAAATTTTTTAAAGCACTTATATATATTTTTTTTTTGCCTTCGTCAGCTTTCCCCTGTGGTGAAATTCCTATATCATAGGAACTGAATTTTGCATGAATCAGTTTTTCCCTGACAGTCATGTGCACAGGTGTCCCTCACCACACAGGCATAAAAATCTGTCTTCGGAGGTACTCATATTTTTTCCATCGCTGAGTAATCAATGTTTGAAGCCAGACCTCACTGCTGAGACCAGGGGTGGTTGCTACAGAGAAAAATCACAAATAAAAATCCCCACTGATTTAGCCAGGATTTGAACTCACAACCTCTCTGTCTTGAGACCAGCGACTTGCCTTGAGACAAGCCCGTCCCCCATAAAGAATATAACATGCATATTTATTGTCTGTCTGTGAAAAAGGACAAATGACACTCAGTCTAACTTAATTGAAGATTGGAGGCAATGAATAATAAACCGATCATTAAAAGTGTGTTTTGATGTGGGTGGGTGGGTACCTTTAATGAGATGGGAACTCAAACCTCAAGCACCATTTACCTTTGCATAAACAACTTCTACTTCATTGATCTCGTGGTCTCCTTGAAGGTCAATTTTTTGGGTTTGGGCCAGGTCTGAAAGTGATGAGCAACTAGAACAGTGGCTTGATCCACTCTGACTTCCTGATGGAGACTTTAGATATTTCTTGCTGGAGCCTAAACTGCCTGTTCTTGATGCCTGAGAAACAAAATGCATGTGTTACATGAAATAAAAATATTTCTCTTAAGCACAATGTAATAAATGATCTCAAGGAATATTGATATGTTCTGAGAATGCTAATATGTGATTAGACTAATGTCCTCACCATTTACTATAATGAATTGGCCACAATGAGTTTGCTACAATGAATTAACCACAATGAATTAACCACAATGAATTAACCACAATGAATTAACCACAATGAATTAACCACAATGAATTAACCACAATGAATTAACCACAATGAATCTTGAAGGTTCTTACCTCTTGCAATATTGAAAATATGTACACAAAATTAATTACATACTGAAAAAAAGCATTTGATATTTGAAAACGCCCTATCTCTTGTAATAGAATAAGTTGGGAGTGAGAATAATAGCAATGTCTTTCAGAAGATTTGAAAAGTTGTGGAAATCAAAACTCATCAACACAAACACAAAACTTAGACTATTCAAATCAAATGTACTATCAACCCTTACATATGCGTGTGAGAGCTGGAAAACAACAAAAGACATAGAAACAAAGTTGAACGCATTCAAAAATAAATGTCTAAGGAAAATACTTGGTATAGCATGGAACGAATTCAAAACAAACGAGGAAATTAGAGAAATCGCCAATCAACCACTAATATCTTCAGTAATAAAGAAAAGACGATGGTCATATGTTGGACATGTGATGAGAAGAGATATTAACTGAATAACAAAGCAAGCCCTCATGTGGGAAACAACAGGTAAGAGGAAAAGAGGAAGACCCAGAGAGACACTGTGAAGAACATAGATGAGAGAGACAAGAACAGCAGGAATTGGCTCCCTTAATGAGCTAGAGCTGCTTGCACAGAACAGAGACAAATGGTGAGATTTGATAAAATATCTTTAAAAGAATTGAAAACTGCTAGAATAAAAATTTAGACAAGAGAAGGACTATCTTGGTCTACGCCCTATGGGCCGGCTACGGCTTGAAAGGTCAATATATAGATGGATAGAGAATAAAGTTTTCCCCTGAGAGCACCAAAAGAATTTTGAAAAACAATGTTTGGCACATCCTTAACAAATGCCCTAGACAACCAGGAGCAGTTGAACTTGGTGCAGAAGCTGGAGAGATTCAGCAAGATAACCTAATACTACTGCATCAACAATTTCGGCACGAAGGAAATAAAGAAGTTCATGAAACTACAAAATAGCATATGATGAAAAAAACAGAATAAATTAGAGAGCAGAAGAACCATGCTAGAAAACAGTGAACAAAAATTATGGAGACAGAAAAGCAAGTGTTAAAACAGGTGCTGAATCATTTAAAAGCAAGGCAATGCACTTTGAGGAGCAGAACAACTGTATAAGCAAAAGAAAGCTATCAGACAGGCTCATTCAAGTTTACAAAAGAGGTGCTCAAGCAACTGGAACATTAACCACCAGCAAGGAAAATATACAAAAACATCTGAGAGAGACCTACTCAGACAAAAAGATAGATGCACCACTAAAAGCTATTTCAAGTTTGGTGTGGCCAAGTAAACATGAAACTCAATTCAATGACAGGTCTCAGACATTGCAAGAAGTTGTAAATACCATCTGTAGAGCCCATAATAATTCAGTCCCAGGTCCAAATAGTGTCCTGTATCTTGTTTGCAAGAGATGCCCAATAGTTTTTAACTCACTTCATTGGTGCTCAAGAGTGCAACGAGAAAATAATTTATAAACCAGGAATGGAAGAAAGCAAATAGAATGTACATTCTGAAGGAGCAGGACTCCACTGAAATAGTGTAGTTTAGATCAGTTTCCCTAATGAATGTCGAGGAGAAAATATTCTTTACTGGCAGACATTTGTTGTTTACTTATGGAGAAAAGATACATCTATACTGCCATAGAGAATGTTGAAGTCCTTGGTCTCCATGGATGTTTGGAGCATGCAACAATGAAATGGGAGGTGATACACAGAGAGGCAGCTGAATCTGAACTCAGATGTGATATGGTTGGATCTTGCCAATGCATTTCAATCTGTCCTACACCAGAGGTTTAGGCTAGCTTTTAAAATGTACCATGTTCTCCAACATGACAGCAATGCTAAAAATGTTGTTTTTTTTTGCTTCTCAGAATGATTCTCCCCCAGGGACTGAGCTGCAAGTCAGTATTGATAAGAGATGTTGGACTTCACTTATACTCTTCACAATGGCTAGGCAGAAAACCCAGAAAGCAGTTGGGGATGTTGTGAAGGGACCAGATCTTGGAGAAGGACAACATGCCAAAACTAAAAGCATTCATGGTTGACATCATAGTTGGCAATAAAAGACAGCTATGCCTGGTGAATGTTTGAGCGCTTAGTCTAATTCATCAATTTGACTTGGATGAGCCTCAAAATGATGTCAAAAAGCTTCTCCATTGTATGAAGGAAAACTAAGGAAATCAAGATTACTATGGCAAACCAGGGGATCCCAACCATCTGCTAGGAATCAATAAAGAGTTTTGGCAGTGTATGATGCCTCCATGAAGGCCATCCAGAGAGTAAGAGAGATAGTAGACTGGGAGCTACAGATCATAGACCAGAGCAGACAATAGGCAAAGTAAACAATTTGGTGTCTCCAGTTTATGCTAATACCTAAAATGCTATAATCTCTGTTGGTGTGTGAAGTTAGCTCACGTACTTGGGAAGTTATCAAATATAGAACTAGTAAGTTCACATGGAAGTAGTTGAGAGTGCCACCATGACAAATGGGAACCCACTTTGGTGATCAGCAGAGAGTGGCTTGTGTATACAGCAGTTACTGAAGCATGAGGAAGTCTAAAACTCAAGGAGGTGATGGGCTTCATTAACAAAGGTGTTGACTGCGGTGATACTTTTATTGTAAAGGACAAAACTGAGAGAAGATCTGAACATTTTCACTACAAAGGACAACATTGAGAAAATATTAATCAATCAATCAATTATCCTGTAATCTTGTTGTAATCATTGCTGTAATCATTGTGCTGTAAATGTTGAGTCACCATAGATGATATTTTCACAATTTTCTTCCAATCATTGTGGTTTATAGCAGCTCTCTGTGATACAACAAAAGGCACTTCTGTCCATTCTTTGATGTTATCCACCCATCTTTTCTTTTATCCTCCTTATATTTTTTTGCCTGGTACTGTGCCTTGGAGAATAGTTTAGGCAAGGCCTGTGGACCAATGTGACATGCCCATACAGGTCAGTTCTGCTCTATTACTGGTGGCAATAGGTCTTTTTTTGGTCCAGTGGATCGCTGGAATATATCTGGCAATTTAAATGTGTGGACAGTACTGTTAATAGAATATACTGACAGTTTGTAAAGAACAACACATAATGGAAATTTTGAATTTTGATATTATAGTTGTGGAGAGAGACAACTTGTTCAAATTTGTCTTTCATGTGTAGAGTGAGTGTTTCTGTGATGATGTTATTATGAAACTATTTTTTTAAAATTGATTTTAATGTCAAGATGGTGTTTTTTTTTGCTGATGTAAATTATTGAAATATTTGATTGATTTTTATATGAAGTAGGTTTTTCTATGCTGAAATTGCTTGTCATAGTATTTTAATTATTTTATACTAAGTATTTTACATCATCATCACCACCATCGGGTGCTATTCCGGTATTTCCTGATGCAATAAGTCAGAACATTAAAATGGTTTTTATAAATTTTTACTGTTAGTCTCACTATTACCAGTCTCACAATAACTATGTAACAAGAATTCTCATTTTATTTTTTGTCACTCTTAACCATCTTAATCTATACTTGCCATTGCACCATCAGGTAGATCATCAGGTGTCTTATCCAAAGAGACCAAGGTTCCATCTATCACTTTTGCATTTTTTCCATTGAGCTCTGGCTGTGCTGGTGATGATGGTGGTCTCCAGTTTTTCTTGCGCTGTAGTTTGACTTTTATGCAGACAATAATTTTAACTTTCACCCAGTTTCCAAATCGTCTGCAAGATATTATGAAAACATGTATGTGAGTGCTAAAATATGAAAGTGAAATTAAATGTGGTAGACAAACATTTGCCAAGATGTTCAATCTTATCTAATGAGTCTATGCCAGCCAACTTTGCTTTTCTTATAACTGTTCTTTTTAGTGTCTCTCTATGTCTTCCTCTTTTTATGTATCCTGATGTTTCCCATAGAAGAGCCTGTTGTAGAATTCTCTTGTTGTCTCTTCTCAGCACATGTCTGACATATTTTTCCATCTTCTTTCCTTAATTGTAAATGAGAATTTTGATTGCATGGCCACTTCTCTTATTTCAATATTAGTCTTGTATTCATTCCACTGTACACAAAGTATTTTTTCTTAGGCATTTGCCTTCTAAAGTATTTAGTTTTTTCTCAACCTCTTTTGATGTTTTCCATCCCTTACATGCATAGGTAAGCGTTTAAAATAAGTTTGAGTTGAATATTCTAAGTCTGGTTTTCTTGCTTAATATTTCTAATTGCTATATTTTGTTCAGGTTTTAAAAATTTGTTGCTACTTTTGCTATTCTGCTTCTGATCTCTTTCATTGTTTCACCTTCTTGATCTATATTACTACCAAGATATGTATAGTGGTGTACTTTTCCCAATGCCTGGCGATTGAGATATATATTGCTCTTTGGGGTAGTGTTATTTTTAATTATTTTTGTTTTATCCCTGTTGATTCCTATGAGGTCCTGTCAGGTCATATTTTTTCCACCATGGATGATAAGGTATCTGTGATATTTTGTATTTTGTTGATATTATCATTTAGAAGCATTATATATATCATCTGCAGAGTCTAGATCTTTGAAGTAATTCTTGTCATATCAGTTAATGCCATTATTGCCTTTGCAAAATTTACTCATTATGTAATCAATCCAAAAATAAAATACATCAACTCCCTTGCTGAGATTAGAGGCTCACTCAGAACAGGAATGTGTGGTGAGATACAATGCAGACTAGAATTTCTGTCCTATATGCCATTTTCAGCTCAAAGTACTTATGGTACAGGTAGCAAAATGGCTAGAGAAGTTAACCTAAGATAAATGTTTAATAGTTTAAGCTGGATTGAGTTAGAGCCCAAATCACAAAGAGAAAACAGTTGAGGTTTGGGTTAGGTTAAGTGATCTATTCATGCTGCACAAGATTGCATAAGGCAAGCTGAACAAAGAATTTAAATTAAGATTTGGGAGACTCAGGGTTTAAACAAGGAGATCGCATGGCGAAACAGACAGGAAAAGTTATTGAGGAAAATTGGGATCTAATTGGCATTATATTGATTAGAGGATATGTGTCACCATCAGGGAAAAACATGTGAACAGAGTGAGTAGACCCCCTAATCAAGAGTGTGCCATCCAGAGGAGTCTATAGTTAGAGTAGGAAGATTATTACATTTGTATAAAACCAAGTTTGTTACCAGTAAGAGTAATGACTAGCAGTTTGTTTTTGTGATAAGGGCATAGCCAGTCTCAGTAAAAATTATAATAGTGAGTGACTGCTATTAAAAAAAGTAAAAGTAAAGTACCCCTGTCACGCCAAGTGGCATATAGGGAGATATGGTGTTAGTGACCCTATATTTTACAGACCTTCAGCACATGATTTTTGGGGTAATGTGGTCGGTATTACGCCCGTGCTGCTTTACTTTCCCAGAAAAAAATCCGGTACCCATTTAAGGCTCGGTGAACCCGGAAGCCGTCGGTTGGGATCGAACCCTACCCCTTGTCCTTTGTAGTCCAGTTCACTAACCACTGAGCTATTGCGGCTCCTAGTGACTGCTATTAGTCAATAGATATGGTTGATGTGTGATTCAGGAGAAAAGTTTGTACTTTACTGTTATAGTGCCATGCATGTGGTTACCAATAAATGATGGTGACTGAGTCACAGATTCAACCAGCCTCATATTAATTTTACATTTAGATCCTGAATTGAATTTTCAATTGTCATATAATGTGACATTGTACCTATATGTGTTGTAGCTGACTAACCAGAAATTACAACAACAGTGTCAACATCAGCTGACCAGATCCAGGTATAAGAGGGGGCACAGCCTGAAACCCTCGTTGAATTAAAACTAATATGCTCACAGTCAGCAGTCAGTTGATTAAAATCTCTCATGAATAAAAGAATACTTGTTATGTGAATTTGGAAGCCCTCGCTAGGTGTCTTTCTTAATTTTGAAAGGATGTCCAATGATGAATGTTATGCTACCAAACCTTCAAATGTGGGGATATATGTATAAACTTGTTCAGTTTTTAATTGTGGCAGAACCATACAACCCCTTCGTTTTGGTGCCATGAGTGCACTTCAAACAAGATTATCCCTTCACATGTCTGGCTTACGTTCATCTCTGCTTCTACTTTCCTCTAACATAGTCTGCCTTAAGTCTGTCTCTGTTTTAAATTATACAGAGCCACAAGTATTTTTACAGCACTAAGAAAAGTCAACAATCACAGGTAACAATGTTAATGCTAGAACATTCTTTTAACATTACTTTTACAGGTGTAGAAACTAACCTGAATCTATCTATAGCCTCTGCTATCTTGTTTGGTTCTTCGTCTGATTCAGAACGTGAGAGACTCTCTGAACCAAAAGAGCTAAGCAGCAAGGCAAGGAACAGGTTCAGAACCTGAGAAATTTAGCATAAATAATTATGTTGGTTATTGAGCATAAATGATTATGTTGGTTATTAAGCATAAATGATTATGTTGGTTATTGAGCATAAATGATTATGTTGGTTATTGAGCATAGATGATTATGTTGGTTATTGAGCATAAATGATTATGTTGGTTATTGAGCATAAGTGATTATGTTGGTTATTAAGCATAAATGATTATGTTGGTTATTAAGCATAAGTGATTATGTTGGTTATTGAGCATAAATGATTATGTTGGTTATTGAGCATAAATGATTATGTTGGTTATTGAGCATAAATGATTATGTTGGTTATTAAGCATAAATGATTATGTTGATTATTAAGCATAAGTAATTATGTTGGCTTTAACAACAAACAGATGGATAGGGATATTTCTTTAAAAAATGTATTGGTTAACATTACAAACAAGCCAAACATCAAGATTTGGGAAGGAATTTGCCAAAGGAGAGAGCAGTAGCTGAATAGCTGCACAACCATCAGTGCTGAAAGTTCATATATTACAATACAAGTAAATTAAGAATGAGCAGGAATAATCTTCATTAAACCTTAGATAGTAATTATGAATAATGAAGATTGGAATGAAGTTGTGAAGATGTTGTCAAGAGGGCTCAATGATTACCAAGTTTATAGGATTAATGTTTATGATTAACTTGTTACAACAGCCCTAGTAAAGGCATTCATTATTATGAAACCATTCAGTAATACTAACACCACTCAATGATCTAATTTTAGAAAACTCATAACAATTGATAAAGTTACAATCTGAATAATGCAGGAATGTTATATTAAGCATGAAATGGATAGGATAAGACTAATAAGAGGGTGGATATACTGCATTTTCAACCAGTTACAATAAACTGAAATCACCAGCATTTATATCCTTGCACAACTGCAAGAGATGGTTATAAATTGTAATGAATATTTTCTCTATTTCCTAATTTAAGTATTTACATATAGTTTTGTAAGGCTTTTTCACCAAATGCAAAAAAATTATGTAGTCTCAACATGAATCTTAATTTTTTTTTTTTCTTTCGCCAGCTTTTATCTCTGATGAAGTCCTGGAGACTAGGAACTGAATTTTGCCTGTTAATCCATTTTTTCCTGGCAGCCGTGTGCACAGGGGTCCCTTGTCACACAGGCAGATAACTCCGACTTCGGAGGTACTTATATTTTTTCAGTCCATGAGTAATTGACGATTCAAGCTGGGCCTCGCTGCTGAGACCAGAGGTGGTTGCCGCAGAGAGAGATCATAAATAAAAATCCAATCTTAAGATTTATGCTGAGGAAACTTAATTAAAAAGAAATAACGCAATCAGACAATAAAATTGTAATAGCATGATAAAAGTAGGTTTTTCGGTAATTGATCCATGTTTGTAGCTCTCCCTCTTATTTGCAATGGTTGACAACTATAATATGATTCTTAAAATATTACAGAAATTTTAATTTACATTGTTTTATAACTGCTTATCTTTTGTATTAAAATATTTCATATGTTCATAGTGGGCATGGTAAAGTTCCCATTGGTCTTGCATACAGATTTCACTTAAACAAAGTTAACCTGCTTTCTCAAATCTGCTGTGAAACAAATCACAAACTGTACTTTTCTTTACTTTAAATTGAAACCTTTGAAATGTGGATTTATAGAAGAATAGATAGAATTGGATGGAAAGAAAACAGAGCAAATGATGAAGTTTTAAAACAACTAAAAGTTAAAAGAGAACTATCTATCTATCTATCTATCCATCTGTTGACCTTTTGAGTCGTAGCCAGCCCATACAGCATAGACCCAAATACTCTTTCTCTTATCTAAATTTTTATTCTAGCAGTTTTCAATCCTAAAGAGAACTACTAAACACAATTAGAACAAGACAAATGAAATTTTTGGGGCATGATAAAAGACACAACAGCCTACTAAAAGTAATATTGGAGGGGAAAATACAGGACAATAGAGGCAGAGGCAGACCAAGACTAACATGGACGAGTTACATCAAAACATAGACAAGTCAGCCTAAGACAAATTGCACCATCAAAGCAAGAGACAGAGGGGATGGCGCTGAAATAAACAAAATGTACGACTGAAATAAACAAAAGAATAGGAAAAATAATTTTAATGTCATGAAGAACATACTAACATCAAAACAAATAACACCGTGGCTAAAACTAAGAATAGCAAAATGTTATATCTTCTCAATATTCCTATGTGGTGCTGAATCATGGACATTAGACAAGAAAACAGAACAGAGAATTGAAGCCTTTGAAATGCAAATATATAGAAGAATAGGTAGAATTGGATGGAAGGAAAAGAAAACAAACGATGAAGTCTTAAAACAACTAAAAATGAAAAGAGTACTACTGAACACTATTAGAACAAGACAAATGCGATTCTTGGGCCATGTTAAAAGACACAACAGCCTACTTAAAGTAATCCTGGAAGGGAAAATACAAGGTAAAAGAGGCAGAGGAAGACCAAGACTAACATGGATGAGTAACATCGAAAGATGGACAAATTAGTGTATGACAACCTGCACCATCAATGCAAGAGACAGAGCAGAATGGCGCTCCATGGTAGCCAACCTTCGTTGCGGAGACGGCACTCGATGATGATGATGAATAAACGTTATATCTTTACAATTATATTACGTTATATCTCTGCCTCTTTTACCTTGTATTTTCCCTTCCAAGATTACTTTTAGTAGTGGCTATGTAAGATTAGTTTTATTCAATTACATATCTGTGTTGTTTGTTTGTTCCTACTGAAGGCCTATTGAGCTGAAATGTTGTTCAAATTCATATTAAAAAGCTTTAATCATACCATTTTTTCCATTTTTTTTTTTCAATTTTCCCTCACATTTAGCTTTACTGCAGCTTGCCATTTTTATGCATTCATTTGCATTTCTTGGCCTTGACCCCTTACTTTTAGTAGGCTGCTGTGTCTTTTAACATGTCCCAAAGATCTCATTTGTCTTGTTTGAATTATGTTTAGTAGTTCTCTTTTTATTTTTAGTTGTTTTAAGCCTTCATCATTTGTTTTCTTTTCTTTCTATCCAATCCTTCTTATTCTTCTATGAACCCACATTTCAAAGACTTCAATTTTCTGTTCTGTTTTCCTGTCTAATGTCCATGTTTCTGCACCATATAGGAATGTTGAGAAGATATAACATTTTGCAATTCTTAGTTTTAGCCCTGGTGTTATTTGTTTTGATGTTTTTATGGTATTAAAATTACTTTTTGCCATTCCTATTCTTTTGTTTATTTCAGATTTACATTTTCCATCACTGGTTATAATATGCCCAAGATAGTTGTAGCTCTGAACTGTCTCCATGTCTATTCCTTCAACTTTGATATCCACTTGTAGATTTTGAATATTATCTTTGTTTATGATCATAGTTTTTGTCTCTTTGATATTCATGTCTGATCCATATTTTTTGTTTGTCATGTTTATTTCATTAAGTAATTGTAGATCTTTTAGGATTTTCTGTTTGTAATACAGTATCCTCAGCATACCTTAGGTTATTGATTATCTTTCCATTAATGTTTAGGCCTGTCATCTCTGTGATGTTTTAAAGATTTGCTCAGTATATAGATTGAACAAGCTTGGTGATAGGATGCATTTTTGTCTTACTCCTCTCTTTATATCAATAATTGTAGAGTTCTCTTTGTTATATTTTATTATTGCAGTCTGCTCCCAATACACATTAGTCATATGTTTGTGTCATCTAGATGTAAACCTTTTAGGCAGTCTATAAGTTGTGCTATTTGAGCTTAAATGAAACATTAATGAATAATCTGTTCTAAGAAGCTAAGCATAATGGGAGCTTTACCAAATGTAGTGGGATTGTCTGTACTAAGAAATCATTCATTATGACATTACTTAATATGCCTAATTTTGTCATTCAGGAACATGCCAAATATATTCACCAGCAATTGTTAATTTCTTGAAAGGAATTCTTAATGTGATGTAACTGAGGGCCACTTTAAAGGCTTTCTCTGACAGTGACGGAATAGTGTTCCAGTATAATGATATATCATACCCTAATGTTTCTGTGAACACTATTGTAGTCACCACACAAATGTCAATAGCACACATTAAAATTGAGTTCTCACCGACCATTTCGCAGGCCGACAGTGCACTGACGGTGTGTGAGGTGCAAACATTTACAGACACCTATTGTCTGGACGGGCATTCTGGGTCATAGTGGGTGTAGCAAAGGCTGTAACGTCATCATCTGTACGTGTCATGGCAACTGTTCACATGGGATTTGTGGACATGACTACTCCAGGTCTTGTCTTAGTGTCTGTCCTTTATGTGAGAAAAAATCCGGAAAATGCCTACAATGTAAACATCCTAGCTATACCTGTAATGACACTTGGTCTTGATGGTAATTTTGGGCTACAGTGCAAACAGACGTATTTTGATGTCTGTGACATCATATGTGACCCGGAAAGTGCAGACTGTATGTGCAAGGAAACATACTACGGGTCAGACTGCACTCTCGAATGTCCGGACAACTGTTTCAATGACACCTGTGAACAGTCAACTGGGAACTGTACATGCAAGGGAACGTTCTACGGGTCAGACTGCACTCTCAAATCTCTGGACAACTGTTTGAACGGAACCTGTGAACAGTTAACCGGGGCCTGCGTCTCGTATGTCGATGATTCTCACATTAAGAAGAGTCTGCCAACTACAACAAACCCAAGCATATGGATACCTTTCACAATCGCTGCTCTTCTACCTCCTCTTCTGCTTCTCTTGAATTGAGCCATGGCTCAATTCTCAGTGTATATCCGTGCTAGTCGTAGCTCATATCTTAGTGGGTGTCTGCGATAACCATGGCTGATATCTTAGTGGGTGTATGTGCTGGCCATGGCTCATATCTTAGTGTGTGTCTGGGCTGGCCATGATTCATATCTTAGTGTGTGTCTGTGCAGCCATGGTTCATATCTTAGTGTGTGTCTGGGCTGGCCATGATTCATATCTTAGTGTGTGTGTGGGCTGGCCATGATTCATATCTTAGTGTGTGTCTGGGCTGGCCATGATTCATATCTTAGTGTGTGTCTGTGCTGGCCATGATTCATATCTTAGTGTGTGTCTGTGCTGGCCATGGCTCATATCTTAGTGTGTGTCTGGGCTGGCCATGATTCATATCTTAGTGTGTGTCTGGGCTGGCCATGATTCATATCTTAGTGTGTGTCTGGGCTGGCCATGATTCATATCTTAGTGTATGTCTGTGCTGGCCATGGTTCATATTTTAGTGTATTTCCGTGCTAGCCATGGCTCATATCTTAATGTGTTTCTGTGATAGACATAGTTCATATCTTTGTGTGTTTCCGTGAAGCCATGGCTCATATCTTAATGTGTTTCTGTGCTAGCCATGGCTCATATCTTAGTGTGTTTCTGTGCTAGCCATGGCTCATATCTTAGCTTGTGTGTGTATGTGTGTGTGTGTGTTTGTGCTAGCCATGGCTCATATCTTGGTGTGTGTCATGTTAGTCATATCTCATATCTTGGTGTGTCCGTGTTAATCATGTCTCATATCTTTATGTGTGTCTGTGTTTAATCATATCTCATATCTTAGTGTGTATCTGTGTTAGTCATGTGTCATATCTTTGTGTGTACATGTCTGGATTAGTGATATCTCATATCTTTGTGTGTATGTTTATGTTAATCCTATCTCATATCTTTGTGTGTGCATGTCTGTGTTTGTCACGTCTGAGATCCTTGTGTGTTCATGGCTATGTTAGTCACATCTCATATCTTTGTGTGTATGTCTATGTTAGGCATGTGTCATATCCTTGTGTGTGCATGTCTATGTCAGTCATATCTCATATCTTTGTGTGCATGTCTATGTTAGTCATGTGTTATATCTTTGTGTGTGCATATCTATGTCAGTCATATCTCATATCTTTGTGTGCATGTCTATGTTAGGCATGTGTCATATCTTTGTGTGTGCATATCTATGTTAGTCATATCTCATATCTTTGTGTGCATGTCTATGTTAGTCATGTGTCATATCTTTGCGTGTATGTCTGTGTTAGTCATATCTCATATCTTGATGTGTGTCAGTGTTAGTCATGTCTTGTATCGCTGTGTGCATGTCTGCATTAGTCACATCTCATATCTTTGTGTGTGTGCATGTCTGTGTTAGTCACCTCTAGTGACTCGGACAGATCGTGCTCGTAAATCTGGGAGGGCCAACCATCTAAGGGCAGAATCCCCCTACAGAAAAGACAATCTGCTGCCTTGCAGGAAGATTGGGGACAATCAAAGGCTAAGGAAAGCAAACCTGAATAAAATGCTGGCTGAAATCGGATGCACTGGGCCACTAGTGCAGAACACAGTGCAACGTTTTAACAGGTGTTCAATCAGAGTGGTTCTGGCAGACTCTAATTGTGATGTTCTGTCTGTGGGGGTGATCAACACACTTAACCTGACAGCTGACTTCATGTGAGAGTCTGGAATCCTACTCTGATTGAGTCCTGATCGCAGAGAGCAAGCGAGAGTAACTGAGGGCAATCTGATCATCAGAAGTTTTTCCCTTCAGAAGCAAGCATTTTGGCTCCTAAGCTAATCAAAATACTTTTTAAAAAAAATAGTAAAGAGCCCCTGTCATGCCAAGTGGCGTATAGGGAATATGGTGTTAGTGACCATAAATTTTACAGACCTTCAGCACATGATTTTATGGGGTAATGTGGTCGGTATTATGCCTGTGCCGCTTTACTTTCCCAGAAAAAAATCCGGTACTCATTTAAGGCTGGGTGAACCTGGAAGCTGTTGGTTGGGATTGAATCCTACCCCGTGTCCTTTGTAGTCCAGTACACTAACCACTGTGCTAAAAATACTTTTAGAAGGGCAAGAATGAGTCCATAAGAGTTATAGCTATATTAGATCAAGTTAGAGTTCTTAAGTCAGTTCACAAGAAACATTCCTGATCAAATGTCATAATATTTAGAAATTGACCATGGCTAAAAAATTGAGCAACTTGACATTAAGTTTATATTTGCTAGGCACAAACATGTAAATACATTTCTAACGTGATTCACATTAATCCTTGCTTATGTCTTCCTATTGTTAGCCTGGCTCTTTCTAAACTTTATAAAAATTATTTCCAGTGAGTTAGTTCATTTTGAGCTGAAGACAGAAAATAAGGAAGAAATAAAAAATTAACAATATGCGACAATTTATTGCAATGATCAATCTAGTATCATCAGATTTTTTACAGGACCTGCCATTTGTCTCATCTCATAAACTGCTTCTGAGTGCACCTTTCAGTTTCAGCAAGGGAAATGATGCATTCTGGTAAGAGCTCCACACAAAATATTTTGATGCAATATCATCTCTCCAATATCTAGTAAACAACAGCTGTAACTTGCAATCTTACACAATCAGCATATAAGACTGATAAGTTTACTTACTACCAAGTTGCCAATAATGTAGGTGAGCAGAAAAAATGGCACACATGGCCAACTGGCAACTCTA
Source organism: Megaustenia siamemsis (assembly GCA_032433765.1). Classification (NCBI taxonomy): domain Eukaryota; kingdom Metazoa; phylum Mollusca; class Gastropoda; order Stylommatophora; family Ariophantidae; genus Megaustenia; species Megaustenia siamemsis. The sequence continues at coordinate 21,040,478 of JAVIAB010000124.1, forward strand.
TAACACCACCACATGGACTCAATCCATTCACCACACAGAACTCGGAAAACAATCATGAATGAATGTAAGAAGTCATTGAAATTCCATCTGGGCATTTCTTCCGGTGCTAATATTTGTGTTCCACTGAGAAAACATTGAAATTTAAAACAAATTAGTTGTAGTTAAGCAGAAACTGTTAACTTTTAAAAAGTAGAAACTAACAAAAATAATGTTATGCTTTATAACAATTATGTGTAGCTACTGAAAATAAAGTAGATATAAACTTAAACAGGCAATGAAATTTAAAAACATGGATAAAATATGGAAATAAAAAATGCTAAGCAAGAAAACTAACCTTAGAATATTAAACTCAAAAGTATTATCAACCCTTACCAATGCACGTGAAAGCTGGAAAACAACAAAAGAGATTGAAAGAAAACTAAACGCCTTTGAAGACAAATGCTTAAGAAAAATGCTTTGTGTACAATAGAATAATTCAAGACAAGTATAGAGATAATAGGAAGGGAAGATGGGCATATGTTGGACCTATACTGAGAAGAGACAACAAGATAATTCCAAAACAAGTTCTCCTATGGGAGACTTCAGGATACAGAAAAAGAGGAAGATCTAGAGATTCAATAAAAAGAATGTTTATAAGAAAAGCAAAGTTGGCAGGAGTAGACTCATTGGATAAGATTGAACATCTTATCAGGAACACAGATGGATGGTGAAAAACACTACTAGCCCTATACGACATCTAGCAGAGTAGAAAGAATCAAGATGATGATCAAGAAATGTAAACACAACATGTCACATTTATGTCATTTATGTCATATTTAAACAAGAATAGAACTATACGGGGCAACCGAATCACTTAAACAGACAGCTGCCTTCATAAGAAAGTCCGGAATCCTACTCTGAATGAGCCATGATCGCAGCAGAAGAAGAAGAAAACAAGAATAGGATAATGAGTATACTGAAAGAATGTATTTTAATGCAGTGGCCATTTAAGCATGAGTTCTTTGCCTTGATGCCATGACAATAAGAAAAACACATTCTCTCTGTCATATCATGTGGAAAATATTTATATGATATATTATAGGGTAAAGAGGCAAAGAAAATATGGAAAACTTAAAAAAAAAAAATATGAAAAGATGGCATTAAAGAATAAAAATGCTTGACATTGTCAGCTCTCAATGAGCTGCTGAAAGCAGAAAATCATTTTAAAAATTGGTTATTGTCATCCATTACTGTTGCCCCAGAGACCCTAAGAGTTGCAGAATTGGAAGGAGAGAAATAAAAAAATAATTGTCTTATGGGCGGTCAAGACACCATTGTGTCTGTGTTCAGGCATTGTGCCTGAATCTTATTTCACCTTCTGGCAATGTCTTTGTAAAATGGATTAACTGGTCTAGTCAAAGAAGTAAGAATCAAGAGGGGAGATAGCTGGGTGCCTAAAAGTGTCAAGGTAAAGTCCAATATGATGGACCAAAAGATATAAATGTCTCAGTTCATTGTAAGGTACAAAACAAATGCATATAAACATGTCTAGTTTCACAGTTAATGCCTAAGGAAGATAAGGAAGAGGAGATATTGTTTGATGACTGTAAATAAATAAACCCTCCTTTTATTAATTTGTGATTTTCATTATGCTGCACTACATCATGAAAATGAAAGATCTGTAGACAGCTTTTCTTTTACAGTTTGCACAGAAGTAGGACTGAGTAAATGGATAGAAACTGAAACAGAAATGAAATAAGGATGTATTTTATATCCCTATTAGTTGAAATTACTATCAACTTCATAATGCAGAAATGCTGTACAGGTAACAAAGGCACAGAATAGATACATGAGTCTCATTTAGAGGACTCTGATTATACAGATGATATAGTTGTTATCAGTAGTAATGTGAACATCAATCTATCTATCTATCTACTGACCTTTCGAGCCATAGCTGGCCCATAGGGCATAGACCCAGATACTCTTTCTCTTATCTAAATTTTTATGATAGCAGTTTTCAATCCTTGTAAAGATCTTTTATCAAATCTCGCCATTTGTCTCTGTTTTGTGTAAGCAACTCTATCTCACTGAGGGAGCCGATTCCTACTTCTCTTGCCTCTCTCATCAATGTTACCAACTTTGTGCTATGAAAGTCAAACATGGACCCTTTCTAAATCACAATTAAGAAAGATCAATACATGTGAGATGCAATGCTTGAGTAAAGTAACAAACAACACAAGAAGAGATAGAATACCAAATGAAACCATAAGAAAAATGGTAGGAACAAAACCCTGCCAGGATAATATAGAACAACAACAACTTAAATGGTTTGGCCACCTGGTCAGGATGAATCCTCACCCATCACCATCAAGGGCGTTCTTCTCAAGAATGCATGGAAAAAGACCAAGAAGAAGATGGATAGATGCAGTGACAGAGACATGTAACAACAAAGGAAAATAACTAATTCAGACAGTTCGAGCAGCTCAAGAATGACAAATGATATAACCATGACACTTTTTAGGTATCAGTGCAAAGAGAAAAGAAGAAGAAGATCATGAAAAAATGAAATATGACACACAGAAGATAGGAATCATAATAGAAAAAGGTCTTGAACAGGGAAAAAACAAATTGATTCTTAGTCAACTTTGGTCTTCATTTTCCTCCAGTTACTTTTAAGGACTGTGTAATCTTTCTGCATGAGTCTTCTGCAGAAGACCATTTTTTTAAGTCAAAACATTTGATTGTCCAGCTTAATCTTATCTGTATAATTAACACAATGAACTTGAATTCATTAGAACTGCCCTAGGCCTTCCCATCATTCTGCTCAAAGAATAGTTTGAACCTTATCACTGGTTCAAAAGGGGACAGCCAAAACTGCAATGTTTACATACAGTATCACACATTTCCTGCCTCAGCATCTTCATGCTACCAGCCATCAGTACAATAGCACCATTCAAAGACAAATTTGTGCCACTCATTGTTTTCCTCTTTTCATGTAGATGATGGTGGCAAAATACTCATTTATATATTTTCTATTACATTTGTAATATACATGCATCTTTATTGAGTTATTATTGAGTTATTAGTAGGTCATCATCATTGCACTCTGAACATGTCCATAGTTGCTCATGCATCTTTAAGCACAAGTAGAAATCTTTCTCTCTTATTCTTCCACTAATGCACACAAACACACATGTATAAATATAAAAACATATGTAAAATATAACAGTTTGTTTTCAAGAATAGGATCATAAAACTTAAATACTTAAGGTAACAGGTAGCAAAATGTTATTGTGAATTAAGTCTGTGGTAACCTAGGTTTACTTTATTTTTACCAACAGGTTTAATGATTCAAGGTCAAGGCATAGAAATGTATATAAAAGCATAAAAATGTAAAGCTGCTGTGAAGCTGATGATACTTTAGTGCTGCTGTTTCCCTTACATGAGGTGTTCCATTAGCATCTAACTGCTTTCTATCCCTAGCAATGTACAAACAAGAATAATGTTAGAAAGAATTAAAAATGCTCTGGACACAAAACTATGACTTGAACAAGCAGGTTTCCATCAAGATAAATCTTGTACTGACAAAATTTCTACTCTGTGCATCATAGAACAGTTGATAGAATGACAGTCCACACTGTACAACACCTGAGTGGACTTTTAACAATTATTTGATAGTGTAGACAGAGACGTGATGTGGAAACTGATGCTACACAATGGGACTCTACACAAATTCATCTCAGCAATTGTATGAACATTCTACATGTCAGGTTGTCAATAACAGGAAACTCACAGACCCTATCCTAGAAATGATGAAGACATGGAAAGCAAAGTTAAGAAATCCTAAACTGTCTCCAATACTCTTCGCCCTTTATGGAAGTTCAATGCACTTTCTCTGTGGAACAAAATCAGGACCTTCAACACAGATGTCCAGGCAGTCCTGTTCCATGATTCTGAACATTGAGAGAAACTAAGATTAATAGCTACAGACTCCAATCCTTTTTAATAGATGCATTAGGCAGCTTCTTAACATTAGATGGCCAAATAAAATTACAAAATGAAAACGTTTGGGAAAGAATTTACTAGATACCAGTAGGAATGGAGATGAAGAAAAGGAAATGGGGATGGATTGGCCACACATTGTGAAGATCACCAAAAAATATTACAAGACAGTCAATGAACTGGAATCAACTAGGAACTAGAAAAGTTGAAAGGCCCAAGCAGACCTGGAGAAGAACCATTGAGATAGAAGCAAAGACTGCAGGATAGATGCTTGCTTGGCTGAAGAGGATAGCACAGAGCCAGGTCTATTAGCAGAGTGTGGATGCAGCCCTTTACTCCAACAGGAGTTGCAAGGTGTAAGTCAAGTCCAGCAAGAGTGGCACAATGACCACCAAATTATCAGAATGATGATAATGATGATGAAATGATGACACAATAATGTATTTAAATTGCATAAACACATACACATAAAAAGAAGTCATAATGTTATAAAATACATACTTTTCCATTACCCCTTTAACTATATATTTTTTGTAATGTTCAGAGAACAGTTGTTGACCCATGACAGCAAAGATAAAAATGACGATAGCCAAAACAATAATCAGGTTTCCAAGGGCTCCCATTGTTCTTGCCACAATAGATAATAGCATATTTAAGGTGGGCCAAGACTTGGCTAGTTTGAACACTCTCAGCTGTGAATAGTAGATGAAAGAAAATAACAAGAAACCTTTATGATAAGTCATCATGTTACTAGTCAGTCCAAGGACTGGCACTGATTTCATATAATAATAAATAAAATACTTCATAATAAAACATAACAATATGGTAGAGTTGTAAACATTCTAAATTTTCATACAAGAAGTTCATCATTATCATGTGCCGTGCATGCAGTCAGAGGTGATCATGTTTCTCAAAATATTTTAGCCTTCTGTTTCTGCAGTTCAGCTGTTGATATCTTTCTTTGCCATACTTTTAAACTCTGTCATTATCTCACTTTTTAAAGTGTATAGCCAGTTGTTATTATTCCAAGTTTTCCTATTCTCATCACATTAGCTAAAAATGATAAACTGAATTTTTTTTTTCAAATGAGCTTTACAATTTCTGTGTGTATGTGTGTGGGTTTAATTCAAGATGTCATACTATTTCTTCAAGATGCGTATGGTATTTGAAACATTCTGCTATACTCCTACATTTCTGTTGTCTCAAATGATCCTATTGCATGTTAATTAACTCTCCATGGCTCTATTTCATACGAGAGAGCAGAGCCTATTTAACATGAAGAATACCTTTACTTAAAAGATCTGTATTTCTCCTTCCTCCTTCCTGTGTCTTCCTTTCTATTCTAGTTCTTATATTATTTTTGTTTTGTTTCTAATTTGCTATTTTTAATTTTGCTATGTTTTAGAAGGAGGGTATTCTTTACATGCATATCTTTGTGTGTGCTTGTCTTTGTTAGTCACATCTCATATCTTTGTGTGTGCATGTCTGTGTTAGTATAGTGACTTGGACAGATGGTGCTCGTAAACCTGGAAGGGCCGATCATCTAAGGGCAGAATCCCCCTACAGAAAAGACAGTCTGTTGCCTTGCAGGAAGATTGGGGACAATCAAAGGCTAAGGAAAGCAAACCTGAATAAAATGCTGGCTGAAATCGGATGCACTGGGCCACTGCAGAACACAGTGCAACGTTTTAACAGGTATTCAATTAGAGTGGACCTAACAGACTCTAATTATGATGTTCTGTCTGTGGGGTCGATCAATTCACTTAAACAGACAGCTGTCTTCATGTGAGAGTCTGGAATCCTACTCTGATTAAGTCTTGATTGCAGAGAGAGAGAGAGAGAGAGAAAAGATCTGATAGTGACATTTTGTAGAAAATGCAAGCAATTGTAAGATGAACCAAAAATAAAAAATACAATTGATCAAATGAAAGCAATCATCATTATCGAGTGTGACTGCTGATGTAAGTGATCATGTTTGTCCACAACTGTCTATCTTTACATCAGTTTATCAAATCTGTTGTTGATTTCCTACCAAATCATTCACATAATTAAACTGTCTTAAATTTCTCTGTTCTTCTTTATCTCTTCTTCTCTCTCTCTCAAAAAAAAAAAAAAGTCTACATATAATCAGTATTGGTTTATGGATGTGAATCATAGACTATAGATTAAAAATTTAAAAATATCACTCACAGTAACAGAGATAAAAGTTCTAAAAAGATTATTTAACACATCATGAGCTGAAAATAATTGAGATAAAATAAAAAAATAGCAAAATAGAAACAAAACAAAAAGAATATAAGAACTGGAATAGAAATGGAAGACACAGGAAATAAATTAAAAATATCCTAAGGAAGGAGGGTATTCTAAATCTAAACATAAATTTAAAATTTAGAGCGTAAAACATAGAAGGAAAATTTAAAAAAAAGAAAGATGAAAAATCTGAAATGAAATGGCAAAGTTATTCAAAAATCAAAAGATGTTCCAAGTTTTGAAATTCTCAAAGGATAGATGATTGTCGAGAGAAACAACAGTCAATGCCAAAAGCCATGACACATGATGCTATATATATAAAACATTTGTTAACAGATTAGCAGCTTTGCCAATGTCTCTGTATCAGTACAATTCCTATAGTTTTCTCCTATAGACATTTCTGCAATAAATATTAAACTATATAGCAAATCCCTAGGAAAGTGAAGGTATAATACAGAAAACATTAAACCAGCTCATCAAATGTTAATTTCCACAACATTCATTAATATGTCTTATAGACTTTAGGAACAGTGAATGATATAGGCTATGCTATGACTTTCTGAACTAGCATGTAAAAATATAATAGCCATAAAGACAAAGTTGTACAAAAATAAAATTTAAATGTATAAATCCCATGAACAAATACTATAATGCATTTAAAATTAAACTTTTTGAAGAATATATGAAGTATTGTATTTTTTTTATATTACACTTTATTGAAGTTAATTAAAATTTTAAAACATATTTTTAAAGTCTTGTTGATAATAATATTTTTATTATATTTTCAATTGACATTTTGTTGTTGTTGTTGTTGTTGCATTCGCCAGCTTTCAACTCTGACGAAGTCCCTAGAGACTAGGAACTGAATTTTGCGTGTTAATCCATTTTTCCCTGGCAGCCGTGTGCACAGGGGTCCCTTGCCGCACAACCAGATAACTCCGACTTCGGAAGTACTCTCATGTTTTTTTCCGTCGATGAGTAACTGACATTTCAAGCTGGGCCTCGCTGCTGAGACCAGGGGTAGTTGTCACAGAAAGAAATCATAAATAAAAATCCCAACTGGTGGAGCCGAGATTTGAACCCACAACCTCTCTGTCCTGAGGCCGGCGACCTGCCTTGAGACCAACAAATCCCACATAGACTTGGAATATGAGGAAACTGCAACAAGGAACACTTTTCATGCATAGCTTGCAATGGTTCCTGCCGCCTATCCACCATATACCAGAAGTTCACATCCTCCCGAAAGTGATGATCGTCATATTTCTTTAAAAATGTATAGCGCTTGATGATGTTACACATAACAATGGCGCAAGCACAGCAATGATGCGCCCTTTAGATTCTTGATTACTCTAGTGAATGTAGCCTATGATGAACTGAACATGGTGCAAATTCCCTGAAGAGATAAAACTGCGGCTAACGAAGCATTTCACATTAATAAGTATCATGGAAATAACTTGCGTCAAGCAAATCCAACAACGGTCATGAACAGCACCAATGTGACGTAAAGCGCAGAACAAGCCTAGATGATGGAAGGTCACATTCACAACACTTGATTTGTTGAAAATGGAATATCGCCGGCGTACGACATTGTTTTATCGGCGCAGATGTAATAAGTAGATCTTTATCTTGACTTTAACGCATAGGAGTGCGATAGAGAACTGAAATTAATCAATGCACTTTTTGCAGCGATCGAGAGAACGTGGACTAGATCCGCCATCTTAGAAACGGAAGACAACAACAACAACAACAAGCTGACATTTTGATTTTTTTTTTAGTTACTCAAAGAATGTTCTCAATTATTTTTATATGACTTCCCATCTCTTACCAAACGGAAGGCTCTCAACACAGATAAGCCAGGGAGTCTGACACTTCCCATGGAGAGTTCCATAAGAGAGAGGGCCACAATGATAGAATCAAAAATGTTCCAGCCATCCTTGAAGTAGTTGACAGGGCTCATGGCAATGATTTTTAGAAATGCTTCAGCAGCAAAAATTACTGTGAACAACTGCAAATAAAAGCAGTGAGTTTATTTTAGCATTATATCTGAATACTTATTATTTTTTAAAATCACTACATGATGTGAAAATGAGGATATATTATTTACAAAAGTATTGTAAAAAATACATGTTAAATGCATTGTGAATGTACAGTTTGCCATGTTATTTTTGTTAAAATCCAGCTTGCTCCAGCAAACACATCTAAATCTTATTTCTATAATGAATTCTAGTGTAAGTAGTAAAACCTGCTGTTTTTCAGTTGATTCCATTTCAGCATAATTTTTTCATAAATTATGATGCTGTCAAGTTAATTAAGGAAGGAATCAAACTATCTCAACTAAATATAACTCTTGAAGAGGTAAATGAGGCATACCAGGAACAGATACATGAACAAATATAATATAGCAGATTAGTTGGCAGAAAGATAAAGCAATTTAGCAGAAAAAAAGCATAATACAGAGTGTCTCACTTTGCCACCAAACCCAGCATTTCCTCAATAAATTTAACACTATTGATATATATTATTACAATGATATTTGAATAGGATTCCTCACGTTGTGCAAAAAATGAAAAGAAATGTGTGTGTGTGTGCCACTTAATTGTTGTGGCACTGAGTAGCACAGCCTGCCTGATGTACCACTCTGCTGATCTCTGGTTTTTGGCTGAGCGTAACAAAAAAAAAAGTAAAGTGCCCCCGTCACGCCAAGTGGCGTATAGGGAATATGGTGTTAGTGACCATAAATTTTACAGACCTTCGGCACATGATTTTTGGGGTAATGTGGTCGGTATTACGCCCATGCCGCTTCACTTTCCCAGAAAAAAATCCGGTACCCACTAAAGGCTGGGTGAACCCGGAAGCCGTCGGTTGGGATCGAACCCGACCCCTTGTCCTTTGTAGTCCAGTTCACTAACCACTGAGCTATCACGGCTCCCTTTTGGCTGAGCGTACCAACACAATATTTCAACAACCATGAGTCCACATCACTCCTTCAGATGAAAGAGATGGGAGTTAAGATCTATCTATCTATCTATTGACCTTTCGAGCTGTAACCGGCCCATAGGGCATAGACCAAGATACACCTTCTCCTATATGAATTTTTTTTTTTGTTCTAGCAGTTTTCTTTTAAAGATATTTTATCAAATCTCGCCATCTGTCTCTGTTCTGTGCAAGCAGTTCTATCTCATTGAGGGAGCCAGTTCCTTCTGCTCTTGCCTCTCTCATCAATGTTCTTCTCAGTGTCTCCCTGGGATTTCCTCTTTTTCTTTTACCTGTTGTTTCCCATATGAGGGCTTGCTTTGCTATTCGGTTATTTTCTCTTCTCATCACATGTCCAACATATGACCATCGTCTTTTCTTTATTACTGAAGATATTAGTGGTTGATTGGCGATTTCTCTAATTTCCTCGTTTGTTTTGAATTCGTTCCATGCTATACCAAGTATTTTCCTTAGACATTTATTTTCGAATGCGTTCAACTTTATTTCTATATCTCTTGTTGTTTTCCAGCTTTCACACGCATACGAAGTTAAGATGGGCACAGCCAAAAATGAGAAACTTAGTGGGCATATAAGAGAACTTATTAACCAACACAGAATTGGAGTCGTCAGTCGCTGGACACTGCGGGACTTACTGAGGAAGGGATCTGAGCACCTATGGACATTTTCGGAGTGCAGTGATGATGACCCACAAATAACTCAATAACTCAAATAACTTGCACAATGTGGTTGTTGTTTATGACTGTCAGTGTGCAGTATGTGTGAGTTCACACAAGATAGCCATAAAATGTCTTAATATACTCTTTAAGGAATGAGTGTTTAGTGGTAAAACTCATTAAAGAAATGCTGAGTTCAGTAGTGAGTGAAACACCCTGTATATACTCTCTACACTAGCAACAGAAACATGTTCAAAATATGAACCAGCAATGATCATGGGAGCAACACTGGTAAAATAACAGCTGAAAATATGTCATAGATGTGCCAGACACCTTATAAAAAAGAGAAAACTTATATGGCCATTATCGCAAACATATTTAATTGATCCTGTGCATTGTTGAATTTTGTTGTGCACTTCCTGATTGATGATATGTAATGTACAAACTTTATACGGGTCTTAGAAGGTGACTTTCAGAAATCTCCCATGTCCCTTATGAGTGACTTTAGCAGTATCTCTCTTGTTGCTAATGGCTTTAGTGTGTCTCCCTTGTACATACTTAAATAAAAGGTATTTATATATATCTTGCAGAAATATGGTATAAGTGTACTTTTTTTTCTTTATGACACCTGACACATTTAGGAATGATGTTTGTGTCAGCAACATGTCAAGAACACTATTTTCTATGAGAAAATAGCTGGGACCTATTTTCAAAGTCAGGGTGAACATCAAAATAATAACGGTTTAAAAAAAAAAAATATAGCCACTCACAAAAATTCCACAATATCAGAATTTTAAAATAAAATTTTGCAGAATGTTGCATTCATCACAACCTGTCTGAAAAGAATCTCTTACTCTAGCCAAAACACCTACTTTTTCAGTTGTCATGTTCAATATTTCCTTGATGTCTTGAAATAACCTTCTTCTTCATCTGTCCCTAATGTGTTTGTTGCCCATGAACCATGCCTTCCATTATTGTTCTTTCAGCCCACTGTGCCTTTTGATGTGGTTATAGTATTTAAATTTCCTCTTTATAACGGTGTTTATAAACCAGTTATTTTTAACATTTAAATCTTTTAAAATAACCTTATTGCTTTTTTACATTATCCAATGTATCTTAAGGATTTTTCTGTAACATTTTGTTTTGAATGAATTTATTTTTTTCTGGCTATTTGCAAGATTCAATATCAGACAGAATTTATTAATTAAAAGAAAAGTAGAAATTGTTATCTGAAAAGAGGTCATTTTATCTGACAAAGAAAGATTTTTCACAAAAAATCAGGATATTATAATTTATTTTCAATACTTTTATAGTAAGATAACTGTTTGGCCAAAAGCAGGACACATCTTAAAAGCAAAACATATCCAAGTGTCTGGTACACCCTAAACAACAGATCTTCAATCTTAGAATTTTCTGTGAGAAATATTAATATGATGTGCTCATTATCATCATCAAGTACCGGGCTTACTGGCGTAGGTGATCATGTCTCTCCACAACTTTCGATCTCGATAGTTATTTATAATTTCTGTTGTTGACCTTCTGCCAGGCCATTCTCTTAAGCTGTCTGGTATCTTTTCTCTTCATCTCTCAATTTTCCCAGTTGTTACAATATATTCCAGTTGTTCTCTTCTCATTACATGGCAAAAAAATGATGATTGTTTCTTCCTAATATTGGAAATTAGCTCTACATGTGCTCATAGATATCTTAAAAACATTTGATAGAGTTTGACATGAATTTGCCAGATTAAAACTATGACAGCACAATCGAGTGCTGACAGTAGATTCGATCAGAAGTGTTGTGAAGAATAAGATTAATTAGTATGTGTCAATTATAATGTGAGCCTTCAGGTTCAATGCAGCATGAGGCTGATGCCTGAGAGTCATGTTCCAGGTGGGCCCAGCTCCCTCAGAGTGTCAAGAAACTAAAGGGCTGAAATACTTGCTCAAAGCGGGCCTTTTCTGATGATAGATTACATCCTGCTGCAAAGCTCTATATAAAGAGTTTCCTGTTACTGGCATGCAGTCTTATGGGTAATGATGATGATATATAATTTCAGTGTAATTATAGTTTGCAGTATAAAATCTATCTGCCAAGGTTTCAAGAGCAGTACTTGTCAATGGAAACTGAGGTGAATGCTCAGTTCAACAGTTGGAGTTTGACAAGACGTGTTTACTCTTTCCTGTTTTATTCAACATCTATTTGGTAAGAATCATGAAAGTACTATAAGTAGTGGTGGTAGAATTATTAATAACCTGCAGTTTGCTGATAACATAAATGGTATAACAGCAACACAACAAGAATTAACTGGCCTGAAACAATGACTAAAAATAAACAGATGGTGCATATGGCATGAAGATAAATGAAATATTGATGACCAACAGCCCTAGGAACATTGTAGCAAAACTAAAAATAAATGGACAAAAACTAGAAGCTTTAATACTTTGGATCAATTGTCAGTGATAAAATGTTGAAACATGAAATAATGGCAAGAATAGTGGAAACTACAGTAGATCGTGCGAGGTTAAAGTCTATTTGCAAAGATAATATTACTTTTGGCTTTTAAATCATGGATGTGCACCCTTGTTGTAATAATTTTTCTACATGCTTGTGAAACATGGACATGTACAGCAGAACTACGGAATATAATACAAGCTTTGGAGATGAAATGTTATTAAAAGGTTTTGGAATTTCTAACTGGTATTGTATTGTGCAAGAAAAAGTTAGCAAAAGAACACAGCAAGAAATCAGAGTACATGTTGATCTTTTGACCATTGTGAAAAAGCACAAAATGAAATTATTTGGCCACATATCTCAATCATCTATCTATCTATCTATTGACCTTTCGAGCCCTAGCCGGCCCATAGGGCGTAGACCAAGATACTCCTTCTCCTATCTGAATTTTTGTTCTAGCAGTTTTCTTTTAAAGACATTTTATCAAATCTCGCCATTTGTCTCTGTTCTGTGCAAGTTGCTCTATCATCTGGCCTGACAAAAAATAATTTTGCAGGGAACTCTGAAAGAAGGAAGGATAGAGAAAGAGAAGGAAAGATAACATCAAAGAATGGATAGGTTTTGATTTTTCAGCTGCCCAAAGAACAACTAGATAGAGATTTATAGAAAAGGTTCATAAAGTCTGTCAGTAGTGCCCCAATAACCCCCTGGTCTATGGGATGCGGAAAGAAGGAAGAAATTTCACAGATTCAGACAGAAATCTTGGTTACAATAATTTCACATAATCAGATATAATTTTTTTAATACAATAATTTAACAGTATCAGAGAGAATTTTTAAATATGATAATTTCACAACAATATATAATTTTAAAATACAATACACAGCATCAAATAAAATTTGTTTTTAAAAAAATTGCTGAACTCACAATATTGGCTTTTGAAGAGACTTCCTGTAGAACTATGTCCATGTCATGATGGTCCATTGCCATGAAGAGAGTGTTGACCAAAATGCAGATGGTGATAAAAAGGTCCACAAATGCATCCATTATGAACAAGCTAACTAGATGCTGAACTTTCTGAAAGTATGGATGACAGTCCCATGTACAAAAGTACTTCCACATGACATCCTTCATTGTTTTCTGCTGGATACTGGCCATGCTGACAAAACCTGAAAATTGAAACATTTTACTGATTGGAAATTTGAAATCATTGCAGTAAATTAATTTATATACATTTTAATAGCAAAGATTAATTATTTCAGCAGAAGTGTGATGATGATACCAAATTAAATAAAAAATGAATGATTATTGTTTAATTTGCAGAATTTAAAGTTAAGTTTTGGTCAGTTCCTATCATATATATTCATATCTGATGATGTCATGTCCAATTAGAGCTACTTAGAGGTTATTATAACATAAAAAAAACATTTGTAAAATGTGAAATGCACAGTTTTTTTTTCCATTTTCATGTCTTTCTTTGGTCAAGTGTACAGGTTTGCCTATAAAACATAAAAAGTATGTTGTTGATATGCATAAATACATGTTGACTTGGCTCAGTGTGTTTTCAAATTGCTGTTGTACAGTTCTTTCATATTTCCTTTGCTTGTTGCCTCCTCTTCCTCTTTAACTAATTCATCAACATATTTTCTCTTATATCTTTTAGGCATATTTTCCCTTCTTTGTTCACCTCTGGGCCTATTTCTTGTGCCTTATTCCTAGTCCTTCTCCTTCTGTTTTTATTTATGTTTTCTTATTCCTTCTCTCTTTAATTTTCTCCAAATCTCTGCTGTCATCCATGTCTAACTATGGTGATTTCTTTTTCCCCAGAGTTTCTTTATGTTTCCTTCCTCTTATCCTGTTCCCAATGGTCTTCAATATTCATTGTATCCTCAAATTGTTGGAGTACCTGGTATTTGTCTGATATGATGATTGCAAATATCTTCTTTTTCATCTGCTCTTTAAGATAGCCAACGTTCTAATATCACCAACAGTTATGTGCTTTTGTATATCTTTGAAATTCAATTCAATTGACTTATATCTTCTTTTGATCTGACGTCATGGGACGCACCAAGATGGAAGTTCGTCCGAGTTCTAGCTGTGGTGTATACAATGCTGATCTTGAACATCGCGCTGTCTGTTGTCACAGCGAGTTGGTGGATTGTTAGAATTGTAACCACGGGTTTGAAATAATTGTTTGTGCACATTTCGTTAACCACCGATGTAGATCAAGTCTTTATTCTGCTGGCTTTGTTTGCGACATTGGAAGCTAATGACCTAACTGCCTAACTTGTGTAGACGGTTGGTTCGGGGCAAATTGTGCGTTGCAGTGTCACTGCTAAAATCGCTCAGTTTGTGACAGGGCTACAGGGACATGCACAAACGGTGACAGTTGTCGGCGAGAGCATTTCGGACCCCAGTGTCAGTACTTTGATCTAGTTTGCAAATACGCCTAGGGATCTGGACCTACAGATCCGGACAGTTTCATGGTCTAATCAACATGCTACGGATTGAAGGGGCGATAGTTGCAAATATCTGCTCCATCTACATTGGCGGGGGTCGGAATGTGGCTCTCAAACAGAACGCAAACCAGACCGACACATTTAATGCTTGTTAATACAGTGGACAGGTGTGGACCAGAGGCCGCAGTTAATGGCAAAACAAAGACCAATCTTTATGACAATGACTGCACACACACACAATTGAGAAGTGGAACCAATTCTGTTTACTGGTATCTGAACTTTGACACGTCCCAGAAGACTCACACCATTCGAATTTATAATCGAGCTAGCACTATGATTCGGGTAAAGAATGACACTCCAAAGGCTTTCTCTGACAGTGGTGGTGTAGTGTCCAGTATAATGATATATCATACCCAAATATTTATGTGAACACTATTGTAGTCACCATACAAGCGACAATGGCACACATTAAGATTGAGTTCTCACCGACCTTTTCGCAGGACGAGAGTGCACTGACGGTGTGTGAGGTGCAAACATTTACCGTCATCATCTGTATGTGTCACTTCAACTGTTCACATGGGATTTATGGACACGACTGCTCCGGGTCTTGTCTTAGTGTCAGTTCTTTATGTGAGGAAAATCCGGAAAATGCCAACATTGCAAACATCCTGACTATACCTGTGATGACACTTGTCCTGATGGTAATTTTGGGCTACAGTGCGAACAGACGTGTTCTGATGGCTGAGACATCATATGTGACACAGAAAGAGCAGACTGTACGCGCAAGGAAGCGTACTACGGGCCAGGCTGCACTCTCAAATGTCCTGACCACTGTTTCAACGACACCTGTGAACAGTCAACATGGATCTGTTCATGCAAGGGAACGTTCTACGGGTCAGACTGCACTCTCAAATCTCCGTACAACTGTTTGGGCGATATCTGTTAACAGTTCATGGGGGCCGGCGTCTCGTATGTCGATGTTTCCCACGTTAAGAAGAGTCTGCCGACTACAACAAACCCAAGCATATGGATACCTTAATGTGTACTGGATATTTTCTTTCTGTGCTCGACATGGTTGATTTCTTGGCGTGTTTCATTGCTAGCCAAGGCTCATATCTTGGCTTGTGTGTGTGTGTGTGCTGGTCATGGCTCATATCTTGGTGTGTGTCATGTTAGTCATATCTCATATCTTGGAGTGTCCGTGTTAATCATGTCTCATATCTTTAAGTGTGTATGTGTTTAGTCATATCTCATATCTTAGTGTGTATCTGTGTTAGTCATGTGTCATATCTTTGTGTTTGGGCTAGTGATATCTCATATCTCTGTGTGTATGTTTATGTTAGTCATATCTCATATCTTTGTGTGTGCATGTCTGTGTATGTCACATCTCATATCCTTGTGTTTGCACGGCTATGCTAGTCACATCTCATATCATTGTGTGTGCCTATCTATGTTGGTCATATCTCATATCTTTGTGTGCATGTCCATGTTAGACATGTGTAATTTCTTTGTGGGTGCATGTCTATGTCAGTCATATCTCATATCTTTATGTGCATGTTTATGTTAGTCATGTGTCATATATCTTGATGTATGTCAGTGTTAGTCATGCCTCATATCGCTATGTGCATGTATGTGTTTTGTCACATCTCATATCTTTGTGTGTGCATGTCTGTGTTAGTCACCTCTAGTGACTTGGACAGATGGTGCTCGTAAACCTGGGAGGGCCGACCATCTAAGGGCAGAATCCCCCTACAGAAAAGATCACCTGCTGCCTTGCAGGAAGATTGGGGACAATCAAAGGCTAGGGAAAGCAAACCTGAATAAAATGCTGGCTGAAATCGGATGCACTGGGCCACTGGCGCAGAACACAGTGCAACGTTTTTAACGGGTGTTCAATCAGAGTGGATCTGGCAGACTCTAATTGTGATGTTCTGTTTGTAACACACCTAACCTGACAGCTGAGTTCATGTGAGGAGCTGGAATCCTACTCTGATTGGGTCCTGATCACAGAGAGAGAGAGAGAGAGAGAGAGAGAGGGAATTCAATTTTTGCCTTAAGATAGTGATGATCTGATAACTGGCTCCTCTTTATCGTCATTTAAGGATGATCTATAAAGATCTTACATATGTGATCAATTTGTTTTTCTGTTTCATGATCTGGCAACACATAAATAGCTTTATATATCCTTTTACATTGAAATATTGTTGATTTGGAGGAATATAATCATTTTGTTAAAGGTACAGATGTTCATGAATATCTCTGCATTTTCACGGATTCCTCAAAGTCCAAGTTCTCCCATTATCTCTTCAAAGCCTTATTTGTCTGTTTCTACTTTAGCATTTAGGTATTCTATCAAGATTATACCTTTGGCTTACCTCCCATCCACATAACAGTACAGTTGTTTATAGAATTCTTCCTTTAACTGAATCTTCTTAAGAAGTATCATTAGTTGGTGTGTAGTATTAGATAATCTATCTATCTATCTATCTATTGTCCTTTCGAGCCAAAGATGGCACATAGGGCAGAACCACATTCTCAAAAACAGAAACCTTGCGTGCCAAAGTGGCACATATTGCAGAGATCACTGCTCTAAAATAGATGGCACTGTTTCCATAACAATACTTTTTACAATGACAACTTGTCAAGCCATCGATCGATCAACCACCTTAGTTGCCTCTTACAACATGCCTGGAAGGTCACAATGTCACTATTCATTATTAGATAATATGTACACTTTTTTTGTTGTTTTTAGTGTTTTGAATGTTTTTGTTATTAATCTGCGCAATGTGCTCAGTCCTTCTTAGTTGCCTTATATAACAAGCCTGGTAGTGTACAGCACCACTATTCATTACTTCTCTTTTATAAGTCCTAACAGCATATGGGCAACCGTGTTTGACATTAAAGCAGAATGGTGAAAGAAAGGATGTCATATTTTATTTTTTTGTATCAATCATCTCATATCAGTTTTTGTTATAACTGGTGCTACCTGTCTAATTATTTTATTTAATTTGTTGATCTGTTCTATCTTCAGTATGTTGATGATAGTAACTGAACACAAAGAGACTACATTGGAAATGATTCTTCTTCTTCCTCTTTTCTCTTTCACTGATACCTAAAAGGTGTCGTGGTTTATATCATTTGTCGTTCTTGTGCTACTCGAATTATCTGAATTAGTGATTTTCCTTTGTTGTAATATGTCTCTGTCACTGCATGTATCCATCTTCTTCTGGGTGTTCCTCTTGGTCTTTTTCCATGCATTTTCGAGAAGAACGCCCTTGATGGTGATTGGTGAGGATTCATTCTGACCAGGTGGCCAAATCATTTAAATTGTTGTTGTTCTATATATTCTTGGCAGGGTTTTGTTCCTACCATTTTTCTTATGGTTTCATTTGGTATTCTATCTCTTCTTGTGTTGTTTGTTACTTTTCTCAAACAACGCATCTCACATGTATTGATCTTTCTTAAATGTGATTTAGAAAGGGTCCATGTTTGACTTTCATAGCACAAAGTTGGTATGAAGATGCTATTTATCATTTGTTGTTTAGCTGGCATAGAAATGTTTGGATGTCTTAGCAATGGTGAAAGCTGGTATGTGACAGCATTTGCTTTTTGTATTCTCATGTCAATTTCTCTGTCTAGTTTTCCATCTTCTGTGAACATTGTGCCTAAATACTTGAATTCCTCTACTTGTGAATTGGAAATGATTAAAAAATAAAATAAAAAAAAATAAACCCAGTTTTGCTTATTTCTCTCCAACTATTTCTGCCATATTTATTCTTTCCCTGGACCTGTATGTTACATCTTATATTAAATAATAGACATTCACATATTAAGTTGTACAGCACTCACTTCTTCTGTGACCTGATGCTTGATCAAGAATGTCCCTCAGAACCATCACATCTATCAGAAGTAAAAATATAATATTAACACTAGAAACATAGCTAAGTGTGTGGCTGCAAAATAGAAACTTAACATATTTAATACATAAAATATTAATCATATTGTTATTTTAAAAAGTTAATTAATTAATTCTCACATTTAACAACATGCAAAAGATTCTTTTATTTTCTTATCTAGTGGTTTAATCTCTTTAACCATAAATTATGATTCTGTCGTAAAAATTACCATCCTCAAACTACAAATTACTGAAATTTGACAATTTGCTGCGTGCAAACATCCCCCCCCCCATTCTTTTCTAATGACTACATCTAGTGACCCCTGAGTGTTTGATTTGTTTCCTTTGATGTTACATTTTTTTTCAAACAAAACATACTTTGAGTAAAATTTACTCGGTACCATAAGAACGCGGTAGTGCCATTTTATAAATATTGCCATAATATAATATTATTACATAGATAACAAGAAATAAGATTACAATTAATCTTCTTTTTTCTTTCCTTCCTCATCTGCCTTTCAGCATCGAGTGGAGATATAATTTGTGGGCTTTTGCTCTTCTGTTCACCTCTGCTACTGTTATGTTTCCTAGTGCTTCTAATATTCCATCGATCCATCTTTTTCATAGTCAACCCTTGGGTCTGGTGTTCTCACAATGTTTGCTGAAGGCTTATTGTGTTGTGTTTTGATGTTTCTACCTTGTCACGTGGTCAAACCATTTTAACTGTTGTTTCCTTATATATTCTACGGCAGGGGCTATTCCTAGCTTTTCTCTCAGTTCTTCATTTCTGATCTTGTCTCTCAGACTGTTTCCTGTCATTCATCTAACACATTTCATCTCAGTAGAGGTTATTTTTCTTATTGTTCTTGCATCTTGGGTCCAGGTCTGGCATTGGTAGCACAATGTTGGGATGAAGATTGTATTGTATAGTGCTCGTTTTGCCTCCAGAGTTATTTCCTTGTTGGACAATAGTGGTATTACAATTAATGATGTCATGAATGGGAAAAACTCTCAAAACTACAGAAACTAACAACAAAACCTATACTATAATCTATAACAAGTTTTAAATATTTGGGCTTCATCATCCCTAAAGAAGCTGAAATACTTTCCAGAACTTCAAATATCATAGTGGCTTTACCATAATTAATATAAACTTGAAAATATTAGTAACACTAATGGTCATTAAGAATTAGTCTGACAAGTTTTCTTATCAAGTTTACATTTTTATATACCTGTGAGACCTCTAAAGAATGTTCTGTCTATGGCGAAGAACTGCAAACTCATGTATTATGACCATTTATCTCTCTTATGTGGCCTTCGACCACCACAAATCCGCATCACTCCTTTGGATGAAAGAGATGGGAGTTAAGATGGGCACAGCCAGAAATGAGAAACTTAGTCCTGTGGGAAGAGCACAGGACTTCGACCACCACAAATTCACGTCACTTCTTCAGATGAAAGAGATGGAGTTATGATGGGCACAGCCAGAAATGAGAAACTTAGTGGGCTTGTGAGAAGACTTATCAACCAACATAGAACTGGAGTCGTCAGTCCCAGGACACTGCGGGACTTGCTGAGGAGGGGATCTGAGCACCTATGGACATGTTCGGAGTGCAATGATGATGACCCACAAATAACTCAATAACTCAATGTGGCCTTCCAAATTATCTTGCAGGGAATGGTGAATGGGAAAAGAAAATACTGAAGACAGAAATAGAAGATAAGTTGAGAGGCAAAAAACAGAGAAAGGGCAAGCTTTGATTACATCATCTCACAGCTGGCTGTCACTGATAGGAATGTAGGAAGTTGGTAGCTAGTCAGTGTCACCCCTATGACTCTGGAGGTTTTAGAATAGGAAAGAAAAAAACAAGCAAGGAAGGATTGCTTATACTAATCATTACACTAATAAAGATCAGGCTAAAGATTATTGAAAGCACAAATGAAGTCAGACAATCACAATCTTAATAACAATAATAACCTTTCATCTCCACATTGAGTCCTCCGGCAGAATTACTTAGGAAAGGATTACTCTCGGATGCCTTGTCCTTTTCCATAACCTGGCCAGAACCACTGCTTACTGAGTCCTATTAGAAAATTTAAAAGAGAAAATTATCACCAATTGGTAATTTATTTAATTAAATCATATGTAATTGTCCAACTTTCTGAAACTACAATAAGCCCATCAATTACAACATTAAATTAATTTATTCAAGAACTTAGTAATTTGATTGTATATTATTTCACACAACAATTTTCTGCTCCATATTATTACCACTTACACAAAATTAATATAATTTCCCTGAGCACTAATTAAATATATTCCAACTCCAATTGTTGTTATATATTTCAATATCAGTGTAATTAAAACAGTCCTAGTTTATTTGAAAGTGTCTGTGAGGGACTCTGAAAAGACACAAATCTGGTGACAGATCATATTGCATGGAGAGCAGAAATGAAGAGAAACTCTACTGCATTCAAAAGGGAGTTGAAAAGATTAGAGGACAAGTGCCAAAAATGAAAATAAAAAAGATCCAGTATAACAAACATAAAAGTACATCTACTGCTTATTTCTTCTGAGGCCAAACCTGCAGATCTAATAATAGTGGATTATGCAATTCAAGAAGTGGTTTATTGAAAAATAAACCAAACATGGTCTGTTGACATTTACTGATTGTTTACTACTATTGACCATCTAACGAGACAACAATGGATATATATATATATTTTTTTTTTTGTTTAAAGAGAAATCACCACAATCAACCACTAATATCTTCAGTAATAAAGAAAAGACGATGGTCATATGTTGGACATGTGATGAGAAGAGATAATAACCGAATAGCAAAGCAAGCCCTCATATGGGAAACAACAGGTAAGAGGAAAAGAGGAAGACCCAGAGAGACACTGAGAAGAACATTGATGAGAGAGGGCAAGAGCAGCAGGATTCGGCTCCCTCAATGAGATAGAGCTGCTTGCACAGAACAGAGACAAATGGCGAGATTTGATAAAATATCTTTAAAAGAATTGAAAACTGCTAGAACAAAAATTCAGATAAGAGAACGAGTATCTTTGTCTACGCCCTATGGGCCGGCTACGGCTCGAAAGGCCAATAGATAGATAGATAGATTCTGATTCTATTTGAACTATGCAACTTCCAAGATCTCTGGAATGATCTACTTCTGCCAATTTTCCTTCCAGACATTTTTCTTCTCAACACGATTTTTCATAATTCATTACTCTCATCCATTCCCTGTTGATCTCAAGTCTTAACTGATAATCATTGAAGACATGGCATTTCAATCTGTAAACACTCATTCCATCCTACCTCTGTCAGAGCTGTACAGGAGTAGTCATCTTATAAATCTTTCACCATGACTATAATTTACTTTTAAACTTGGATGAATTAAAAATAAAAACATAAAATATTCAACAGCTTAACTTATCAAAAATACACCATGGTTTGCTGATGTTTTTACATAAAAATCAAACATTTTCTTTCTTTTTTTTATTTATCCGCAAAGACAATTAGTTTAGTGCAGTCCAGTTTTATTTATCAGCAAAGACAATTAGTTTAGTGCAGCCCAGTTTTTTTTATCCGCAAAGACAATTAGTTTAGTGCAGTCCAGTTTTATTTATCAGCAAAGACAATTAGTTTAGTGCAGCCCAGTTTTTTTTATCCGCAAAGACAATTAGTTTAGTGCAGTCCAGTTTTATTTATAAAAAAAACTTTTCAGACTAGATGGAAGCATGCTTTCCTTTAAAAAAAAAACCCTGTCAATTAATTTCTTTTAAACAATAATCATCATCATGTGCCATACTGGTTGGCATAGGCGATCATGTTTTGTCCCAATTTTCTGTCCACAGTGCGTCGTATCAGTTCTGTTGATGGCTATTTTCCATGCTATGATACCAAGCTGTTTAGTATCTTCTCTCTTTGTCATCCATGATCTCTCTCTCCCTGTATTTTGCCAGCTGTATGATGATACTGTTCTACTAGCAGAAAATCCTAAAGACCTACAACAATTGCTTAATGTGATAAACATAACAAGCAAAAAATATGGACTAGAAATGAATATCAAAAAGACTAAAACTATGATCATAAACAAAGAAAATTCTCAAGACCTGCAATTAAATATCACAGTTGAGGGAATACATCTGGAGACAGTCCAGAGCTACAACTACCTGGGACATATTATAACCAATGATGGAAAATGCAAAACTGAAATAAACAAAAGAATAGGTATGGCAAAAAGTAATTTTAATGCCATGAAAAATATACTAACAACAAAACAAATATCAGCAGTGCTGAAACTAAGAATGGCAAAATGTTACTCAATCTTCTCAATATTCCTGTATGGTGCAGAAACATGGACATTAGACAAGAAAACAGAACAGAAAATTGAAGCCTTTGAAATGTGGATTTATAGAAGAATAGGTAGAATTGGATGGAAACAAAAGATAACAAACGATAAAGTTTTAAAACAACTGAAAATAAAAAGAGAACTACTAAACACAATTAAGACAAGACAAATGAAATTTTTGGGGCATGTTAAAAGACACAACAGCCTACTAATAGTAATATTGGAAGGAAAAATACAAGGTAAAAGAGGCAGAGGCAGACCAAGACTAACATGGACGAGTAACATCAAAAGATGGACAAGTCAATCTATGTCAGCCTGCACCATCAAAGCAAGAAACAGAGTAGAATGGCGATCCATGGTAGCCAACCTTCGTTGCGGAGAAGGCACACGATAATGATGATGATGAACAAAGTATTCCAACTTTCCTCTTCTCATGATGTGCCTGAAAAATGTTGATTGTTTCTTTCCTATGTTTTTAAGAGCTCCCTTTTTTGTGTTGACCTCTTTGAGAATTTCCTCATTGGTTTTATTAGCTGTCCAGGGAACTCTCAGCATTTTTATTGACATGATTATTCTCTGCAATTGAAGAAGGTAATTTGCTTTTCCTTTCCTACTTGGCAGTGACTGTACTATTCAAAGATCTCTACAATTGTGGTCAGCCATCATGGAGTGGGGACCATAACGGCGCTAACTGTCAGCTGTTCCCACAACACCATCCACCACCTGTTCCGATGGCTTCACATAACCCTGACAGAGGGGCTAAATGGGTAATTCACCTTGCCCAAGGGTATCCCACAGATTAGCAGAGGAAAGAGACACTTTTAAACAATAATTATGTTAAAAAACATTTCATCATGAATAAATGGTTATTATTTGCAAAATAATACAATTGTATAAATATGAAGTTGTGATCACCCACACCAGCAGGCACTGTATTTGATGATCATTATTTGCAAAATGTGATGTCTGGTAAAACTTGATACAAATTGTGCAAACTGAAGATCAGAACAGTTGGGAATAACCAAATGACAATAGGAGAAATACCTCTACTAGACGTACAATCTCATATAAATCTGGGCAGTAATACAGATAAAGAAGGAGGAACAGAGAATGTTACCAATATAAGGATACACTTTCCTTCATTGCATTAGAAAACATATCTAAATCCAAAGAAATTAGGTTAAATACGAAAATAAACATTTTCAACTCAAATGTTAAGTCAGTTCTATTATATGGCTGTGAAACATGGAGAACAACAAAAATGACAATCACAAGGATACAGATCTTCATTAATGGATGCTTGCACAGAATAATAGGAAGGAAATGGCAGGACAAAATCACTAACATTGAATTATGGAATAGTATCAGTCAAATGCCAGTGAACAGAGAGATACAATGAAGATGATATTGCTGGATTGGACACAAACTGCAGGAGTCAACTAGAAGTATTACATGACAGGCTCTTTTTCTTGAATCCACAGGGAACGAGACAAAAGAGGAAGACCAAAATATTCTTGGAGAAGACATGGAAGCAGAGATGTAGAGGATGGGGAATTAAAAGAATGGCAAGAAACAGAATGGCTTGGAAAGTGTTTGTTGAAGACCTAAGCTCCACAGGGAGTTGAAAGGAAGAAATAAGAAGAAGAAGATCCTCAGAACAAAATAATAAATGCTCCCTTTTATAATACGTAAATAAATTCAACATTTTGTAAAGAGGCACTTAAGAAATAAAAATAAGGATCGACTATTTATATACTGTTTAATCACAGCAAGGAGTATTCAAGCTAAATTAGGTAATAGAAACCATTGAGAACCTTAACAAATTGTAAGATTCAAGAATGTATTCCTAAAAGTACTTAATCTTTAATATATGTCATACCTCATCATCTAACTTGGACTTGTCTAATACTACATCTGGTACCTTTCCTTTCTTGAAATTCAACAGTGTTTCTAGTTTGCTTCTGTCTCCAGCTTGTGAACCCCTACTTTTGCGTGATGCTCGGCTATGATTAGATGCATAGCTACTTCTCCTGCTTCCAGACTGCCTGACAGTCACACCATCTGGCAAAGGAGCTCCACTTTTTCTTTGTGAAGTGAAGCTAAATTGGCGTCCATTTGGCATAGTTTTCAGTAAGTTATAACTGCATAGATCTTCTGAGGATGGCGTAACAGCTGCAAGGTCATCAGCAAATGGAAGAGGGATGCTTTCTAATGTATGATTCACCAGTGGTTGGCGATCATTTGCATGCGCTGTTCTTTTGGCAACAGGTACTGGTTTGCGCCAGTACTGACTTCCACGGCTGTTGCGTCGATAAATATATGGGGACCCTGGTAGACTTAGACTATGCTGTCAATACACAGAAAAATGGAAGTTTAATTGTGGTAAAAAATTTCAATTAGACAAATAATGTATGGTGACAGGTAGTAATTGTTATAACAAAGGATTCATGTATGTAGACAATTGACAGGTAGCAATATTCCAAATAGAGAATTCATGTACACAGACAATAGACAGGTAGTAATATTCAAAATAGAGAATTGATGTATGGAAGACATTGGTGTATGCAAGACAGTAGACAGGTAGTAATATCCTAAATAGAAAAATCATGTGCACAGACTGTAAGACAAGTTGACATACTCCAAATAAAGAATTCATGTATAGAGGCAGTAGACAGTAATATTCCAAAAAGACAGTCAATATATGCAAACAGGCAAAAGTTTTACTGCAAACAATTAATTTAATAACCTCATTCTTTAAACTAGCCTTTATACTAGCCTTTATATTAGCCTTTATACTAGCCTTTCTATCTATTATCTAATGACCTTTCGAGCCGTAGCCAGCCCATAGGGCGTAGACCCAGATACTCCTTTTCTTATCTAAATTTTTATTCTAGCAGTTTTCAATCCTTGTAAAGATTTTTTATCAAATCTCGCCATTTGTCTCTGTTCTGTGCAAGCAGCTCTATCTCATTGAGGGAGCCGATTTCTGCTGCTCTTGCCCTCTCTCATCAATGTTCTTCTCAGTGTCTCTCTGGGTCGGCCTCTTTTCCTCTTACCTTTTGTTTCTCACATGAGGGCTTGCTTTGTTATTTGGTTATTATCTCTTCTCATCACATGTCCAACATATGACCATCGTCTTTTCTTAATTACTGAAGATAGTGGATGATTGGCGATTTCTCTAATTTCCTCATTTGTTTTGAATTCGTTCCACGCATTTATTTTTGAATGCGTTCAATTTTGTTTCTATTTCTCTTGTTGTTTTTCAGCTTTCACACCCATACGTATGGGTTTATAGTACGTTTGATTTGAATAGTCTAAGTTTTTTGTTTGTGCTGATGAGTTTTGATTTCCACAACTTTTCAAGGCTTCTGAAACACATTGCTGCTTTAGCTATTCTGATTCTAATTTCTTTGCTTGTATCCCCTTCTTGATCAATGTGAATTCCAAGATAGATAAAATGATTGATCTCTGCCACTGATTTGTTTTCCATGTATATTCTGTCATCTGTTGGAATTAAGCTTTTCATGACTTTAGTCTTTTCATGATTTATCTCAAGCCCATCTTCATTATAAAGTTCATAACAACTCCAAATAACAAGGGCAATAAAATACATCCTTGTTTAACCCCAGTTTCTATTGGGAAATATTTGCTCAGTTTTTCCTCTGTTCGAACTGCACATGTGTAGCCATCATACATGTATTTAATAATATTCATGATTTTTTATGATAAGCCATGTATGGCTTCAGAATTTTCCACAAAGAATCTCTATGAATACTGTCAAATGCTTTTTTGAAGTCGATGAAGTTACTTACAAAAGGTTTTTGCTTTTCAATGTGTTCCTCCAATATAAGTCGTAGAGTGAAAATGTGGTCAAGACAGCTTCTTCCTTTTCTAAACCCAGCCTGTTCTTCACGCATTACTGCATCTATTGAATCCTTTATTCTATTTAGGATGATTTTGCAGAATAACTTTGAGGCAACTGACAAAAGTGTCACGCCTCTCCAGTTGTTACAATCTCTAAGATTGCCCTTTTTAGGAATCTTAACAATGATTCCTTTTTTCCATTTATGAGGTGTCTTCTCTGCTTTCCAAATGATGATTATCCATCTGGAATAATGAAGTTCTGTATGAACTCTGTGCATGTTAAAGAGCCATTGGCAGTAGTCGAAAGTTGAATATAGAAATCCATAAATGGGCTCTGCCCAGATATACATTTTTAATTTATAAATCAACCTGTGCCAAAGATTGACATGTCAGGCTGAAAGGTGTAGATATCGTGGCTTGCCATAAACTAGCAGCACACAACATCCACATAATGGGTAATTTTTAAAAATAAGATGCACAGTATTAGTCGATGGTTAACATCCGTTCAATTTTTATTATTTGGACCAGTTTAAAAAAACTGCAATAGCAAGTTAACCAATAATGAGAGTGGAAAAAGCCTGAGCATCTCATCAAATTTCATAAATTAGTATAATATCACAGTGATCCAGTAGGCCACATATCAGATATTAAGCTGATATTTAAAAAAATAGCAATCTTTATTTCAAATTCAATAGTAGTACAATGTCAAATGAAGGTTTCAATTTATAAAGCAGTGTGATATGAGAATTATATGTCCTTGGAGATGGTAGATTGTTACAATATATGTATGAGTCTGATGATATGATACTCAATTTACATTTAATGTAGAGGATAGAAATATGTTTTCTTTTGTACTGGTTATCTGAGAGAGATCATCAATGTAACACCAGTGTTCACTGGCATGATGTTCACTGGCATGATGTTCACTGGCATGATGTTCACTGGCATGATGTTCACTGACAAGTACTCAACAGACTGTTGTTTAAACACAGGAGCACCAGATGCAACAAATTAAACAAAGAGACCCAATGTCAGAGCTTACTCACACCAGGGAATGTCACGTTACATAGGCATTCTCACAACAGTAATCTTGAAGCTGAGCTTCTTTTATTTTCTCAAACAAAGGAGACAAACAAAGGGAAGGAATTATATTGAAAAACTGTTGTTTAATTTTCACACACATTCACACAGGTGGCATTATGTTAAACTTCTATTGACAGATGATAGATTAGCTGGATGCCACATTTCAGCTGTCCCTCTGGATGTTTAATTACTGGTTTAGGGTTACCAACATATTAATTTCCATTTACCAATTTAAACATATTTATTTTTATATTTGTCTATTCCAGGAAACAGTTCAGGACTTAATATTAATGTGGTTACTTTTTCCTTTTAATAAGCTTTTATTATTTAAAAAATTAATATTTTTGTGCATAATTTGTGTGTTTTACCAGTAATTGCCGTGCCCTCCATTTCTAATTATTTTACAAGAAAGTTTTCAGCAAAACATGCCACATTATTGTATGAAATAATGTTAAAAGTTTTCTAATGTTTGCAAAATCATTCAGCAGATATACATACTTATAGTACTTATTATGTCTGATCTAGAAATTGATATGCATACTTATAGTACTTATTATGTCTGATCTAGAAATTGATATACATACTCGCTTCTGATCTAGGATGCTTGGCTTGAGGTGGGCACTGGTCACGGAATGGTCACTAGTCAAGGACAGCCTCTCTTTTTCCTCAGGCTTATCAGTAATTGGCTTCACACCATCTTCAAGCTCATTGTTCCAGGATGAGTTGCTAGGACTTTTAGTTAAGATGCTGATGATTTCTTTACGAGCTTCCTCCTCCTTGAGGAAATAATAGAGAAAAAAACACAAGTTGGTTGTTGGTTTTAAGGCAAATAAAAATAAAATAAAAGAGAAAACAAAAAAGTGATACTGAGACTGTTTAACAGCCAAAATACAATGAGAAAGACATTTATAATGACATGACAGAGGCAAACAACCAGGCAGATGTACAAGAAAGACTGAATTTTAATACTATAAATCACAGATGCCAGATCTTGTTATCTGAGGTAAACAATTGTTGTGAAAATATCTCTTTTAAACATTCACATAACTTTGACTTGATTCAACACTACTAATCATGTGATACTCAGTACTTCAATTCTGTATTGAAAATTGAACATTATGCTAGTGATATATAATTTATGTTTAGTAGTAGCCCTGTGGTGAGACACAATGCGGATCTAGTGTAAGGGTTGTGCTCTGTGGTGAGACACAATGTAGATCTAGTGTAAGGGTTGTACCCTGCGGTGAGACACAATGTAGATCTAGTGTAAGGGTTGTGCCCTGTGGTGAGACACAATGTAGATCTAGTGTAAGGGTTGTGCCTTGTGGTGAGACACAATGTCTTCTTCTTCTACCTTTTAGCTCCCAGTGGAGCATAGGTCTTCAACAAACACTTTCCAAGTCGTTCTGTTTTTTGCAATTCTTTTAAGATCATTCCATGTCTTCCCCATCATCTTCATCTCTGCTTCGATCTGTCTTCTCCAAGAATTCCTTGGTCTTCCTCTTTGTCTTTTCCCCTGGGGATTTTAAAAAAGGGCCTGTTGTGTAATACTCTCAGTTGGCTTCCGTAGTGTGTGTCCTATCCATCGCCATCGTCTTCGCTGTATCTCTTTATCCACTGGTATTTGACCGGTACATTTCCATAATTCCACGTTAGGGACTTTGTCCTGCCATTTCCATCCCTTTATTCTGCGCAAGCATCCATTAATGAAAGTCTGTACCTTCGTGATTGTCAATTTTGTTATTCTCCATGTTTCACAGCCATATAATAGGACCGACTTAACATTTGAGTTGAAAATTTTTATTTTTGTATTTATCCTTATTTCGTTGGATTTCCATATGTTTCCCAGTGCAATGAAAGCTCCTCTTGCTTTTGATATCCTTATTTTGGTATCATTTTCTGTTCCTCCCTCTTTATCTATATTACTGCCCTGATATATGTAAGATTGTACGTCTAGTAGAGGTATTTCTCCTAGTTTTATTTGGTTATTGCCAACTGCATTAATTCTCATAATGTTGGTCTTATCTCTATTAATCTTTAGTCCTAGCAGTTGTGATCTCTCATCTAATATACTCATTTTATCCTGCATCTGTTGAAGGCTGTGTGATAGGAGAGCTATGTCATCAGCAAAGTCTAAATCATCAAGTTGTTTGGTCAGTGACCACTGGATCCCATTTCTGTTGTTTTGAGTTATTTTCATAATCCAATCTATGGCCAGTAGAAAGAGAAATGGAGACAGAAGGCATCCTTGCCTTACTCCTGTTCTTATTTCAAATGCTTCTGTAAGCTGTACTTCATGCACCACACTACATTTTGTTCCTTCATACATTGTTTTTATCAGGTTAATAAACTTTATGGGGATTCCGTAATGACTCAGCAACTTCCAAAGCATTCTTCTGTCTAAACTATCAAATGCCTTTTCGTAATCTATGAATCCAATATAAAGTGGGGATTTTAGTTCTAAACTTTGTTCAACTATTATACGTAGAGTAGTTATTTGATCAGCACATGATCTGTTCTTCCTAAAACCTGCTTGTTCATCTCTCAAGTGTTTCTCTATAGCCTCTTTTAGTCTCTCCAGAATGATTCTGCCTAATATTTTTCCTGGCACTGATAGTAGCATAATTCCCCTATAATTTGTGCACTCCTGTAAACTTCCTTTCTTTGGTAGTTTGATCATATAACCTTCTCTCCAGTCTTTAGGTATTTCTTCCCTCTCCCAAATTTTATCCAATAGATCATGTAACATCTTGGTAGAGGTGTTAATATCTGCTTTGATGGCTTCCGAAGGAATTTCATCTGGTCCTGTGGCTTTACCATCTTTTAATAGTTTGATAGCTTTCATTATTTCTTCTTTGCTTGGTTTTCCGCAGTTAACGTGTAACTCTTCTTCTGCTGGTAGTATATCTGGAGGATTATTTGAGCCGGGTCTGTTCAAAAGTTCTTCAAAGTGCTCTTTCCATCTCTCCATTTGTTCCCTTATGTTATTAAGCAGATTTCCTTTATTATCTTTGATAAAGGCATTGATCTGTTTGTATTTTCCACTTAATTTCTTTGTGCTGTTGTACAGTTCTTTCATATTCCCTTTATTTGCTGCTTCTTCTGCCTCTTTAGCTAGTTCATCTATATATTTCCTCTTATCCCTTTTAATTCCATTTGCGTTGAGTGCGTGGCATCCTGATTTTTGTGCGCCTTTTGGCTGGTTGCCTCCGACTTCAGCACTTGAACTTGCTAGAGCAGACTGTGGTCTTGCTTGGTTGTAGGAAGGCCTGGCCAGTCTTGGTTTTCAGTCCCTGGTGACTGTTAAGCCCCATCCCCACGACAAGGAGCTGGCCTAGATGAGAAAAGAAAAGAAAAGAAACTGGTACTAGCAGCATGGATAGACCTAAAGAAAGCATTTGATAAGGTATGGAAGGAAGGGCTTTTGAAGAAACTGAGAAATTATGGAGTAAATGGCAGGATGTACAAATAGGTCAAAGCATACCTGCATAACAGGAGAGCCAGAGTGCAACTGGATGGTCTTAAGAGTAAGAAGGTCTTATTGCGCCAGGGCGTTCCACAAGGAGGGGTACTATCTCCAACACTTTTTCTGATCTACATCAATGACCTAGTTACTGAACTACCACATGGCATCAAAGTGGCAATGTATGCAGATGACTTGGTAATGTGGTGCACAGAGGAGTATGCAACAGTGGCCTCCAAATTGCTACAAAGAGCTATGAATGCACTGAATTCATGGACAAATAGATGGTGTATCAGCATCAATACAGACAAATGCAGTACTACACTTTTCACACTCTCCCCAAAACAAAAAGCAGGAGCCATCTACATAAACAATGAGCCTGTGAAAGAAGACATACAAGCTACATATCTCGGAGTTACATTTGATAACAAACTATCTTGGAAACAGCAGATAAATAAGGCAACCCAAAAAGCAAGGAGGAAATTGGCTATTCTAAGAAAGTTGTGTGGAACCACATGGGGTGCGAGTGGGAAAATACTCAGTAAAGTTTACCAACAGAGTATACGCCCACATTTAGAATATGGATCATCCGCATGGTGCTCAGCATCAAACACCACATTGCAAGAACTGGATAAAGTACAAAACCAGGCACTTAGGGTCATCACAGGAGCAATGAAATCAACACCAATATTGGAGATGGAGAAATTGTGGAGGATGCCAGCACTGAGAGAACGGAGAGACACAAAGGTGCTGATACAGGCAGAAAAATTTGTATGCATGCCGAGACATCCAATGAAGGACAGATTCCAAAATCTTGCATTGGGACGACTTAAGAGAAGCAGCTTTATCCACCAAGCCAAGCGTATTAGTAGACAAACACCAGACATGCCAAGAGTTGTTAAACCCCTTCTGCCCATACCAGAACAGACTCCCTGGACAGATGAATCAGGATTATCAGTTCAAATACGGACAGAAGTGAAAGGAATAGTTGACAAAGAGGAACAAAATAGTCTACAGCGAAAAACAATAACTCTCAGTTTCCTGGATGAAGAATACCCACAAGACCTATGGATCCGTGTGTACACAGATGGATCAGCACAGAATGCAGTAAAGAATGGGGGAGCAGGTGCATATATAGAGTACCCAAATAACACTAGGGATATGAATAAAATAGCAACAGGGAAATATTGTCACAATTATGATGCAGAAATACAAGCAATAAAGTTGGCAATAGAAAAGCTGCTGAACAGTAATCTTAGCCCACAGCCTGTAGTGTTTTTGACAGATGCAAGATCAGTACTCCAGGCACTACAATCCAGAAAATTACCACATCTGCAGACCTTATTGACTGAACTCTGCAAGCACCACAGGGTTGCCCTGCAGTGGATCCCGTCTCACTGTGGAATACCAGGAAATGAGAAAGCAGATCAGTTGGCAAAGGAAGGTTCAACAGGCACACAACTAGATACACCAGTTACATACCATCATAAGAAACAGATAATCAAATCAATCAGAGGACCACAAGCCCCATATCAGGATGCCTTTCATAATATGAATAGATATGAACAAGTTATCATTATACGCCTAAGAACAGGACACAATCGACTCCATAGTCACATGTATACAAAATTCAAGATCGGCACATCAACTACTTTTACATGTGGACAGGCACCCCAGACTGCTGAACACATACTTCAAGACTGCACTGAATATAGTAGACTGAGGAAAATCCATTGGCCCATAGATACAACACTACAGACAAAACTATATGGGCCACTGCAAGAATTACAAAAGACAGTAAAATTCATACAGGAAACGACATTGCTGATATAGACAATACTTCGAGCGAACGAAAGATAGATAGATAGATCCCTTTTAATGCATCTTCTCACTTCTTTGTTCACCTCTGTGTAAGCTTCCTGTGTCTTGGCTTTATTACTTCTTGTTTTGCTTTTATTTATTTCTGCTTTCTTGTTCTTTCTTTCTTTAATTTTATCCAGGGTCTCTGCTGTCATCCATGCCTTATCCTGGCATTCTCTTTTCCCCAGTGTTTCTTCACATGTCTCTTTCCATATATTTTTTACCTGTTTCCAATGATCTTCTATATTTATTGTATTTTCTAGTTGTTGGAGGACTTGGTATTTGTTTGATATTGTGACTGCGAATTTATCTTTAATTCCTTGTTCTTTAAGAAACCCTACATTGAAATACTTTCTACCCTTATTCGTTGTAGTATACCTTTTTAATTTAATTTTAAGCTTGGCTAACAGAAGATGATGGTCAGAAGCTACATCTGCCCCTCTATATACTTTTACATCCTGTAAGGATGACTTAAACTTATTATTAATACATATGTGATCAATTTGATTTTCCGCTCTATGATCTGGTGACACCCATGTAGCTTTGTGTATTCTTTTATGTTGGAATATTGTTCCTCCTAGGCTCATTTGATTAAGGGCGCAGAAATTCACAAATATCTCTCCATTCTCATTTATATCTCCAAGTCCATGTTTTCCCATAATCTCTTCAAAGCCTCTGTTGTCTGATCCTACCTTAGCATTTAGGTCTCCCATCAAGATTATAATATCCTTGGCTCGTCTTGCATCCATCTGACATTGTAACTGTTTATAAAAATTATCTTTAACTGAGTCATCCTTATCGTTGGTTGGTGCATAGCATTGTATAATGTGTAATTTTATTTTTTTTTTATTGTTCTAAATGTTGCTCTCACCAGTCTTGGTCCCACTGCCTCCCATTCTATTAGTGTCTTCTGTGCATTCTTTGATAGCATTATAGCTACCCCTTCGCTATGTTGTGCTCCTGGTTCCTGGTGTCCTGATGATAAAATCATCTCCCCTGTATTCAATTTTATTCTCTCCGCTCCCAGCCATCTTGTTTCACACATTACTAGAATATCTATCTTGTAGTTAGTCATTTCTGCTGCCACTTGTGCCGTTTTTCCCTGTTCGTTAAGGGTACGAACATTCCAGGTGCCAATTCTGGAGGATTTCCTGGTAGACAAAGGGTGAGTCGGCAACCCGGACTCCTTATGGCTTTCTCCGGATTGCGTCATACGTCTCTTAGATAGAGAGCCCTTCTCTTTTCTGGTTGACGGATTAACTTTATCTTTCTTTGACTTGTTCATGTTTGTGAAGTTTTTTCTGCTTATTTTTTTTACAGTATGGGATAGCCAGTCCCATGCCTAACCCTCCTTTCTCGCCTCTTACGAACATGCCTGGTAGGGTACAGCGCCGCTATTCTTTACTCCCCTTTCGGGCCCTGGCAGCACACGGGCGAGACACAATGTAGATCTAGTGTAAGGGTTGTGCCCTGTGGTGAGACACAATGTAGATCTAGTGTAAGGGTTGTGCCCTGTGGTGAGATACAATGTAGATCTAGTGTAAGGGTTGTGCCCTGTGGTGAGATACAATGTAGATCTAGTGTAAGGGTTGACAGTTGAAAGATCATTGGACACATGGACATGGAATCTCTGCCATATGTGCCATCTTGGCTTGAAAGGACAATAGATAGATAGATGGATGGATGGATGGATGGATTGAATGATGGATGGATGGATGGATGGAATGATGGATGGATGAATGGATGGAGGGATGGATGGATGGATGGATGGATTGAATGATGATGGATGGATGGATGGATGGATGGATGGATGGATGGATGGATGGATGGATGGATGGATGGATGGATGGATGGAAGGAGGGAGAGAGGGAGAGAAAGAGGGAGGGAGGGAGGGATGGACGGACGGACAGACGGACAGACAGACAGACAGACAGACAGACAGACAGACAGACAGACAGACAGACAGACAGACAGACAGACAGACAGACAGACAGATAGAGATAGATAAATAGACAGATAGACAGATAGACAGGCAGCCAGACAGTCAGATTGATAGATAGTAGGGCCTACTAATGTAACAGGTCCTTACTAAAAGCAAGTGTAAAAGCATTACAGCGAAATATTATTTTATTTTTGTACTACTTATGTAGCTGGATCATACTGAACTCTTACGATCATTATGTGGTGTTAATATATCTGAACCTTTTTTGACTATTATCTGTAATTTACATTACAAATATAATAGGGTCCAGCAATAGAGTAGCCCCTATTTTTATTTGTTTGACAAATATAAGAAAAAAAAACTAATGAACTATCACTTTAAATTTATTCTGCTAATACAACATGATTTTAATTTACTTATCTTCTTTTTTTCTATTAAACATGTAACAAGAACCTGATAAACTATGGTTTATTTCAAATTTCAACTTCTAATATAACAAGAACCTGATAAACTATGGTTTATTTCACATTTCTACTTCTAATATAACAAGAACCTGATAAACTATGGTTTATTTCACATTTCTACTTCTAATATAACAAGAACCTGATAAACTATGGTTTATTTCACATTTCTACTTCTAATATAACAAGAACCTGATAAAC
This sequence comes from Megaustenia siamemsis, assembly GCA_032433765.1. NCBI lineage: Eukaryota > Metazoa > Mollusca > Gastropoda > Stylommatophora > Ariophantidae > Megaustenia > Megaustenia siamemsis. The sequence continues at coordinate 21,076,394 of JAVIAB010000124.1, forward strand.
TATGGTTTATTTCACATTTCTACTTCTAATATAACAAGACCCTAATAAACACTGAATAATTTCAATATCTGATACTTCTTCTTCTTCCTTTTCTCATCTGCCTTTCAGCGTCGTGGGGAGATGTAATTGGCGATCTTTTGCTCTTCTGTTCGCCTCTGCTGGTGTTATGTTTCCTAGTGCTTCTAATATTCCTTCGATCTATCTTTTTTTGTGGTCGACCCTTGGGTCTGGTGTTCTCACAACGTTTGCTGAAGGCTCGTTGTGTTGTGTTTTGATCTTTCTGCCTTGTCACGTGGCCAAACCATTTTATCTGTTGTTTCCTTATATATTCTATGGCGCGGGCTATTCTTAGCTTTTTTCTCAGTTCTTCATTTCTGATCTTATCTCTCAGACTGTTTCCTGCCATTCGTCTAACACATTTAATCTCTGTAGAGGTTATTTTTCTTATTGTTCTTGCATCTAGAGTCCAGGTCTGGCATTGGTAGCACAACGTTGGGATGAAGATTGTGTTGTGGATAGTGCTCGTTTTGTCTCCAGAGTTATTTCCTTGTTGATCTGATACTGAATGAAAAAAACAGAAGAAATATTGGTGGATGCATAGCAGCAGGGAGAAAGCTAATGTTGTCCTTTCTGATCTTCTTACCTGCCGCTCAGCTGCCTCCTCTTCTGCATCTGCCTGATCCTGCTTCTGTGTTTCATCATAAGACATGGCTACAATAGCCAAGATTAGGTTGACCAAATAGAAGGAGCCCAGCAGAATAACAATCACAAAGTACAGAAAGTGTGGTGTTCCTTCAGCTCGCAGGACCTTATTTGGGAAAAAAAGTATATATATATATATAAATATGTAATTACCATATTGTTCTAAATAAAAATGAAATTCTCAGAAAATACATCAGGACAATTCCAGTTAGTGATTGAAAATAAAAGAAATGAATGATTTCAACAAAGCTAGAAAGCTACAAATATCTCCTCTCTGGAGTAACTGAAAGTGAAGATAGTAAGACTAAAGTAGAAGAAGGTGAAACCCAAAACTGCATTAGCTGAGAAAAAATCATGACATTTGGGAACTGAACTAGTTAACATGGTCAGCAGAAGAGTGCAAGAACTGCTTTGACTACTTTAGTTTCTTAAAAAATAGCATAATAAGAACACAGTTCATTTGACATATACTTAAAATGGACGGCTATTACAACAGGAAAGATTAAGAGGGTAAAAGTAGAACAATACAGAAAAAGAATTACTTTTATGGATTGATGAATTACTTGGAAAAGAAAATGACATTTGCAAATTGAAAAGATGAGGCAACATATATTTGTTGCCAAGAATTGACCATCAATGCGGCCAAATGCCTTATGACAATGCTTGAACAGTTTTTATGTGTTGAAAATGATAATTGTAAAAATAATATTGATACAAATATTGATGAGAAATATATTTGTGCAAATTATGGTAATGCTGGATTACTGATACTGTTTTCTTTATGATATATGATAACCAATTTTAAAGTATAACAAGATAATCAATTATGACAGTTATTGTGCACATTTTTCCAAAATTATGGTTAATTACAACCTGACACTCTTTGATAGATGCAGCTAAAAATGAGTACTGGCTCATTGAGTTGAGGACGGTAATAATAACAATAAAGAGAACTGGCTGCCTAATATCCAAAGGTGAAGGACTAGTATGGTTAAGTATCGGATGCATGTTGTTAAGTCTATTTCAGGATTCTTGCGAGTCTTTTACTTTTTCATATATTAGTGCCTGAACGTCTAGCTCATAAGCACCTCTGTTCAAATGGGTCAATTAAAGTCCCTATGTAATCCATTTAAATAATAAATAATGTGGGCTGGTAAGCACCCATGTCTTACTCCTGTCCTATTTTCAAAGTGATATATGTAACTTGCTGCTGTTCTGACCATGCAGCTGCTGTTACTGAGATAAAATTCATCAATCCACCATTAGTTATGTGTACATGTGGATATCATTGATGACTGCCTGAGAATAGTAAATATGTTTGGTTTATACAACACTTGCTTGTTTGTTGCTCGTAAGGAATATTCATAGTATGTGCTGCAGACAAACATGTGAAATGCCTGAATTTTTATGTGAGTGTTATCAGTTATGCTTTACATCTTAACACTTTCCGTACGGAAACTTTTTATTGACACAACTGAAGAGACTTCAGAGACAACATTTTTCATGGTTTTAAGAATCAATCTACATATTTATATTTATCTAACATATAACATATTATATATGAATTTTTAGATAATTAAACAAGGTATTAGATTTCACCAATATCAAGATGATACAAGACATGTAAAAAGAATATGGTTTGATGGCGTTCACACTAATCAAATTGATCATTGCGCACTTTGCGACGAGATGTGCAGAAAGAGTTAAGTCAGTTATATACTGAGTTTGAGATCTCTCTCTCTCTCTCTCTCTCTCTCTCTCTCACACACACACACTGTGACCTGGTACAGTGTTGTATAATATCCACACACACACAAACATTCTGGGTGGAGGGGAATCTCTCTCTCTCTCTCTCTCACACACACACACTGTGACCTGGTACAGTGTTGTATAATATCCACACACACACACAAACATTCTGGGTGGAGGGGGATCTCTCTCTCTCTCTCTCTCACACACACACACTGTGACCTGGTACAGTGTTGTATAATAATCCACACACACAAAGATTCTGGGTGGAGGGGGATATTGCTCACACACACACTGTGACCTGGTACAGTGTTGTATAATAATCCACACACACACAAACATTCTGGGTGGAGGGGGATATCGCACGCACACACACTGTGACCTGGTACAGTGTTGTATAATAATCCACACACACACAAACATTCTGGGTGGAGGGGGATATCGTTCACACACACACTGTGACCTGGTACAGTGTTGTATAATAATCCACACACACACACACACACACATTCTTGGTGAGGGGGATATCGTTCACACACACACAGATTCCCCTTTACTAGAACATTTAAAACATGCCACCAGTCGCCCTTGACCTTGTACCACTCCTACTTACCAGATGGTATAAACTCTCCCAAAAGTCTTGAGTCATCAACCGGAAGGCACACAGAAGAGCCATGCCAAAGTTGTCAAAGCTTGTGAAGTCAAAATTTGGATTGTCGCCTATGTTTGGCAGACATATGTACTCCTTTGTCATGGGGTCTAATTTTGAATCGTTTACATTACATCTCCTGTACAATTTTTAAAAAAGCACATTAGGATTTAAAAAATATATGTACTGTTTTTATATATAGAATCACTACATATTCCATATAATTTCAGAACATCTTTCTTCTTCTTCTTTCTTCTTTTTCCTCCACCTTCTTCTTCTAGCTCTGTGAGTTGTTGGGGAACTACTGACAGACTTATAAAACTTCTCCACTGACCTCTATTTACAGTCATTCAAAGGACTCTGCTATGTCAAAGTATGTCCATTCTGTGAAGTTATCCTCCAATCTCTTTCTCTATCTACTTCTCCCTCTTCCTCATTTAACTGTTCCCCACAGAATGGTACTTATCTTCTTCTTCTTCTACCTTTCAGTTCCTTGTGGAGCATAGCTCTTCAACAAACACTCTCCAAGTCGTTCTGTTTCTTGCCATTCTTTTAAGATCATTCCATGTCTTCCCCATTATCTTCATCTCTGCTTCTGTCTGTCTTCTCCAAGAATTCCTTGGTAATGGTACTTATCAAGTAAAATGAATAAGATATGTGGCAAAACCATTTCATTTTGTGTTTCTTCATGATAGTATAAAGATCATCCTGTACTTCGATTTTCTTGTTGTAACCTTTTGCAAGCTTTCTGGTTCATGATACAACCGCAGTATGAGACGCCCAAAACCTTACGATAATATTTCATCTCCATTGCTTGCATTTTATTTTGTCAAAACAATGATCTCCTTAGCATTCTGAAGAAATAAGTGATTAGAAGGTATGATGATACAACAACCTTGCAAGGTGTGGTAAAACCTATCACACAGAGAATTGTAAGAGGAAAAAATGCAAAAGAGAACAAGACAGAGAAAAAGAAACTGAAATCATAACATAAAATATGGACAGGACTCGACTTCATCAAATTATTGGATGGCAGTGAGAAACAGAGATGAGTGGAAGAGAATCGTTCATCTTTTGAATCTGACACAAAACTCATCAAGGCACATGAGAGATCAAACCAGAGCATATTTCATGTAATTAGAACATAGTTGCACAAACAGGTGTACAGCTAAACTTACCCTGCTCCAGTGCCATTGCCACAAACATTGTAATCATTGTACCAATCTTTCCCCAATTTGCTGAGGAAGATATTATAGTTCATATAAAAATGTTGGTCTAATTCTTATTTCTATTGAACCTTATTGTGTATCATTAGGTCATTTAGTCCTTAAAATCTAAGAGGGTCTTTGTGTTCAACTTTCTTAACCTTAAATCTTGAGAAGGCTTTAGTGTGCAATTATTATAATGTTCAGTTATCATAACCTTATCTCTTGAAACGGTCATCTATCTATCTATCGATCTTTCGAGCCGTAGCCAGCCCATAGGGCATAGACCCAGATACTCTTTCTCTTATCTAAATTTTAGATCTTTAATCAAATCTCGCCATTTGTCTCTGTTCTGTGCAAGCAACTCTACCTCATTGAGGGAGCCGATTCCTGCTGCTCTTGCCTCTCTGATCACTTCTCAGTGTCTCTCTGGGTCGGCCTCTTCTCCTCTTACCTGTTGTTTCCCACATGAGGGCTTGCTTTGTTATTTGGTTATTATCTCTTCTCATCGCATGTCCAACATATGACCATCACCTTTTCTTGATTGAAAGGGTCATACAGTGTTCAATTATTATAACGTTCAGTTATCATTACCTTATCTCTTGAGAGGGTCATATTGTGATCAGTTCGTTCGTTCGTTCGCTTTCGTCAGCTTTGACCTCTGACGAAGTCCCACCCACTCAATTTTGTGGGACTGAATTTTGCGTGTAAAGTCTGTTTTATCCCATTAAAGGATGCCCCTCGCCATGCAGGCAGATTTACTCCGACTTCAGAGGTACTAATTTTTAGGGAATTAGTAAAACCCAGGTGTCCTCGCCAGGGTACGAACCCCGGCTGTTGCCGTGGTAAGCCAACCGCCTATCGATTGCGCTAACCGGACACCCTATTGTGATCAGTTATCATATCCTTATCTCTTGAGAGGGTCATATTGTGATCAGTTATCATATCCTTATCTCTTGAAAGGGTCATAAAGTGATCAGTTATCATAACCGTATCTGTTGAGAGGGTCATACAGTGTTCAGTTATCATAACCTTCAATAATCATACTCTTCAATTATCATAACCGTCAATTATCATAACCTTCAATTATCATAACCTTCAATTATCATAACCTTCAATTATCATAACTGTCAATTATCATAACCTTCAATTATCATAACCTTCAATTATCATAACTGTCAATTATCAAAACCTTCAATTATCATAACCTTCAGTTATCATAACCTTCAGTTATCAAAACCTTCAATTATCATAACCTTCAGTTATCATAACATTCAATTATCATAACTGTCAATTATCATAATCTTCAGTTATCATAACTGTCAATTATCAAAACCTTCAGTTATCATAACCTTCAATTATCATAACTGTCAATTATCATAACCTTCAGTTATCATAACCTTCAATTATCATAACTGTCAATTATCATGATCTTCAGTTATCATAACCTTCAAATATCAAAACCTTCAGTTATCATAACCTTCAATTATTATAACCTTATCTCTTGAGAGGCTCATATAGTGTTCAATTATCATAACTGTCAATTATCATAACCTTCAATTAACATAACTGTCAATTATCATAACCTTCAATTATCATAACTGTCAATTCTCATAACCTTCAATTATCATAACTGTCAATTATCAAGACCTTCAGTTATCATAACCTTCAATTATCAAAACCTTCAGTTATCATAACTTTCAATTATCAAAACCTTCAATTATCATAACCTTCAATTATCATAACCTTCAGTTATCATAACCTTCAATTATCATAACTGTCAATTATCATGACCTTCAGTTATCATAACCTTCAATTATCATAACCTTCAATTAACATAACCTTCAATTATCATAGGCTTCAGTTATCATAGCCTCTAGTTATCATAACTTTTAGTTATCATAACCTTCAATTGTCACATCTTTCGGTTATCATAACCTTCAATTATTATAACCTTCAATTATCATAACCTTCCGTTATCATAACCTTCAGTTATCATAACTTTCAGTTTTCATAACCTTCAGTTGTCGTAACTTTCAGTTATCAAAGCCTTCAATTATCATAAACTTATCCAGACACGCTATAAATGCCCTCTCAAGAGGAAAAGCTGCAGGAAATGACAACATTCCCACAGATGTACTAAAGGAAAACTTAAACGTACTACTTCCACATCTATACAAACTGCTAATCAAATGCTGGAGACAAGCAGAAATACCTCATGATATGAGAAATGACAAAATCATAACGCTGTACAAAAACAAAGGAGACAGGGGCGACTGCAATAATTACAGAGGCATTTCTCTCCTTAGCACAGAAGGCAAGGCTTTTGCTAGAGTTATACTTAAACGCCTACATAGACTTGCAGAACGTGTTATTCCCAAGTCTCAATGCGGCTTCAGAGCCGGTAGATCAACCATAGACATGATTTTCACACTCAGACAACTGCAAGAAAAATGTCGAGAACAAAATATGCCGCTCTATATTGCCTTTGTGGATCTAACAAAAGCCTTCGACTCAGTAAACAGATATAGGCTCTACATGGTGTTAGAAGGCATAGGCTGCCCACCTACATTACTTAGGCTGATAAAGTCCTTCCATGAAGACATGAATGGTAAAATCTACTTCGATGGGAATTCATCAAAGAGTTTCAAAGTCAACAATGGAGTGAAGCAGGGATGTGTCCTCGCCCCCACCCTTTTTGGTATATTTTTTGCTGCCCTCCTAAATTACGCCTTCAAAAACAGCTCAGGAGATATTTACATTCGCACAAGATCAGATGGTTCACTGTTCAACTTAGCACGACTAAGAGTGAAAACCAAAATAAATGTTGCTCTACTTAAAGAATTTTTATTTGCTGACGATGCAGCCCTAGTCGCCCATAGTGAAACCACCCTACAATCGCTGATCAACAACCTGGACAAAGCATGTGACCTTTATTCACTGTCAATTAATGCGCAGAAGACAATAATACTAAGTCAAGGCGACATCAAGCCAATATTAATTACTCTAAAAGATTGTCCCCTAGAATCAGTTCAGAAATTTACATATCTTGGATCCACAATTACGCAAACCATCCCTCTTGATGAAGAAATAAACAGTCGAATTGGTAAGGCTGCTACGACCTTTGGCAAACTCACAGAAAGGGCCTGGGACAACACGAAACTAACACTGAAGACTAAACAGTTGGTTGCATGGGCATTTCTCATATCTCTATATTGTAAAAAGAAGTAAAGTACCCCCGTCACGCCAACTGGCGTATAGGGAAATATGGTGTTAGTGACCCTATATTTTACAGACCTTCAGCACGTGATTTTTGGGGTAATGTGGTCAGTATTACGCCCGTGCTGCTTTACTTTCCCAGAAAAAAATCCGGTACCCATTTAAGGCTGGGTGAACCCGGAAGCCGTCGGTTGGGATCGAACCCTTGTCCGTGGTAGTCCAGTTCACTAACCACTGAGCTATCGCGGCTCCCTATCTCTATATTGGTCTTGAATTATTTCCTTTGTACATATAATGTTCTACATAGGCATTTGTCTTCAAAAGCGTAAATTTGATCTCAATCTCTTTTGTTGTTTTCCAGCTTTCACATGCTTAGGTATGGGTTGATAATACATTTGAGTTGAATGTTCTAAACTTAGCTTTCCTGCTTAGTATCTTTGACTTCCGTATTTTGTCCAGGTTTTTAAAATTTGCTGCTGCTTTTGCTTTCCTGTTTCTGATCTCATTCTTTGGTTCACCTTACTGGTCTATATTACTACCAAGATCGTCGTGGTGACTACTTTGACCAAAAGGTCTTTATCCCTCGGGTTCTTTCGTGAGCGCCCCCCCCCCACCCACAAACATCAGCAATGGTACTCTGTGTCGTAGAGATAGTTTTTTTTGTGTGTGATGCTTTACATCTTGTTGATAGTTTCACTTAGGAGCGCTATATCATCTGCAAACATTTACATCTTGTTGATAGTTTTACTTAGAAGCGCTATATCATCTGCAAACATTTACATCTTGTTGATAGTTTTACTTAGAAGCGCTATATCATCTGCAAACATTTACATCTTGTTGATAGTCTCAATTAGAAGCACTATATCATCTGCAAACATTTACATCTTGTTGATAGTTTTACTTAGAAGCGCTATATCATCTGCAAACATTTACATCTTGTTGATAGTTTTACTTAGAAGCGCTATATCATCTGCAAACATTTACATCTTCCAGGTAATTCTTGTCATACTATTTAATGCCATTATTGCCTTTTCAACAATTATTCATTTATATTAACCTCTAATCCTTCTTTCCCCATTGCCATCATAATTCGATTGCTGTCTCTTCTTGTAAGTGTATACACACAGAAAGTTGAGAATACCATGGGCAGCTAAGAAAAGTAGTGAAAACGTTCTGAAAGAGCCCAAGGCAATGAGAGCTGATATCCAATATTAGGAAGAAATAATCATCGTTTTTTGGCCATGTAATGAGAAGAGAACAGCTGGAATATATTGTAACAATTGGCAGAAGGTCAACTACAGAAATGATAAATAGCTGCCGAGATCGAAAGTTATGGAGAGTAGAGACATGATCACCTATACCAGCAGGCCTTGTATTTGATGATGATGATGATACACATGCATGAACACAACAAGTAGAAGATTATCATGACAATGATACAAGTAATAAACACAAAACATTGTCATGAAGTACTCACTTTCATTAGTGACGAACTCCCAGTATTCTTCATGCGTGACATTCTCGCCAAGGACAAGCCTGTAGTTTTTGATGCACTTCTGTCTAAGAGCGCCAGTGTAAAGTTGCATTCCGACCAGCGCGAAGATGGATAGGACGAACACTGTGAGGATCATGACATCTCGAAGACGTTTCACGGCCATGAGAAGTGCACTGACGATGGTTTTAAGACCTGTAATTTGAAATGTGGATTACATTATTTTATTTTGATTATATTATATGGATTACATTACTTATTTAGATTATATTATGTGGATTAAATTATTTTATTTTGATTATATTATGTGGATTATACTATTTTATTTTGATTATATTATGTGGATTATATTATTTTATTTTGATTATATTATGTGGATTATACTATTTTATTTTGATTATATTATGTGGATTATACTATTTTATTTTGATTATATTATGTGGATTATATTATTTTATTTTGATTATATTATGTGGATTATATTATTATTTTTTGATTATATTATGTGGATTATACTATTTTATTTTGATTATATTACGCCCGTGCGCTACCGGGGCCCGAAAGGGGAGTAAAGAGTAATGGCACTGTACCCTACCAGGCATGTTCGTAACAGGCGAGAAAGGAGGGTTGGGCATGGGACTGGCAATCCCATTCTGTAAAAAAAAATAAGCCGAAAAAACTTCACAAACATGGACAAGAAAAATTAATCCGCCATCCAGGAAAGAGAAGAGCTCTCTGTCTAAGGATACAGCAAAGACGAGGGCGCTGGATAGGACACACACTACGGAAGCCAACTGAGAGTATTACACAACAGGTCCTTTTTTGGAATCCCTAGGGGAAAAGACAAAGAGGAAGGCCAAGGAATTCTTGGAGAAGACAGATAGAAGCAGAGATGAAGATGATGGGGAAGACATGGAACGATCTCTTTCTCTCTTTCTCTCTCTCTCTGCGATCAGGACTCAATCAGAGTAGGATTCCAGACTCTCACATGAAGTCAGCTGTCAGGCTAAGTGTGTTGATCGCCCCCACAGACAGAACATCACAAGTAGAGTCTGCCAGATCCACTCTGATTGAACACCCGTTAATACGTTGCACTGTGTTCTGCGCCAGTGGCCCAGTGCATCCGATTTCAGCCAGCATTTTATTCGGGTTTGCTTTCCCTAGCCTTTGATTGTCCCCAATCTTCCTGCAAGGCAGCAGGTTGTCTTTTCTGTTGGGGGAATCTGCCCTTAGATAGTCGGCCCTCCCAGGTTTACGAGCACCACCTGCCCGAGTCACTAGAGGTGACTAACACAGACATGCACACACAAAGATGTAAGATGTGAATATGAATGATCTTAAAAGAATGGCAAAAAACAGAACGACTTGGAAAGTGTTTGTTGTAGACCTATGCTCCACTGGTAGCTAAAAATGGTAGAAGAAGAAGAATATTATGTGGATTATATTATTTTATTTTGATTATATTATGTGCATTATATTATTATTTTTTTTATTATATTATATGGATTATATTATTTTATTTTGATTATATTATGTTGATTATATTACTTTATTTAGATTATATTATGTGGATTATATTATCTTATTTTGATTATATTATGTGGATTATATTAATTTATTTAGATTATACTCGTATATTATGGTGATTATATGAGGAATTTGGGAGCCGCGATAGCTCAGTGGTAAGTGAACTGGACTACCACGGACAAGGGGCAGGGTTCGATCCCAACCGACGGCTTCCGGGTTCACCCAGCCTTAAATGGGTACCGGATTTTTTCTGGGAAAGTAAAGCAGCACGGGCGTAATACTGACCACATTACCCCAAAAATCATGTGCCGAAGGTCTGTAAAATATAGGGTCACTAACACTATATTTCCCTATACGCCACTTGGCGTGACGGGGGTACTTTACTTTTTTTTATATGAGGAATTTGGTAAGTACAGATAAACCACACCAACAAATGAAGAAACAACTACAGAACAAACAACGTTTATTTGACACATAACGAGACTAATTTTAAAAGCGATTTGCCTGCTTGCGTTCGCCCGATGACTAAAGTATTCTAGAGTGTTCTAGTAGACTATAGAATTCCTCTTCATCATCCGCCTTTAAAAGGACGTTAAGTGGGCGTGTCTGCGTTGTGTTGTGGTTTGCAGTATAACTGTGATATTTGCGCCTTTCGGCCAAACACATCCGATTTCAGCACGACATTTTTGAGTACCTGGTTGTCTTCCCTCTTCGATCCGTCTCTCGCTTGGTCAGACTAGACAGGTTAGTCTGTTACTAGAGGCACCACGGAGAGCTGGAGCAGGGTCTGGATGGTTTTGGTTCACCGATCCTGGCGCAAGCCATCAGCTGTGGGTCGCTGACAACTTCCAGCTCTGGTGCTGGGAGGCGCGTCTTCACCTCCAGAACGATTTAAGAAGGAAAACAATCATCATTACTGCAATGATTTCATTATCCCATGTATGGGGTCTGCTGAGGATCTGTAGGTCCGGATGACGAAGGTCGCACGCCCAGTGCAGTCACCATCTAATTTTCAGAATTTGTATTTCATCCCCGATCAAAAAAAAAAAAAAACTATTTTGACTGATCAGAATGTACTTTTCTTTTTTTTGGAGAATGACAACGCCATAATAGCAAAACTCCGGGAGGGAACATACGACAGACGAGACCGAGGCAGATGAGGACTTAATGAAGATATCAAGAGGTTACCTATGGCCGCAGGTTTCATCAAGACAGAATACAAAGTGTGCTCGGGAAAATCGAAGAGCATTGGGTTCAAAAACAGTGGTTGGTGTCACTAAGAAACTTTATTTTCGTCCGTAGACACTCAGGCGTCAACAGAAATTCACGAGCTGACAGCCTGGCTGAAACTGTTGCAATGGATGGCGGATGTGCAATGGACCGGGTGGACATTTTAAATGCACTCAGGGAGGTAAAGCAATTTAATGATTCAATCCATTATCATAAATCTACAACAATGTTCCAGACTATGCGAATATCCCGTCAAAACTGGAGATGTTTGAAAGAAGCGCTGCGCGGGAAGACAAAGACGGATAACAAACCAATACAGAACGAGTCATCAGTTTCCACACACTGAGTGACAGGGAAAGTGATTTAGCACCTGTTCGATATGCAATGATATATATGTGGATAATCAATGGACTAAACTAAACTAAAAGACAAAGCAAAATGGTGATTCATTGTAGTCAACCTTTGACGTGCTGTGGAGACGGCAACATATACTCACGGAAAAAAACTCAAGTGCAACACTGTATAGATCACTGTGCTAGGGGACGACATGGAATAAAACTTTGTGCAACGTTTGGTTCAATGTTGAAGAAAACAGCAAGTGATCACTGTTTTATTTGGTGGTCACTAAAGAAAGATAACTAAAGTCAGTGTAGATAATCCACGAGAAAATGAAATCTTGATCTCAGTACCGTGCTCACCTTGATCTCAGTACCGTGTTCACCTTGATATCAGTACCGTGCCCACCTTGATCTCAGTACCGTGCCGACCTTGATCTCAGTACCGTGCCCACCTTGATCTCAGTACCGTGCCCACCTTGATCTCAGTACCGTGCTCACCTTGATCTCAGTACCGTGCTCACCTTGATCTCAGTACCGTGCCCACCTTGATCTCAGTACCGTGCCCACCTTGATCTCAGTACCGTGCCCACCTTGATCTCAGTACCGTGCTCACCTTGATCTCAGTACCGTGCTCACCTTGAGCTGTTATCATTACTTGACAGCGCCTTCTGAATGAACCAATGAGACGTTAGATCCGTTGTTGCGGAGTGTTATTCCACTGTTCTTATAACTATTGTACAAAATGGGGATGATTCTCATGATGATTTTGTCTTTTTCTCTGCTTCCATTTAAGTTTATTTCACACGTATAAGATGGAAGAAACGTCAAAGGAAGCAACAGGTTATGGTAAGGCATTAACTTGGTGTTTCTGAAAGGGGTCAATAAACACATGTGCCATATATGGACGACATTGTCTGCTGCCATGTCATCCCTGGTCCATTTGTGTTGAGGAAAGGCTCTTGTATGATGCGATGGCGTCATCTCTGTATCCAATACACGTCAGGTTGCCATTGATAGTGACGAGGTTCGTTCAGGCTGTATAAGAAATTCTGCCCCAAATCATTGCACAGCCTCCTCACTTTCTGTATCTCCGTTGTACACATTTATCAGCAAAACGTTGTCCTTAACGCATGTTTACCACAACAACGCCCACAATTGTCTTGCAGACAGAATCTTGACTCATCAGAGAGAACCATGCGTCTCCATTGATTAAACAGCCATGCCATACGCTTCCTGGCCGAGACTAAGCTAGCTTGTCCATGGTGAATTGATAGTACTGGTCTAATTGATAGTACTGGTCTAATTGATAGTACAGGTCTAATAGATAGTACAGGTCTAATAGATAGTACAGGTCTAATAGATAGTACTGGTCTAATTGATAGTACTGGTCTAATAGATAGTACTGGTCTAATATATAGTACTGGTCTAATAGATAGTACAGGTCTAATAGATAGTACTGGTCTAATTGATAGTACTGGTCTAATAGATAGTACTGGTCTAATATATAGTACTGGTCTAATAGATAGTACAGGTCTAATAGATAGTACTGGTCTAATTGATAGTACTGGTCTAATAGATAGTACTGGTCTAATATATAGTACTGGTCTAATTGATAGTACTGGTCTAATTGATAGTACTGGTGTAATTGATAGTACTGGTCTAATTGATAGTACTGGTCTAATTGCAAGTCTGTGTTGTAACAGATTTGCCTCTCTGAAAATGTTTCGCACTGTTGTGCAGGACACACGTCTTCAACTGGAATGTCCATGTACTCCATGTTGCCTGGATGAGCCTGCAGCGAAGTTAGTACAGGAGAAGTATAAAACAATATCTTGCAGCTTGTGTAGGGGTGGTAACTCATGGTCAGTCACCTCTATGGAGATAACCAGTGGATCCAATTTGGTGGTATCGTACATAAATGCATGTGCAGTGAACATTGAAATGTTGTGATACATCTGATATAGTCGTTCCAGAGGCTACCATTTCATGTAGTTATAGCTCGCTGCTTGGTTCAGTCTTTGCAATGTATAAGATAATTGTTTTAGTTGGACACTTGGTAATGTGTATTTAAACTATTATGTTTTTCCATGTGACTAGATCTACACACTTACCTTTCATCTGTCTGTGATAAACTCTCTCTCTCTTACGGTACTTTTGACGTGTTTTAGCTTGCACAGTGATGATCCATCCAAGAATAATGCGAGACACCAGTAAAGGCACAATTAGGTGTACATCATCCACACTAAAATGCACACAAAGCTTTAGCTCATGTTCCCCAAGAAATCACAGATAGTGATTTATCTAGTATTGCACATTCACTTATTTCCGTTAGTATTCGTTTGATGGGGAGGATAATGACAATTACAACCATTATCTTCTATGTTTTCATTATTTTTAACTTTAAAATGTTGACATTGATGAATTTAATAAATGCCGCAAAAAACATAACGATTTCCAGCAGTACAGTGCATTTTATCATTGCTTGTTTGCCTACAGAACGTTTGCAAATGTTCTGTTATCACTGTGTCTGTATACGAGTCTTATGCGTTGAGTTTCTGTCTTTTTTAAAGAATAATTATAATACGTTTATGGCTGTTACTATCTTGTAGAAAAAAAACATTGAAGACTAGACAAAAGTTATAAAATAATTAACTGGGAAAAAATAAGGACAATTAAAGAGAGAGTGATATTTACATGACTACAAGCAATACAAATAAACACAATTCAAGTATAAAACAAACCATCAAATAATATACAATAATAAGACAGTTTGCATATACTGCAAGTATTTACCTGTTCCATGAATAAATTGAACTCATTCCGTTTATAAAGGTCATAAAATTAACCAGGGTTAAAATAACATTGCTGACCTGGAATGACGGATATTGTCTTGAGAGCTCGCAAAACTCGGAATGTCCTCAGAGCGGAGAGATTTCCCAGGCTCTTTATCGCAATCGTCATGTACCTGACAAGTATGTATATTATATGATAGCTATTGATAAACGATTCATTATATGCACATAAGACCATATACTCATATAACTGTAATGTTATGTGGGCAGACATTTTAATAACATCAATGCATATGTATCAGTGTATTGCTATTTGTATACAAAACATGGTAATTCCATCTAAGAACATTTGTATCATGTAAAAATTGCAGGCAATGCATTTCCTGTCAAGAATGGAGTGAAAGAAGGCTATGTTTTAGAGTCAACGTTTTTTTTTAAATATTTCTTTTTCAAAGTTACTATCTTATGAATTAACCTCTATCTAAACATACAGAAATCTAAGACAATGTCCATTGACGAAACAGAAAGCTAAGACAATTTCCATTGACGAAACAGAAGGCTAAGACAATTTCCATTGACGAAACAGAAGGCTAAGACAATTTCCATTGACGAAACAGAAGGCTAAGACAATTTCCATTGACGAAACAAAAGGCTAAGACAATTTCCATTGACGAAACAGAAGGCTAAGACAATTTCCATTGACGAAACAGAAGGCTAAGACAATTTCCATTGACGAAATAGAAGGCTAAGACAATTTCCATTGACGAAATAGATGGCTAAGACAATTTCCATTGACGAAATAGATGGCTAAGACAATTTCCATTGACGAAAGAGAAGGCTAAGACAATTTCCATTGACGAAATAGAAGGCTAACTGAAAATCACCAACAGTGAATTATTTGAAACTGTAGGAAACTATGAATATCTGGGATCTGTGGCAACTAACAATGGAGACTGCCAGAAAGAGATCAAATGAAGATTAGCAATAGCAACACAACAATTAAATGCAATGAAGAACATGTGGCACAATACCAGCAAGACAGTAAAATTAATATTACTGAAGATATGTATCTTCCCGAAAGCAACACATAGTTGTGAATCATAGACAATCTCGTATACAGCAAAGAAGAAAATAGGTTCATTCGAAACAGTATGCTACAGAAAAATCCGTAAGATATCTTGGATAATGAAAAAGAGCAATGAAAACATAGTAAAAGATTTAAACATTTAAAAATAATTGACTTAAAAACACCATTCTACAGAGGAAATTAAAATATGGCCACGTCAAAAGACACAGCGGGTTGGAAAGTACAATAATGGAAGGCATGGTTCCTGGACGACGCATCAGAGGCAGACCAAGAAGAAGGTGGTTTCAATGCATCAAATAGACCTTGAACATAACAACAGAAGAAGCAAGGGATTTGGATAGAGATAGAGATTCTTTGTGAGACGGGCTGTGGTGAATGCAACCTTTTGCAAAGGGCTTACAACCTGATGATGATTTTATGAATCCAATCAACTAAACGAGGCCACTTTCCTTCACACAAGAAATGATGGAGAATTATTTGAACTGGTTCTGCCTACAGTAAAGACGTACGGTTATTAAAATGTGCTTAGAAATGTGATAATGATAATGCTTCTTCTTCTTCTTCTATCCTTCCTCTGCTGCCGTTGGCGTCGAGGGGAGAAACAATCTGCGATTCTTTGCTCTTCTGTTGGCCTCTTCTGATGTTATTCCTCCAAGTGACTCTAGTATTCCCATTATCCATCTCTTTCTCGGTCTTCCTCTTAATCTGGCGTTTTCGTAGCGTTTATTTAAGGCTCTTTGAGTCATTGTTAGTTCTTTTTGTCTTGTTATGTGGCCGAACCAATTTATCTGTTGTTTCTTTATGTATTCAATGGCTGGTTCAATTTCGAGTTTCTTCCTCAGGTCAGTGTTTCTTACTCTGTCCCTTAAGCTGTTTCCTGTCATTCTTCTGACACATTTCATTTCGGTGGTCGTTATCTTTCTTATTGTTCTAGAGTCAAGCGTCCAATTCTGGCACTGGTAGCACAGTTGGTAGAAAAATTTATTTGTAAATTGCCATTTTCGCTTCTGTACTTATTGCTTTGTTTTTCAATAGTGTTGATACTTGACCTATAACTTGGCATGCTTTGTTACACCTTATATCTGTCTCTGTCTCTTGGTCATTGTCTTGTGTTAACGTGCTACCAAGATATTTAAAATCGTCTACTTGTTTCAGAGTCGTATTATCTATTATGATGTTTAGTTTTTCTTTCTTTCTCGCTATTGCCATCACTTCGGTTTTGCTTATGTTGATCTTCATGTTGTATTGTTTACAAGTGTTGTTTAGCCTGTTTATATGTTCTTGTAGGTCCTCAGTTGTTTCATGTATCAGAACTTGGTCGTCTGCAAATAGTATTTCATTATTTCTTCCTCTCTTCTGTTGTTTTCTGGTACGTATATTCGGTTCTCTTTTGTGTTATCGCTTGTTATCATCCGTGTTGGTATATTTCCTTGGATTGGGCATGCTGATTTGCATATATTGTCCATATATGTGATGATGTGATGATAATGCTGGATCTGTAATTATTCTGATGATAATGATTCTTCCCTGATGATGCTGTATCTGTAGCCCATTCGAAAGAACACTTACGAGCTCTCCTTGATAAGTCTGCCAATGCTTGCATGGAATTTGTAAATCGAAGTCGCAAGCACACACGCAAATACAAATGGATGGCAAGCACAATCGTAAATACAAGTCACAAGCACACACGTAAATATAAGTTACAAACACAAATGTAAATACAAGTCACAAGTTCACTCGTAAACACAAATGACAAATACACGTGTAAATGCATGATGCTAACAAATACGTAAATACATTATGCTAACACACACGTAAATACATGTTGCTAACAAATACGTAAATACATTATGCTAACACACACGTAAAGACATGGTGCTAACAAATACGTAAATACATGCTGTTAACAGACACGTAAATACATGCTAACAAATACGTAAATACATGATGCTAACACACATGTAAATACATGTTGCTAACAAATACGTAAATACATGATGCTAACACACACGTAAATATAAGATGCTAACACACACGTAAATACATGTTGCTAACAAATACGTAAATACATGATGCTAACACACACGTAAATACATGTTGCTAACAAATACGTAAATACATGATGTTAACACACACACGTAAATACATGTTGCTAACAAATACATAAATACATGATGCTAACACATACGTAAATACATGATGCTAACCCACACGTAAATATATGTTGCTAACACACACGTAAATACATGATGCTAACACACACGTAAATACATGTTGCTAACAAATACATAAATACATGATGCTAACACATACGTAAATACATGATGCTAACCCACACGTAAATATATGTTGCTAACACACACGTAAATACATGATGCTAACACACACGTAAATACACATGGCAAGCAGTCACACATTTAACATTGGTTCAACATACGCAATTGATATGACACAGAAATCCAACCAGTTCCACGGATCCCGGAGGTAAGTGAACGGCTGCAGAATGAAGCCTCGACTTAAGATCTTCACGCACGACTCTAAGGTGTAGATGCCCAGAAAGATGTGTCTGAAAAACACCAAAATTATAGCAGTTGTTTATATGAAGTTGTAGTTATTTAGAAAAATGGGATAGAAAACACAAATTATAGCAGTTGTTTACATGAAGTTGTAGTTATTTAGAAAAATGGGATAGAAAACACAAATTATAGCAGTTGTTTATATGAAGTTGTAGTTATTTAGAAAAATGGGATAGAAAACACAAATTATAGCAGTTGTTTACATGAAGTTGTAGTTATACAGAAAAATGGGATAGAAAACACAAATTATAGCAGTTGTTTATACGAAGTTGCGGTTATATAGAAAGATGCGTTAGAAAACACAATAGTTATAACAAACAGATACGGTTATACAGGAAAGCGGCGTCATAGGTCGGTCAAAAAGTATTGTTTTTTTCTTAATGAAGTGGTCAATCTAGTACCTGAAAATGAATGTAAACTAGTCTGTTTCATTGCATTCACACGTACAGTTGATGCACAACTCCCACCGCTTCAAAAACTTCCTAATGCCTTGAATATAGAACTCAATAACGGTTTCGAATCTTTTCTCCAGTTCTGTAATTAAATCCTCGATTTCTCTTTCACACGGCACCCCACGCGCCATGTAGTCGTGAGAAATTTCAACCAACCGTGCTGACTTATAATGATACACACCATTGCCATCTACCATAACGATTTCTGAGTAAAATAAACAACTTTTTCACTGAGCCTCGCAACAAACCTCTTAAGTTCTAATGTACTTCTTGTACTTACATTTGCATTATTTATGTTAACTTCCACACAATGAGATGACAAACTCGTGGTAGTTCTAGATTTCACAAGCTTATTTATTAAATACAATTATTACGTTACATTACATCACATCACATCACATTGTAATATATTTTATTGTATTCTATTCTATTATATTTCTATTACATTACTATGTTATGTTATGTTATGTTATATTATATTGTTTCGGTTCGTATCGTATCGTATTGTATAGTATTATATTGTATTGTACTGTATTTTATTGTATTGCATTTTACTGTTTTATATTATTGATTATAATATTATATTATATTGTTTTAAATAGAAGACCTACAAGAACACTTAAATAAACTCAACACCACAGGCACAAAATACAACATGAAAATCAACATCAACAAAACAGAAGTCATGAATGTCGCAAAAGAGAAACAAAACATCAACATAACTATAGAAGGCAGACAAATAAAATAAGTAGAGAAATTTAAATACCTATGAAGTTTAGTGAAAAACGACAATTCACAAACGGCAGAGATAGACTCAAGATGCATCAAAGCTTATCAAATCACTGGACAGCTATCACTACTATTGTCCAACAAGGAAATAACTCTGGAGGCAAAACTGACACTTTACAATACAATCTTTATCCCAAATTTGTGCTACCAATGCCAGTCCTGGACCCTCAAAGCAAAAAAATTAGAAAAATAACCTCTGCTGAGATGAAATGTGTTAAACGAATGACAGGAAACAGCTTGAGAGACAAGATCAGAAATTAAGAACTGATAAAAAAAAAATTAAGCTAGGAATAACCCCTGCCATAGAATATATAAAGAAACAACAGATACAATGGTTTAGACACATGACAAGGCAGAGTGATCACAGCACAACGAGCCCTCAATAAACGTTGCGAGAAATCCAGGCCCAAGGGAAGACCACGAAAAAGATGAATCGACGGAATGTTAGAAGCACTAGGAAACATAAAAGAGCAGCAGAGGTGAACAGAAGAGCAAAAGACTGCAAATTATATCTTCCCTCGACGCTGAAAGACAAATGAGGAAGGCAAGTAGAAGAAGATAAAATATTTAACTCGGGACCGTTAAAATCCTAAAAGGTTTCGAAGAACTACGTTCCTAACTGTTCCAGATTTTAAACTCCCAGATGTTTTCTTCTCTATTTTCATTTTAAACTGTTTCCCTCCTCTCCCTCTCTTTTAATGTCTCCAGCTCAGCACATAAAAAACCTATTTTTCATTATTTACCTCCGTTCGTCTCCCATCTCTTCAACACAACTAAACACTCAAATTTAATATCATTTTGTCGTCCGAGTGAAATATAAGCTCTTGTCTCTTTTGTGCATGATCATACGACACGCACACAGGTTTCGGAATCCATGCATCATATATTTTAATATTACTAAGTATATTTAAACATATTTTTGAACAGCAGTAAAGAAAAAAAAGAGCCGAAATGATATTTTGAATACAATTTAAATACAAATTGATACGAAATGTGAGTAAAAACTATTTACACCCACTCCTTGAGAGGCAACCGATAGAATAGATCCGATGAGAATAGAAATTGATGTGGCTATTTCAGGAATTC
Source organism: Megaustenia siamemsis (assembly GCA_032433765.1). Classification (NCBI taxonomy): domain Eukaryota; kingdom Metazoa; phylum Mollusca; class Gastropoda; order Stylommatophora; family Ariophantidae; genus Megaustenia; species Megaustenia siamemsis. The sequence goes on from JAVIAB010000124.1 coordinate 21,097,287, forward strand.
TGTTTCAAACGATTCTAGTTTGGGGTTATTCACTTCTCGCCTGGCTATATATAGACATCACGCTATGGAATTACAGGATACCCCGGATTTGTTAAGTGGCGCGTGTTGATATACAGGGCGCCAAACTAACGTCTTTACGAAACATCAAATTGTCCCAAGATGGTCTGCATTGTCAGATGGCACAGTACTCCGTTTCAGGTGGACTCATTAGTTTTACTGTGTAGTGTATTTGTCGAAGTTCTATTTACTTTCATCAGCTTTAAAAATAACATTTCAAAATTATCCCTATATAGAAGGCACAATCTACTGCTATACAATATACAGTAATAAAGAATTAGTATATCAGTTAAATAACATTCAAGATCACCAAGTGCAATGCCTGCTGGCGTATGTGATCATGTCTCTCCACAACTTCCAATCTCGACAGTTAATTATCATTTCTGTTGTTGACCTTCTGCCACGTCTTTCTCTTAAGCTGTCTGGTTTCTTTTCTCTTTGTTTTCCTCTATATCTTTGTCCCTCAATTTTGCCAGTTGTCACAATATATTCCAGCTGTCTCTTCTCATTGCATGGCCAAAAAAAAAGATGATTGCTTTTTCCTAATTTTGGAAATGAGTAATTTTTTACTTTAACCTTTTTCAGAACGGTTTCATTACTCTTCTTAGCTGTCTATGGTATTCTCAACGTTCTTCTTTAAAACCACATTTCAACAGCCTCCAGTTTTTTTTGTCTGTTGTCCAATTGTCAGTGATTTACACCCATATGTTAAGACTGTTCCCACATAACATTTAAGAACTATTTTTTTTTCCATTGCCAAAAATAAATGGCACAATATCGTCCTAATTTTTTTTAAAGCTGCTTTTGTCTGAGCCATTCTGCATCTCACCTCTTTTGTAAATCTTCCGCCTGAGGTTACCTTGTTTCCGCATATTTAAATTTATTTACTTGTTTTAAAATTGTTCCACTTGAGTTTATTGTTCATTGCGGTGAAATTTTTTTCTTTGTTGCTACCATTACTTCCGTCTTTTTGCGATTAAGGCTGAGTCCTTTATTTTTGCTTTCTTTCACTATAATGTCTAATATTTCTTGTAACTAATTTTCACTCTTAGCGATTAAGACTGTATCATCAGCATACCTTAGATTATTTATATTATGGCCTTCGATTGTTATTCCAGGTATGCCCCTTATGGATCTTAAAATAATCTCACTATAAATATTAAACAAATCTGGTGACAGCACACAACCTTGCCTAACACCCTGTTTTATTTGTTGAAACATTCCCAATTGGTTTCGAGGTTTTATGGCCGGTGTTTGTTGCCAGTACATGTTCTTTATTACGTTAACTGCGGAAAACCAAGCAAAGAAGAAATAATGAAAGCTATCAAACTATTAAAAGATGGTAAAGCCACAGGACCAGATGAAATTCCTCCGGAAGCCATCAAAGCAGATATTAACACCTCTACCAAGATGTTACATGATCTATTGGATAAAATTTGGGAGAGGGAAGAAATACCTAAAGACTGGAGAGAAGGTTATATGATCAAACTACCAAAGAAAGGAAGTTTACAGGAGTGCACAAATTATAGGGGAATTATGCTACTATCAGTGCCAGGAAAAATATTAGGCAGAATCATTCTGGAGAGACTAAAAGAGGCTATAGAGAAACACTTGAGAGATGAACAAACAGGTTTTAGGAAGAACAGATCATGTGCTGATCAAATAACTACCCTACGTATAATAGTTGAACAAAGTTTAGAACTAAAATCCCCACTTTATATTGGATTCATAGATTACGAAAAGGCATTTGATAGTTTAGACAGAAGAATGCTTTGGAAGTTGCTGAGTCATTACGGAATCCCCATAAAGTTTATTAACCTGATAAAAACAATGTATGATGGAACAAAATGTAGTGTGGTGCATGAAGGACAGCTTACAGAAGCATTTGAAATAAGAACAGGAGTAAGGCAAGGATGCCTCATGTCTCCATTTCTCTTTCTACTGGCCATAGATTGGATTATGAAAATAACTCAAAACAACAGAAATGGGATCCAGTGATCACTGACCAAACAACTTGATGATTTAGACTTTGCTGATGACATAGCTCTCATATCACACAGCCATCAACAGATGCAGGATAAAATGAGTATATTAGATGAGAGATCACAACTGCTAGGACTAAAGATTAATAGAGATAAGACCAACATTATGTTTATTAATGCAGTTGGCAATAACCAAATAAAACTAGGAGAAATACCTCTACTAGACGTACAATCTTATATATATCTGGGCAGTAATATAGATAAAGAGGGAGGAGCAGGAAATGATACCAAAATAAGGATATCAAAAGCAAGAGGAGCTTTCATTGCACTGGGAAACATATGGAAATCCAAAGAAATTAGGCTAAATACAAAAATAAAAATTTTCAACTCAAATGTTAAGTCGGTCCTATTATATGGCTGCGAAACATGGAGAATAACAAAATTGACAATCACGAAGGTACATACTTTCATTAATGGATGCTTGCGCAGAATAAAGGGATGGAAATGGTAGGACAAAGTCACTAACGTGGAATTATGGAAATGTACCGGTCAAATACCAGTGGATAAAGAGATACAGCGAAGACGATGGCAATGGATAGGACACACACTACGGAAGCCAACTGAGAATATTACACAACAGGCCCTTTTTTGGAATCCCCAGGGGAAAAGACAAAGAGGAAGACCAAGGAATTCTTGGAGAAGACAGATCGAAGCAGAGATGAAGATGATGGGGAAGACATGGAATGATCTTAAAAGAATGGCAAAAAACAGAACGACTTGGAAAGTGTTTGTTGAAGACCTATGCTCCACTGGGAGCTAAAAGGTAGAAGAAGAAGAAGACATGTTCTTTATTATTCTTAGATCTTTGCTGTCCACGTTTATGCTTTCTAAAATTTTGATTATTTCTTGGTGCTTTACTTTTTCAAATGCCTTGGTGTAATCTATGAAACATAGGTATAGATCGGTTTTCACCTCTATGGCTCTTTCTACTAAAGATCTTATGATATAAATGGCATTGCTTGTTCCTTTATCTCTAACAAAACCACACTGTTCATCGCTAATTTCTGGACTGATTTTGTTTCGCACTCTTCGCATGATGATTCTTAGCAATATCTTAGTCATATGACTCATAAGGCTTATTGTGCGATGATCATCGCATTCAATCGCACCCGATTTCTTTGGTAGGGCTATGAATATCGATTTGAGCATGTCGTCTGGTATATATCCACTGTTGTAGATATCATTCAATATTTTTGTTATTATTTATTCTATTCCAAAATCACCCATGGCTTCAATCTCTTCTTTAGTTACATTATCTGGTCCAGGAGCTTTGCCTGCTTTCATATTGCGCAAGGCATCTTCCACTTCTTCTCTGAGTATTTCTAGTCCTTCTCCATTATCCTTAATATTTACTTCCGTTCGTTCATCATTATAACGATCTTTAATGTATTCTGTCCATCGTTCCCTTATGTTTTCTTGATCAATCAACAGTTCTCCTTCCTTTGATCTTAGACATCCAGTTTTTGATTGCGTTTTTCTTCCTGTTAATTCTTCAATTTGTTTGTATATAGCTTTAGCATCTCCTTTTTGTTGCATTTCAATCCCTTTGCATCTTTCTTTCAGCCATGCTTCTTTTGCTTCATTGCATTTTACTACAAAATAATTAATATAGAATAAGCAAATCAATAATATAGAATTAGTAAATCATAAAATAGAAGTAGTAAATCATATATTTTATACACATAACAGCTGGACACATTTTACTGATCTGCTGCCGCACAGCGTTAAAAAATAACACTACATATTAATATGCAATGTTTTCCTATCACATAAACTAATGGTGCACGCCTTTTTGAAGGCACCTCTTCAATTCATCACATTTAAAAAAAGTGTGGACATGTCAATGTCTAAAATGAAGAGGAAAGGGAAGAAAATATATGAGAAGTAAGCAACGAAAACAGAAAAAAAACAGTTTCGGCATAAGAGGAAGAATATAGACAGGGGAGAAGAAAACAACGAGAAAAGGTACAGGTCGAAGAAGAAGAAGAATTAAGTCGAAGAAGAAGAAGAATTAAGTCGAAGAAGAAGAAGAATTAAGTCGAAGAAGAAGAAGCAGAAGAAGAACAACAAGCGAGAAAGATAGAGGAGAAATAAGTTTTTAAAAGATTAAGAAAAAAATAGCATTTATAAGAAAAAAACACGAAGCAAGAGAAAAGTGAAATGAGAGAAACCAAGGTTAAACTAGTACTCGTACACGGGTCAAAGACAACGAAAACAGCAGAAATAGCGATTATGGAAATAATGACCTTAATAAAGGTTGCTTGCGTAAAAGAAAGATGCACGGTGTGATATGGCTTGATCTCCAATGGGGAATTCATGGAAATAGCTGACCCAACTCGAATAACGAGAGAACCGACGAGTAAACGATGCTGCTACTATGTATTACATACATTATAGAAGACATTTCTCAGCAATACAATATGCACGGGACAGAGGGAGAAAATGGCAAACATTGGAGTGTTGGATCGTACTGGGTTTCCTGGCATTTTTCTTTATTTATTTTAGCAATATCAACTAAAATGGCAGTGTCACTTGTGCATAATGTGGGCTGAACGGATTCCAAAGAACACTCTTTACATTCGAGGATTATTTCAATGAGTTAAATGTAACAAATGGTTTCATAAATAATTTTTACCTAAAGATACTATGTTCTTGTAAGAATATTTCAAGCGTTCAGTTAAATGTATAATAATAACCTAAATTTATATTTTTTTCCCCCAGAAAATTGCTTAGAAACATCAATTAATGTATCATTATTAGCTAAATTTATATTTTTTCCAGAAAATCATTTAGGAATATCAATTAAATGAATGATTATTAAGTAAATTTATATTTTTTTCTGCAAATTGTTTAGGAACATTAATTTAAATGTGCAATTGCGTCACTCAATGACGCTTCAGATATGCTTGCTTGCTTACGTTCGCCCGATGACTAAAGTATTCTAGAGTATTCGTAGACTGTAGAATTCCTCTTCTTCTTCCGCCCTTAAAAGGACGTTAAGTGGGCGTGTCTGCGTTGTGTTGTGGTTTGCAGTATAACTGTTATATTTGCGCCTTTCGGTCCAACACATTCGACTTCAGCACGACATTTTTGAGTACCGGGTTGTCTTCCCTCTTCGATCCTACTCGCTTGGTCAGACTAGACAGGTTAGTCTGTTACTGGAGGCACCACGGGGAGGTGGAGCAGGGTCTGGATGGTTTTGGTTCAGCGATCCTGGCGCAAGCCATCAGTTGTGGGTCGCTGACAACTACCAGCTCTGGTGAATCTGAACTAATTTTTTGCTGATGAAAATGAAGTACTGAAAAAAAAGATAGAAATTATTCCGGCCATAGAATACATTAAAAAAAGACAGTGGATACAATGGTTTGGCTACGTGATAAGACAGAAGGATTAAAATACAATACGAGTCTTTAGTAAACGTTGCAAGAACACCAGACTCAAGTACCGACCAGGAAAAAAAGGATTGGTGGAATATTAGAAACACCAGGAAACAACAGCAAGGGTCAAAAGAAACGAAAAAGACAGCAAATTATGTCCTCTCGACGCTGAAAGACAAATGTGGACCGAAATAAAGAGAAGTAGTAGCACAAGAAGAAAATTAAAATGACATTTACAATTCTGATTAGCTCTAGTTTCAGAGATATACACTTCTGGTTATGTATTTAGGGGCTATATATATATATATATATATATATATATATATATATATATATATATATATATATATATACATTTTAAAAAATGGCACAACTTTCGAGGCAGCGCTGATATCAAATTCAGAAGACAAAAGGCGCGGGTTAAAGGAGACGAGGCCAGGAACTATGAATATATTTTGATAATTCGGAGGTCGAATCTGTCTATCCAATATTAGCTACGAGAGAAGCTGTTCAGCAAAAACATCCAGAATAAGACACTATTTTACAAAACTGCTGACTTATCATGATTGTTTGCCTCCAACTGTCTGTCAAGATGACAAAGGCCATATATATATGTATATATATATATATATATATATTATTTTCATATATATATATATATATATATATATATATATATATATATGATGCAACTTTAGTAGTGGTAGATTGCATAAATTGTACCAATGGGACTTCCGGTCAATATGGCAGATAGGCGACAGGGAACCGTTGAGACACTGTCTGAAAAGTGTTCCTTGTTGCAGTTAGTTTATGTTAGTTTGCATCATATTCCATGTCCGGCTTGCTGCCGGAGCTACTGAGGTAGTGTTTTGTGCACACCGTGAGCTGTGTGTTTCATCCAGATGGTGTCTCTATATTCAGATTGCTTACGATAAATGATGATATCGTATGACGAAGTACAGTTCAAATGCGTTCAATGTCAGTGCTATAACTAAAAAGACGATTAGAGGCCACAGAGGTGGGATTTCTCAGAAGAATGTTGACAGTTTTCTGGAAATTCTCGAAGAGGCCAAAACAAAAAGGGAGCTCCTAAAAAACATCAGAAAGAAACAATCAACATTTTTCGGGCACATCATGAGAAGAGGAAAGTTGGAATACTTGGTTACAACGTGAAAAAAAAAACAAGGAAAGAGAGATCGCGGACGACAACGAGAGAAAATAATAGATAGTTTGGTGTCATGGCAATTCAAACAGTCAATAAAAAAACTGATACGATGCACTGTAGATAGAAGATTGTGGAAGGACATGATCACCTACGCCAACCGGTATGGCACATGATGATGATGAAACGCCTTATGTGTTTTGACGTGTGCTGTGTTTGCTGCGATGGGGACTGCAGCTGCCTTTCTTTGTTTGGATATTCGATGAGATGTTAATTCGGATGATTCCACTGGCACGGACGGTTGAGCAATTATGGATTTCCATTCGTTTGCAGTGATACCGGGGCCTTCGACTAACCATAACCAATTGTACCAATGACCAATCAAAACTGAACTGGAACTGAATGACGCAATTAGACCTGCCAGTCCTTACTCTTAATTAGACCTTACTCATCCATGTTAGTCTTTGTCTGGCTCTGTCTCTTTTACCTTGTATTTCTCTACCAAGATAACTTTTAGTAGGCTGCTGTGTCTTTAACATGTCCAAAAAAATCACATTTGTCTTGTTTAAATTGCGTTTAATAGTTCTCTTTTCATTTTTAGTTGTTTTGAGACTTCATCGTTTGTTTTCTTTTCCTTTCATCCAATTTTTCCTATTATTCTATAAATCAACATTTCAAAAGCTTCAATTTCACTTGACATTTCAAGTCTTTTTTGATAATTATATCTAATCCCTAGTTTTTGCTTGTCTTGTTTATTTCATTAAGTAATTGTTATAGATCTTCAGGATTTTCTGCTAGTAATACAATATAGCCAGTATATCTTAGGTTATTTGATTATATTTGTATTAATGTTTAGGCCTGAGAATATTGAAAGTTCCCTGGACAGCTGAAAAGACCAACGAGGAAATTCTTAAAAAGGCCAGGACAAAAAGTGACACCTAAGAAACATCAGCAAGAAACAATCAACATATTTCGGGCACATCATGAGAAGAGAAAAGTTGGAATACTTGAATGCAACTGGCAAAATACAAGGAAAGAGAGATCGTGGATAACAAAGAGAGAAAATACTGGATAGCTTGGTTTTCATGGCATGGAAAATAGTTAAGAAAAAGAATTGATACGATGTACGGTACAAGATAGTAGAAGGACATGATTGCCTACGCCAACCGGCATACCACATGATGATGATGATATTTAAGTCTGGCATCTGAGATGTTTTTAAAGATTTGCTCAGTGTATAGATTGAACAAGCTTGATGATAGGATACATCCCTGTCTTGCTCCTCTTTTTATATCAATGGGTGTAGAGTTCTCTTTGTTATATTTTATTATTGCCTATTTGCTCCCAGTATAAATTACATATTAGTTGTATATCTGTGTCATCTAAATGTATATCTCTGAGGCAGTCTATATGTTTATTATGGTGTATTCTATCAAAAGCTTTGGTGTAGTCTACGAAGCAGGCATATATTGGTTTGTTTACTTCTGTGTACTTTTCGATTAATGTCCTCATGTAGAATATGACTTCTTTTGTCCCACTGTTTTTCTTAAATCAAAATTGTTGTTCGTAAAATTCCATATTGATTGTATTCTCAATCCTTCCTTGTATAACCTATAACCTTTCTGTGCATTAATGCATAAATCATAAACCAAAGAGAACTGAATGCCTTTGTCAGAGAATCGAATTTACCCACGGACGAGGCGGAGCTTTTGGGGTTCAGACCTCAACAATGGAATGGCGTGACAAATGATGTTCGGATTTCTGTGATTAGGGTCAGTCGGATACATCTTGCTGCATTCCTTTCTTTTAAATAGAGTGATACATCTGTGTGTCACCACATTTCTGCTTTAATGGCAGCCTTAATAATCAATCCCGGGCCAGGAGTTTGGGTGCTTTTCGATTTCGCAAAGAAGAGTTGTAAAGCTTTTCTACAGCATTTGGTAATGTTTTATCTTCATTAATTCCAGTTGGTCACGTGGTTCGTACGAAAGAAACTTATGAAAAAACATTGAGCAGCTTCTAAGGTGTATAGACTATGATCATCATTAGTGGTCACTATGTGGTCACTTAAAAGTGTCGCTCTTTTGTTTGTACATCAGTGTAGATGCACCAAGTGCTGTTGCTTTCTCAGGGAATTGAATAGTCTTGCAAGCAATGACCACTTCGTCAACAAAGATTGCCCAGTCACTCATTGCAGCCTTGCAGTAAGAATGTTCAATATCCAGCACTTGTAGACACCAGTGAGCTTTTGTTGCCGCTCTCGTACATTAAACTGGTCCTCACGAGAAAAAAACAACAAAACTGTGTATAGATTAGTCTAGAGAATGTATAAAACAGAGTAGACTTTCCAGGACCCCATCAGACAAATTTTCAAGACCGAGTTTAGCTAAAATAAGGAAGAAAGTATGTTTTGATTCCAACATTCGTCAACGTATTGCAGATGACTAGTTCCTTCCCGTGTTGCACAGCAAGGAAGAGACTGCGTGGGAGGCATTCCTGTCAGTGGTAAAGTGGCAGATAACTACCAGGAAATTGTTGGAAATCATGTTTTTAACAGTGGCTGAAACATGACAATGAAGGTTCACTTCTGGCATTCAAAACTGTGGAGTAGCAAAAGGTGTACATAACGAGATTTTTTTTTTTTTTTTGCAGCTAGACATTGCTGCTATGGAGACAAGATAGCAAGGCAATTAGAGCGTTCAGTGTCTGTGCATTATTGCTGAACAGTGAGCCGAGACGCCATATTGCTTGAAGAAAAGAAACAAGTGAAAAGAAGTCAATCACCGAACTATGATGGAAAAGGCATAGCTGTTCATTTTACAATCATTTCACGTTAAATGTTATTTCTTTGTTATCCCCTCATTTTATTTTGGTAATCTCAGTTAAACGAGTAAGCAACGGCAACTTTTATAATACATAAGTAGAAAGACCATTGACCTTTGAGAGTTAAAGAAGCATGCATTATTCACATCAATGACTCGACATTTTTTGTTTAAATATAGAAACAATAGCCAAGTGGTGAATCCCATTATGGTATACATAATATAAACAGCGTGTAAAGGTCATTAACAAAATAATGGTCTTCATTTTTGAAGCAAACAACTTTTCGAAAATGTGTAGACCAGTGTTATTAGCCAAATGTATATGTATTCACCAGTGGTGTACCGTTTGCATGTGCACACGTGCGGCGTACCCTAAAGTGAAGATAGACTGCTTCAACACTCGCCTGACCTCTGGTCTAACCATGTGACTGATTATCCAGTAGGCCCTTCCTCTGGCATTTGACAATTATCTTTCACTGTGTGTGGACGGATTCTGTCTACAAGCGGTCTCATTCTTATATATAATCATTTTTCTATATATACTTATACTTTCATATTTCCACATTTCACCTATCCTCCAACATGTAGCATATCTCTCTCTCTCTCATTTCATCATCTCATCTCTTATCCCTCTGTCAACTTCTCCTTAACTTACCTGTCCCAATCATCCTCGATGTAGTAGTATTTATCTGTGCCTCATCGTTTGTTGTCGTTGTTCACGTTTTCTAAAGAAGCCCGCATGTAGGCAAAAAACGTCAGTATTCTGTTGTGTTCTTTTTTATAAAGCTGTCACCATACCTTATAGGAGTGTACGTTAAACCCCACTAGTGGCTCCTTACTACCAGCTTTACCGCAGCTTTGATTATTTGTTGTTCACTATTAGCAATCACTGGTGTTACGCCCATCATTTTTCTCAAAGCCTAATTTCTCATTTTATCTCTTCTAGTTTTGTCTCCACCAATGGAAACAGTGCATCATTTATTTGTCTATCTCATTGTCACATGCTTAACGGATTTGCAATTACAGTATGTTCCCAGCTAAAAGATGAATGAACTGACCTTGTTAGGGCGGTGGTTTATAGGAAGTTAGGAGCTAGTGTCCATATTAATTTTTGTTACATCGGCCCATTTTAAAATTGAGTGGTAAGTATTACGCAAGTAATACTTTATTTCCCAAAAAATTATACTGCCAATCTAAGGTTGGGTGAATACAAAACCCAGCGATTGAGATTGAATTCGATCTTTTGTCCTCACTAGACCATTTCACTAAACACAAAAGTCAATACGGCATAGATATGAGCTGCCATATAATTTAGAATATATTATAACAAACTATAGGTTAATGGGTCTAATCATCATTATCATCAAGTACTATGTCCATTGGCGTAGGTGTCATGTCGCTCCATAACTTTCGATCTCGACAGTTGTTTATCATTTCTGTTGTTGACCTTCCGCCAAACCATTCTCCTAAGTTGTATGGTCTCTTTTCTCTTTGTTCCCACTGTCTCTTCGCCCTCAATTTTCCCAGTTGTCATAATGTATCCCTGCTATTCCCGTCTCATTATAAGGCAAAACAAAAAAAACGATGATTATTTCTTCTTAATATATAAAGTTAGCTCTCTTTTTGTTTTACTTCTTTCAAAACGTTTTCAATACTCTCTTAACTGTCCATGGTATTCTCAAGATTCTTCTGTAAAAAAAGTAAAGTACCCCCGTCACGCCAAGTGGATTATAGGGAAATATGGTATTAGTGACCCTATATTTTACAGACCTTCAGCACATGATTTTAGGGGTAATGTGGTCAGTACTACGCCCGTGCTGTTTTCTTTCCCAGAAAAAAATCCGGTACCCATTTAAGGCTGGGTGAACCAGGAAGCCGTCGGTTGGGATCGAACCCAGCCCCTTGTCCGTGGTAGTCCAGTTCACTAACCACTGAGCTATCGCGGCTCAAGATTCTTCTGTACAACCACATTTTACAGACTCCAGTAATTTTCTTGTCTTTTGTCCTATTGTTCATGATTCGCATCCATATGTTAAGACTGACTCTACATAACATAATGGGTCTAATAGGTTGAAATAACGAACGATTCGTTATAAAATGTCTATTGAAATAAGATTAGTTATAACTGATTGAACGAATATTAGACGAGACATCACTGCACGGCAACTCCACAGACATCAATAGTATTAATAATTTTGTATGATTTCGAGATTTACCTTTCAGTCCGCAGGCCTTAAAAAAAGCCACAGCCGTTTATATTTTACTAAAACCCATTTGCTGAAAGGAATCATCAAATTTGTGTGACGTTTTCCGCTCTGCGTGTAGGGTAACGAGTCACATAACATCAGCCATCTATAACTCGCATAGACGACGACGTCGCACACTTTGAGTGATTCCAAGACTTCTCTCTGAGCCCTCAGGTCTTTTTAAAATTATAGATGGCTATGGGCAAGGCCATAGCACGCTTTCTGGACACAAGGCTTAAAACAGGAAATGACGTAACACAGGAGATGAACTCGTCATACTTACTCCACGAAATCCGGTGGTGGCTGTGTTTGGGCCATGAAGACACAGTTGGTGATGATCGTGACCATAACTGTCATGCTAAACCAAGTGTTAGAGTTAAGGAACATGTCATCATTTGTACATCTAGGTTTGAGGAATCATGGAAAAAAGGACATATAAAATATATAGTATGCAAAACATATTAAGTATCGTGCGGGCCGAGAAGATATTTTTTTTTTGCATTAGGGCTTGTGCCACTTTCGGGGCACTATAAGAACCATAACATAACATTAACATTGGGTGCCGTCTCCACATCGAAGATTGGCAACCATTAAGCACCATTTTACTCTCTCTCTCTCGTCTTGACGATGTATGTTGTCATAGGTTCACCTGTCCATCATTTGATGTTATCAGTCCACTTTAGTCTTGGTCTGCCTCCCCTCGTCTACCTTGTATCTTCCCTTTCAATATGACTTTTAGAAAGGTTTTATGTCTCTTCACATGTCTAAAAAAATTTCAATTTTTTTTCGATTTGTGTTAAGTGGTTCTTTTTTAATTGTCAACTGATTTGAAACTTTCTTGTTTGTCTTCTTTTCCTTCCACTAAATTCTCCCTATTTTCCTATAAATCCATATTTTAAAGGCCTCTATTTTCTGCTCTGTTTTCTTATTTAATGCCCATATTTCTGCACCATATATGAAGGCTGAGTAAATATACCGTTTTGCCTATAAGAACCAGGTTTGTTTTAGTACACAGCAGTAGCATATACTGGTTTTGGGGCCTGGGCTACCGCTGACATAATAAATAAAAACATACATTTTATTCAGTAGGCTAACATAAAGTGATATTTGCTAATAACATAAAAAAAAATCACTACATTTTAAATTACTTATTTATTTATATGTTAATTATATCCGTCTTGTTTGGGACGAAAATGTTTTGATGACTTTCTCATTGAAAGTACTGCTGGGTTGGTTTCTACGTTTCTGAGGGAATGATTTCTCAATGGACATTAATGCCAAACCAGATAGGTGTTCTTGTGTCTGAATAGAGCGACTATAAAATTTGATTCTCCTGAGAGCAGACAAAAGTTCTTTCTACAGATGCTGATGAGCATAACGTAGTTATAAATTGCTAAGGAAGTTCCGGTAATCAGACATATTTTCACTTTTACTTGTAACGCTTCTAATTGGTTAGAGCTAAAAATAACCCATGAAACCGCATTCCTCTGGCGTAGCATCCGCTATATTATTTTGACTCTGATTTTTTTTATGTCAAGGTCATTAATACCAGGTCCGGATAACGAAAAAATGTACCGCTAGTTATTAGAGGTTTCAATGTAGAGTAGTGTAGGTTTCATTCACAAACGTTATAGTAGCCAGAGAAAAAACCTTGCTTTAATAAATACAAATCAAAGCAAATAAATCATATTGCCTACGAAATGTGTAATAGAATACTGGAAAATTTGAAAATACTTATTTAAAAAAATTATCATTTTCTTGTGTATTTCGTTAATATGTTAATATATAGGCTACCGGCTGTAGCTGCGGTATCATAGAGAATACGTCAATGGTACACTGGTACTTTTAGAATTTGGGCATATTCAACATCGGGTAGACTATAATAACTGAACCTTCTTTGCCTTGTTGGCATTTTGGGGATAAAGACACTTTTAGTGTTATCATATTTTTAGCATCCGGGCGTGCTATTATTTCAATAACCAGGGCTTATATACGACCATATTGGCATCTTTGGAATTATTATATTTTTTATAGCATGAAGTCATCGTAAGATCAGGTCATTTTTAGTATCAGGGAAATTATTAACACTTATAATTTTACTATAACTGAGAGTGTTACTAACATTGGGGATGTTACTGTCAATGAAAGTATTGCGAACATTGGGGGTATTACTAATATTGGGGGTATTACTAACATTGGTGGGTATTACTAACATTGGGGGTATTACTAATATTGGGGGTGTTACTAACATTGGGGGTGTTACTAACATTGGTGGGTATTACTAACATTGGGGGTGTTACTAATATTGGGGGTATTACTAACATTGGTGGGTATTACTAACATTGGGGTATTACTAACATTGGTGGGTATTACTAACATTGGGGGTGTTACTAACATTGGGGGTGTTACTAACATTGGTGGGTATTACTAACATTGGGGGTGTTACTAATATTGGGGGTATTACTAACATTGGTGGGTATTACTAACATTGGGGGTATTACTAACATTGGTGGGTATTACTAACATTGGTGGGTATTACTAACATTGGGGGTGTTACTAACATTGGGGGTATTACTAACATTGGTGGGTATTACTAACATTGGAGGTATTACTAATATTGGGGGTGTTACTAACATTGGGGGTGTTACTAACATTGGGGGTGTTACTAACATTGGGGGTGTTACTAATATTGGGGGTGTTACTAACATTGGGGGTGTTACTAATATTGGGGGTGTTACTAACATTGGGGGTGTTACTAATATTGGGGGTGTTACTAACATTGGGGGTATTACTAATATTGGGGGTGTTACTAACATTGTGGTGTTACTAACATTGGTGGTATTACTAACATTGGGGGTGTTACTAACATTGGGGGTGTTACTAACATTGGGGGTATTACTAATATTGGGGGTGCTACTAACATTGGTGGTATTACTAACATTGGGGGTGTTACTAACATTGGGGGTGTTACTAACATTGGTGGGTATTACTAACATTGGGGGTGTTACTAACATTGGGGGTGTTCCTAACATTGGGGGTGTTACTAACATTGGGGGTATTACTAACATTGGGGGTGTTACTAACATTGGGGTGTTACTAACATTGGGGGTGTTACTAACATTGGGGGTATTACTAACATTGGGGATGTTACTAACATTGGGGGTGTTACTAACATTGGGGGTGTTACTAACATTGGGGGTGTTACTAACATTGGGGGTATTACTAACATTGGGGGTGTTACTAACATTGGGGGTATTACTAATATTGGGGATGTTACTAACATTGGGGGTGTTACTAACATTGGTGGTATTACTAACATTGGGGGTGTTACTAACATTGGGGGTGTTACTAACATTGGTGGGTATTACTAACATTGGGGGTGTTACTAACATTGGGGGTGTTACTAACATTGGGGGTGTTACTAACATTGGGGGTATTACTAACATTGGGGGTGTTACTAACATTGGGGGTGTTACTAACATTGGGGTGTTACTAACATTGGGGGTATTACTAACATTGGGGATGTTACTAATATTGGGGGTGTTACTTACATTGGGGGTATTACTAATATTGGCGGGTATTACTAACATTGGTGGGTATAGCTAAAATTAGTGGGTATTGCTAACATTGGTGGGTATTGCTAACATTGGTTGTATTACTAACATTGGTGGCTATTACTAACATTGGTTTTATTACTAACATTGGTGGGTATTACTAACATAGAGGGTATTACTAACATTTGTTGTATTACTAACATTGGGGGTATTATAAACATTGGTGGGTATTATTAATATTGGGGTATTACTAACATTTGGGGTATTGCAAACATTGGTGGGTATTACTAACATTGGTGGTATTACTAACATTGGTTGTATTGCTAACATAGGTGGTATTACTAACATTGGTGGTATTACTAACATTGGTGGGTATTACTAACATTGGTGGTATTACTAACATTGGTTGTATTACTAACATTGGTGGGTATTACTAACATTGGTGGGTATAGCTAAAATTAGTGGGTATTGTTAACATTGTTGGGTATTGCTAACATTGGTTGTATTACTAACATTGGTTGTATTGCTAACATTGGGGGTATTACTAACATTGGTTGTATTACTAACATTGGTGGTATTACTAACATTGGTTTTATTACTAACATTGGTGGCTATTACTAACATTGGTTTTATTACTAACATTGGTGGGTATTACTAACATTGGTTGTATTACTAACATTGGTTGTATTGCTAACATTGTGGGTATTACTAACATTGGTTGTATTACTAACATTGGTGGTATTACTAACATTGGTTTTATTACTAACATTGGTTGTATTATTAACATTGGTGGTATTACTAACATTGGTTTTATTACTAACATTGGTGGGTATTACTAACATTGGTTGTATTACTAACATTGGTTGTATTACTAACATTGGTGGGTATAACTAACATTGGTTGTATTGCTAACATTGGTTGTATTACTAACAGTGGTTTTATTACTAACATTGGTGGGTATTGCTAACATTGGTGGGTATTACTAACATTGGTGGGTATTACTAATATTGGGGGTATTACTAACATTGGTGGGTATTACTAACATTGGGGGTGTTACTAACATTGGGGGTGTTACTAACATTGGTGGGTATTACTAACATTGGGGGTGTTACTAATATTGGGGGTATTACTAACATTGGTGGGTATTACTAACATTGGGGGTATTACTAACATTGGTGGGTATTACTAACATTGGTGGGTATTACTAACATTGGGGGTGTTACTAACATTGGGGGTATTACTAACATTGGTGGGTATTACTAACATTGGAGGTATTACTAATATTGGGGGTGTTACTAACATTGGGGGTGTTACTAACATTGGGGGTGTTACTAACATTGGGGGTGTTACTAATATTGGGGGTGTTACTAACATTGGGGGTGTTACTAATATTGGGGGTGTTACTAACATTGGGGGTGTTACTAATATTGGGGGTGTTACTAACATTGGGGTATTACTAATATTGGGGGTGTTACTAACATTGGGGTGTTACTAACATTGGTGGTATTACTATCATTGGGGGTGTTACTAACATTGGGGGTGTTACTAACATTGGGGGTATTACTAATATTGGGGGTGCTACTAACATTGGTGGTATTACTAACATTGGGGGTGTTACTAACATTGGGGGTGTTACTAACATTGGTGGGTATTACTAACATTGGGGGTGTTACTAACATTGGGGGTGTTCCTAACATTGGGGGTGTTACTAACATTGGGGGTATTACTAACATTGGGGGTGTTACTAACATTGGGGTGTTACTAACATTGGGGGTGTTACTAACATTGGGGGTATTACTAACATTGGGGATGTTACTAACATTGGGGGTGTTACTAACATTGGGGGTGTTACTAACATTGGGGGTGTTACTAACATTGGGGGTATTACTAACATTGGGGGTGTTACTAACATTGGGGGTATTACTAATATTGGGGATGTTACTAACATTGGGGGTGTTACTAACATTGGTGGTATTACTAACATTGGGGGTGTTACTAACATTGGGGGTGTTACTAACATTGGTGGGTATTACTAACATTGGAGGTGTTACTAACATTGGGGGTGTTACTAACATTGGGGGTGTTACTAACATTGGGGGTATTACTAACATTGGGGGTGTTACTAACATTGGGGGTGTTACTAACATTGGGGGTGTTACTAACATTGGGGGTATTACTAACATTGGGGATGTTACTAATATTGGGGGTGTTACTAACATTGGGGGTATTACTAATATTGGCGGGTATTACTAACATTGGTGGGTAAAGCTAAAATTAGTGGGTATTGCTAACATTGGTGGGTATTGCTAACATTGGTTGTATTACTAACATTGGTGGCTATTACTAACATTGGTTTTATTACTAACATTGGTGGGTATTACTAACATAGAGGGTATTACTAACATTTGTTGTATTACTAACATTGGGGGTATTATAAACATTGGTGGGTATTATTAACATTGGGGTATTACTAACATTTGTGGTATTGCAAACATTGGTGGGTATTACTAACATTGGTGGTATTACTAACATTGGTTGTATTGCTAACATAGGTGGTATTACTAACATTGGTGGTATTACTAACATTGGTGGGTTTTACTAACATTGGTGGTATTACTAACATTGGTTGTATTACTAACATTGGAGGGTATTACTAACATTGGTGGGTATAGCTAAAATTAGTGGGTATTGTTAACATTGGTGGGTATTGCTAACATTGGTTGTATTACTAACATTGGTTGTATTGCTAACATTGGGGGTATTACTAACATTGGTTGTATTACTAACATTGGTGGTATTACTAACATTGGTTTTATTACTAACATTGGTGGCTATTACTAACATTGGTTTTATTACTAACATTGGTGGGTATTACTAACATTGGTTGTATTACTAACATTGGTTGTATTGCTAACATTGTGGGTATTACTAACATTGGTTGTATTACTAACATTGGTGGTATTACTAACATTGGTTTTATTACTAACATTGGTTGTATTATTAACATTGGTGGTATTACTAACATTGGTTTTATTACTAACATTGGTGGGTATTACTAACATTGGTTGTATTACTAACATTGGTTGTATTACTAACATTGGTGGGTATAACTAACATTGGTTGTATTGCGAACATTGGTTGTATTACTAACAGTGGTTTTATTACTAACATTGGTGGGTATTACTAACATTGGTGGGTATTACTAACATTGGTTTTATTACTAACATTGGTGGGTACTACTAACATTGGTTGTATTACTAACATTGGTGGGTATTACTAACATTGGTTTTATTACTAACATTGGAGGGTATTACTAACATTGGTTTTATTACTAACATTGGTGGGTATTACTAACATTGGTTTTATTACTAACATTGGTGGGTATTACTAACATTGGTTGTATTGCTAACATTGGTGGGTATTACTAACATTGGTTTTATTACTAACATTGCTGGGTATTACTAACATTGGTTTTATTACTAACATTGGTGGGTATTACTAACATTGGTTGTATTACTAATATTGGTGGGTATTACTAACATTGGTTGCATTACTAACATTGGTTGTATTGCTAACATTGGTTGTATTACTAACATTGGTTTTATTACTAACATTGGTTGTATTACTAACATTGGTTGGTATTACTAACATTGGTTGTATTGCTAACATTGGTTGTATTACTAACATTGGTGGGTATTACTAACATTGGTTTTATTACTAACATTGGTGGGTATTACTAACATTGGTTGTATTACTAACATTGGTGGGTATTACTAACATTGGTTATATTACTAACATTGGTTGTATTGCTAACATTGGGGGTATTACTAACATTGGTTGTATCACTAACATTGGTGGGTATTACTAACATTGGTTGTAGTACTAAGATTGGTTGTATTGCTAACATTAGGGGTATTACTAACATTGGTGGTATTGCTACTATTGGTTTTATTACAAACATTGGGGGTATTACTAACATTGGTGGGTATTGCTAACATTGGTGGTATTGCTAACATTGGTGGTATTGCTAACATTGGGGGTATTGCTAACATTGGGGGTATTGCTAACATGGGTGGTATTGCTAACATTGGGAGTATTACTAACATTGGGGGAATTGCTAACATTGGGGGTATTACTAATATTGGTCTTATTGCTAACATTGGGGGTATTGCTAACATTGGTGGTATTGCTAACATTGGGGGTATTACTAACATTGGGGTATTGCTAACATTGGTGGTATTACTAACATTGGTTGTATTACTAACATTGGTGGGTATTACTAACATTGGTGGGTATTACTAACATTGGTGGGTATTACTAACATTGGTGGGTATTGCTAACATTGGTGGTATTACTAACATTGGTGGGTATTACTAACATTGGTGGGTATTGCTAACATTGGTGGTATTACTAACAATTGTGGGTATTACTAACATTGGTGGGTATTACTAACATTGGTGGTATTACTAACATTGGGGATATTACTAACATTGTAGGTATTACTAACGTTGGTGGTATTGCTAACATTTGTGGTATTACTAACATTGGTTGTATTACTAACATTGGTGGGTATTGCTAACATTGGGGGTATTGCTAACATTGGTGGTATTGCTAACATTGGTGGTATTGCTAACATTGGTGGTATTGCTAACATGGGGGGTATTACTAACATTGGGGGTATTGCTAACATTGGGGGTATTACTAATATTGGTCTTATTGCTAACATTGGGGGTATTGCTAACATTGGTAGTATTGCTAAGTTTGGGGGTACTGCTAACATTGGGGGTATTGCTAACATTTGGGGTATTGCTACCATTGGTGGTATTACTAGCATTGGTGGTATTGCTAATATTGGTGGTATTACTAACATTGGTGGTATTACTAACATTGGTGTTATTGTTAACATTGGGGGTATTGGTAACATGTGAGTATTACTAACAATGGGGATGTTACTGTTAATAAGAGTATTGCTAACATTGAGGATATTACTAATATTGGGGGTATTACTAACATTGGGGGTATTACTAACATTGGTGGTATTACTAACATTGGTGGGTGATACTAACATTGGGGGTATTACTAACATTTCGGGTATTACTAACAGTGGGGGTATTACTAACATCGGGGGGTATTAATAACATTGGAGGTATTACTAACATTGAGGGTATTACTAACATTGCCGCGTATTACTAACATTGGGGTTATTACTAACATTGGGGGTATTACTAACATTGGGGGTATTTCTAACATTGGGGGGTATTACTAACATTGGAGGTATTACTAACATTGGGGGTATTACTAACATTGGGGGTATAAATAACATTGGGGGTATTACTAACATTGGGGGTATTACTAACATTGGGGGTATTACTAACTTTGGGGGTATTACTAACATTGGGGGTATTACTAACATTGGGGCGTATTACTAACATTGGGGGGTATTACTAACATTGTGGGGTATTACTAACATTGGTGGGTATTACTAACATTGGGGTGTATTACTAACATTGGTGGTATTACTAACATTGGGTGTATTACTAACATTGGTGGTGTTACTAACATGGGGAGGGGGGGTATTACTAACATGGGGGTATTACTAACATTATGGTGTTGCTAACATAGGGGGTATTACTAACTTTGGTGATGTTACTAACATGGGGGGTATTACTAACATGGGGGTTATTACTAACATTGGGGTATTACTATCATTGGGGGTATTACTATCACTAGGGACATTACTAACATTAAGGGCATTACTATCATTGAGGGTATCCCTAATATTGAGTGCATTACTAACACTGAGGGTATTACTAACATTGAGGGTATTTCTATCATTAGGGGCATTACTATCACTGAGGGTATTACTATCATTGAGGGTATCCCTAACATTGAGGGTATTACTAACATTGAGGACATTACTATCATTGAGGGTATTACTATCATTAGGGGCTTTACTAACATTGACAGTATTTCTATCATTGATGGTATTACTATCATTAGGGGCTTTACTAACATTGAGGGTATACCAACATTGAGGGTATTACTATCATTAGGGGCATTACTAACATTGAGGGTATTACTAACATTGAGGGCATTACTATCAGTGATGGTATTACCATCATTAGGGGCCTTACTAACATTGAGGGTTTACCAACATTGAGGGTATTACTATCATTTATGGTATTACTATCATTATAGGCATTACTAACATTGAGGGTATTACTAACATTGAGGGCATTACTAACATTGAGGGCATTGCTAACATTGAATGTATTACTCAACATTGAGGATGTTACGCACAAAAGAGTTGACAAGCACATGTGGGGGGGGGGGGGGGGTTAATGTATTAACGATGGTTATTGGAAAATTAAAATAAACATTACATTGTTTCAGCTTTATAGCTCAGGCCCGAATAAGAGACAGTTCCAAAGTTACAGAAAACTTTCTTCTTTTTGGAGTTTAAGTAAAATAAGTTCAACCAAACAAGAAAAAAAAAAAACGCGGAATAAATTTGAGCTGATGAAGACACTACTCTGTCTTCTTGTGGTTATTCTGGATACAGACTAAATGGTTTCATATGCAAGTAAAGAATTAAGCGAGATGGCAAATCTGATACACATAAATAATCGTGCTGAAGTCAAATGTGCCGGGTCATAAGGCATAGATATCACAGTCAGCTGTATAACACATTACAGTGCAGTGGAATTCTAGGTAATAAAATAATCGTGTAGTCGAAAAGCGATCGCTTGGGGTCAAACTTACAATATATAGCGCTAGAGAGAACATGATAGATATAGTCGAATTAAATAGGTTGCAGACAGTTTATGTAGATTTGTAGGGTGCGGTGCAGCAGTAGCGTATAATTTAGTATCATGTGTTTAGAAATGTGCTTCTGCTGTGTGACAGTTCGCGTGCGCATTTATCCGTATAACTTACTTACCCTTATTTGAGAGATGTATGTTGTGATGTTTTTTTTATAACTTGACAAATATGGTAAACACGAACAGCGATTCAGTGCATCCTGCAAACTGGTTGTCTAACAGAGCTCTGGCGCGTGTGACTGGCCTAGCAAGCTGACTTCGGTTATTGTTATTGGTTATTGGTTATGGAAGGCCTCGGTCTCACAGCAAACGAATTAAAATCCATAATTGCTCAACCGCCCGTGCCAGTGGAATCATCCGAATTACTAACTCATCTCCCAAACAAAGAAAGGTAACTGTAGTCCCCATCGCAGCAGTCTCAGCACACGCCAAAAGACATAAGGCGAAACCGCGCAGAAAGTGAACACAGCCAACTGTTCCCCGTCATACGATATCATCATTCATCGCAAACAAACGGGATATCGAAGCAGGATCAAAACGGATGAGACACACAGCTCACGGTGTGCACAGAGCACTTAACTCAGTAGCTCCTGCAACAAACCGGACTTGGAATATGAGGAAACTGCAAGAAGGAACACTTTTCAGACATAGCCCTCAATGGTTCCCGCCGCCTATCCACCATACGCCATGGGAGTTTACGTCCTCCCGAAAACGATGATCGTCGTAGCACCTGATGATGTTAGGCCATATTGATGACTCCAATTACAAACATATAGACACACAAGGGTGGTAAGTTATCATTTCCAATCCAACAGAAGCCACATGACCTGTAGTTAGTAAAAACACAATTGATGATGTTCTCCGCTCCCTTCTTGTAGCTGCCGCCACACAATTCTGATGTCTCATTATCTTGGACATCATTCAAGAACAATGTCAGATGAACATTCCATAGTTATGGCTTTGCTGATGAAGTGCTTGGTGCAACAGTTGTATCAATCATACTGGAGGCTCCTGGTCTGTGGTCATTAATATCACAGAAGGCACATGATGTTGTTATATTCAGAATTTCTTTCTGTGGTGTAAATATGTGGCACACACATGGAGCGTGGTTTGTGGTCACAGTAATCCCATTAAAGGCAATTCTAGGGTAGCATGGCATAGCTGTTTCAGAACAGCACAATCCTGTGATGTTTTCTGTGTTCGCTATAAAGCTGCTGCTGCTACCCAATCCTGACCAATTATAGGTGTGGACATTATTCACTTGCAATGACAAAACTGCTTTGTTTACATTATAAACCTCTGGAAGCGAATCATTGGAAGGAGATGACGTCATGGGACGCACCAAAATGGCAGCTTATTTACATTCGAGCTATGGACTAAGCAATGTTTACTTTGAATACCACGATATATATTATTGCAGCGAGTTGGCAGATTTTTGAAAATGTATTCAGGGGTTTGAACATAAATGTTTGTTCACAGTTCGTTAACCTTCGCTGTAGATAAAGTCGTTAAATTGATAGCTTAGTTTGTGACCTTGGTTGTTAAGGACCTAACTTGTGCAAACGGATGGCATTGGCAAGGATCATTTTGAATCTTTGAAGTGGGCTCATTTTGTGTTTAACTCAAAAGCATATGTGCTTTTTAACCAAAGACTTTTTTTGGGACTCAATGAAGATATCCTCGATGGAAGAATAAATTGTACTATTAGTCCCATAAATGATTCGGTTATTGTATTATTAATAAAGGGGTAAATAAAGAAAATATGACTGCCATATCGTTATAGAAACATTTTCATTGCTAATTTTATTTTTCTAATGGAAAGATCATTTAGATCTCAGACGTTGGAGACATCCAATAG
Organism: Megaustenia siamemsis; assembly: GCA_032433765.1. Taxonomy (NCBI): domain Eukaryota; kingdom Metazoa; phylum Mollusca; class Gastropoda; order Stylommatophora; family Ariophantidae; genus Megaustenia; species Megaustenia siamemsis. Next base: position 21,121,226 of record JAVIAB010000124.1, read on the forward strand.
TATAATTTGTCGATTTTGCTAAAATGTGTCTCCTATAACTTTGTAACCTTTTTCACGTATACTTGGGGGAGCAGAAGCGCCTGGTCGGCGCACCATCAGCTGACCAAGACCTAGCAGTTCTACCTCCTCGTGGTCTCTCATGGTAACAGTCTGCGTTAAAACAGGCTGGCTAACAGAAGCTAGTATCGCCGTGTTCCCTGTAGTGGTAGCTGTTACTGATATAGAGGACCCAGTATTACAGCACCTCTGGGCTGGACTAGTAGTTTCCCAGCATAGCCTGGGATTGACGAACTTAAACTACTCCTGTAAGAGCCGGGAATCTCAAGAAAGCCATTAAGACCTGCCACATCAAATGAGTCAAAGGGCAACCTGCCCATATCTACTCGTGGCAATCTGTCAACAACAACATGTATATTTCGTTATTATTTTCATTATCTGAGAGAGGTCAAAGCAAAAAGAGAGCTAATTTACAATGTTAGGAAGGGACAATCATCATTTTTTTGGCCATGTAATGAGAAGAGAACAACTGGAATATATTGTAACAACTGGAAAAATTGAGGGACAAAGCGATAGAGGGAAGCAAAGAGAAAAAAAAACAGACAGCTTAAGAGAATGGCTTGGCAGAAGGTCAACAACAGAAATGATAAATAGCTGCCGAGATCGAAAGTTGTGGAGAGACATGATCACCTACGCCACTAGGCCCGGTACTTGATGATGATGATTTTCATTATCACGTGAAACGGTTTTATTTAATAATGGGACATGTAAAAAAAAAGTAAAGTACACCTGTCACGCCAAGTGGCGTATAGGGACTATGGTGTTAGTGACCATAACTTTTACAGACCTTCGGCACATGATCTTCGGAGTAATGTGGTCGGTATCACGCCCGTGCCGCTTTACTTTCCCAGAAAAAAAATCAGGTACCCATTAAAGGCTGGGTGAACCGGAAGCCGTCGGTTGATATAGAGCTATACCTCTTATCCTTTGTAGTCCAGTTCACTAACCACTGAGCTATCGCGGCCAATGTGGCATGTATGAACGTTTTAATATCACGCTGTTAAGCAGCTCTCATTTTTTATTCCGCCATGTCTAATAGAAATATTATATAATCTTCGGAAGTTAAAGAGTTTCATAGATAGATATCAAGCACTCGGTGATTGATTGGATGCTGATTGGTGTAGGGTTGTCAGCTTAGCAGGAACATTGATGGCTTCTTTCCGCTTTGCACTGCTATCATCATTTATAACAACGAATCTAGTATTCATAATAAATTATTTCTAACAAGCATATATTACTAAACTATGAATATGTGGGATCTGTAGTAACTTAAAATGGAGACTGCCAGAAAGAGATAAAAAGAAGACTATTAATAGAAACACAACAATTAAACGCCATGACGAGCACGTGGCCCAATACAAGCAAGGCAGTAAAATTAAACTAACTGAGGTCATGTATCTCGCTAATAGCAACATATGGCTGCGAATCATGGATAATCTTACAAATAGCAAGAAAGAAAATAAATTAATTCAAAACAAAATGCTACACAAAAGTCCTTAAGATAGCTTGGAAAATGGAGTAGAGCAACGGGGACATGCTAAAATACTTTAAAAATTAAAAGAACTGGCTTATAAACATCACTCTTCAGATGAAATTAAAATACTATGACCACTTCAAAAGATACAGCGGACTGGAAAGAACAATAATGGAAGGCATGGTTTTTCGTTAACGCATTAGAGGCAGATCAAGAGCAAGGTGGTTTCAAGACATCAAGGAAACCTTGAGCATGACAATAGACGAAGTGGGAGATTTGGCTAGAGACAGAGATTCTTTCAGACAATTGCGGTGAATGCAACGTTCTGTGGGAGATTTGGCTAGAGACAGCGATTCTTTCAGACAACTGCGGTGAATGCAACGTTCTGTGGGAGATTTGTCTAGAGACAGAGATTCTTTCAGACAACTGCGGTGAATGCAACGTTCTGTGAGAGATTTGTCTAGAGACAGAGATTCTTTCAGACAATTGCGGTGAATGCAATGTTCTGTGGGAGATTTGGCTAGAGACAGCGATTCTTTCAGACAACTGCGGTGAATGCAACGTTCTGTGGGAGATTTAGCTAGAGACAGAGATTCTTTCAGACAACTGCGGTGAATGCAACGTTCTGTGAGAGATTTCTCTAGAGACATAGATTCTTTCAGACAACTGCGGTGAATGCAATGTTCTGTGAGAGATTTGTCTAGAGACATAGATTCTTTCAGACAACTGCGGTGAATGCAACGTTCTGTGAGAGATTTGTCTAGAGACATAGATTCTTTCAGACAACTGCGGTGAATGCAACGTTCTGTGGGAGATTTGGCTAGAGACATAGATTCTTTCAGACAACTGCGGTGAATGCAACGTTCTGTGAGAGATTTGTCTAGAGACATAGATTCTTTCAGACAACTGCGGTGAATGCAACGTTCTGTGAGAGATTTGTCTAGAGACATAGATTCTTTCAGACAACTGCGGTGAATGCAACGTTCTGTGAGAGATTTGTCTAGAGACATAGATTCTTTCAGACAACTGCGGTGAATGCAACGTTCTGTGAGAGATTTGTCTAGAGACATAGATTCTTTCAGACAACTGCGGTGAATGCAATGTTCTGTGGGAGATTTGGCTAGAGACAGCGATTCTTTCAGACAACTGCGGTGAATGCAACGTTCTGTGGGAGATTTGGCTAGAGACAGACATTCTTTCAGACGGGCTGTGGTGAATGCAACGTTCTGCAAACAGTTTGCGACCTGATGATGATGAAGCATATTTTACAAACAGAAACTCGTAATATTCTAGTACTTATTTTATTAACAGATATGTAGTATGATTATGTTTATTCTTTTATGTCTTTCATGCATTTTCTTGCATTCAATTTTACTTGCTATCTATTTTTTTTTTAATTATTGACCATCAGGTCATTTATAGTTCCGGTTTTAGAGCTCTCGGATCTGTTCCTATGTGTTGAAGTGTACCTCCTTAGTACAAATAAATATCAATTCATATAATCCTGTGTTTGTCATATGCCCTTTGTCTACTGATGAAAGCTTTGTAGCCGAAAGGTTTAATTATTTTGATTTGTTCCATTCCCGTAAAGCTTAATCATTCAATTTTGATATTACTTATTCTTTTCTTGTGAAGAAACTCAAAATGAAAGGGCATGGTCAAGTACTCGGATCGTTTGATCTGGCAAAGTAATACTGCCAGGTTACGTGGACGGAGGAAGAAGGAGGCTGAGAACGAGACAAGAAGATTGTATTAACAATGGACAGGCCTCGAATTCGCAGATTCCAGAATACCGGTTATAAAGCTCTGCAACTCCCAATTGATCTTTTGAAATAAATAGAGGGCGCACTGAATAGTGCATTCACCCTAAAACAGCTAGCAGAAATGACGATATAACATAATTATTAAATTCTGGACATAGATTTCATAGGCCAAGAAAAAGACATTTGAACGAGTAAACAGAGAATAATTATGCAATTTATGGAAGATTTTAACAACAGAGGAGTAAGCCAACACGTACAAACATACATAAATGTCTCTACATCAACAGCAGCTGCACAGTCAGAACAGCAGCAAGTAGCACAAATCATTTTGAAGTCAGAACAGCGGTAAGACAGGGGTGTGTGGTGTCGCCCCTATTGTTTATTAAATACATAAGCTATGTTAATCATCCCATCGAAGACAGAGGAGATTAAGGAGCTTCTATTTGCAGACGATCAGGCACTTTCACACAGAAAATAGAAGACCTATAGAACAGATAATTAGACTTAATAGCACACACATCCAATGCAATACCATCAATACAGAATTCACGAACATCGCAAAAGAAAATAAAAACATCAACATAACAATAGATGCAGACAATTAAAAGAAATGGAGAAACTTAAATATCTAGGAAGTCTGGTAACAAACGACAATTCACAAGCAGCAGCAATAGACTCAAAATGCAACAAAGCTTGTCAAATTATCGGACAACTATCACCCCTATTGTCCAAGAAGGAAATAACTGTAGAAGCCAGACCTGAATCCAAGACTCAAGAACAATAAGATAAATAACTATTATTGAAATTAAATGTTTTAGACGCATTACAGGAAACATCCTGAGGCATAAGATCAGAAATGAGCAGCTGAGGAAAAAAAAATGATGGAGAGAATGCCTGCCGTAGCACACACAAACACACACGCACTCACGCACGCACGCACACACACACACACACACACACACACACACACACACACACACAACAGATGATATAGTTTGATCATATAAGAAAGAATGATCAAAACACAACACGGCGGGCCTTCAATAAACGTTGCGAGAACACCTGACTCAAGACTCTTCACGATGGAATATTAGAAACACTAGGAAACAGAGTAGCAGGAGAGGCCAACAGAGGAGCAAAAGACCGCAAAACTAATCTCCTCTCGACGCTGAAAGGCAAACGAGGAAGGGAAGAAGAAGAGGAAGATGTATTGAAAAATCCTAATAAAAAATATAAAAACATTATTTAAGTATTTAATCTGTAAAAACTGACTATCGCTTTATTTGGATTGCGTGAAAATGTCTGTCTCAAAATACAAACATTGGATTTTGCACTTAAAAAACTGCTTCCATTTTCAGCAACGGCTCAATTTAATGACAAGTGTTATTAGTGATACTCAATACCTTTATTGAGTGGGTGATTAGATCTACTTTCAAAGCACTGTTTTCTCTCGCAATTATTAGATTCAGATCGTTCGTGATAAGGATAACATATCAGACAACCATTTCCCCGTAGTTATTGATCAAGAAACGTGAGAACTGGAGAGTTCCAGTTCGATATCAGCTTAGCCCTGTACCGAGAGGAAAAACATATATACTCGTTCCTTGTTCAAAATAAAAACTTTTAGCAATTTCGCAAGAAACTATAAATGGTAAATGACAGCACTAGAAATGCGTTGTATATGTACTAAATAATTCTTCTTAAATAACAATGTTTTAAAGTTAATTACGCTGTTATAAGGTTGTTTAAAACAATAAATACACAAGAGACACGGCCTACATACAAATAAAACGTCATTATGATAAATTATTATGTATTTTATTTATTATGTTCGGCATAAAAACAAACAAGGGCAAGAACTTTATGTTCGGCATAAAAAACAAGCGAGAGCTAGAACTTTATGTTCGGCAGAAAGATAAGTGAAAGCTAGAACTTTATGTTCGGCATAAAAAACAAGCGAGAGCTAGAACTTTATGTTCGCCAGAAAGACAAGCAAAAGCTAGAACTTTATGTTCGGCAGAAAGATAAGTGAAAGCTAGAACTTTATGTTCGGCAGAAAGATAAGTGAAAGCTAGAACTTTATGTTCGGCAGAGAGATAAGTGAAAGCTAGAACTTTATGTTCGGCAGAAAGATAAGTGAAAGCTAGAACTTTATGTTCGGCAGAAAGATAAGTGAAAGCTAGAACTTTATGTTCGGCAGAAAGATAAGTGAAAGCTAGAACTTTATGTTCCCTGTACCTCGAGCTACTCACGATTCTTTTACAATCACGAACTATGACATTAACGTATTTTCTTTAGTTTGCCTCCGATAGCACTAGGTACACAATATCACCAATATCATAATATTACCAAAAGAGGACGAGAACTTCCGGTATATGGTTGAGAGGCGGCAGGAACCATTGAAGGCTATGCATGAAAAGTGTTCCTTGTTGCAGTTTCCTTATATTCCAAGTCCGGCTAGTTGCAGGAGCTACTGAGTTAAGTGCTCTGTGCACACCGTGAGCTGTGTGTCTCATCCGTTTTGATCATGTTTCGATATTCCAATTGTTTACGACGAATGATGATATCGTATGACAGGGAACAGTTGGCTGTGTTCACTTTCTGCGCGGTTTCGCCTTATGTCTTTTGGCGTATGCTGAGACTGCTATGATGTGGACTACAGCTTCCTTTCTTTGTTTGGGAGATGAGATATTAATTCAGATGATTACGCTGGCACGGGCGTTTGAGCAATTATGGATTTTAATTCGTTTGCAGTGATACCGGGGCCTTCCATAACCAAAAATAACCAAATAACCAAATAACAAGCGAGAGCTGAAAGTCAAGCGGAAGCTACACCTTTCTATTTCCCAGACACCCGAAAGTGGAAGAAAATAAAATTATATAATATATATATGAATAGCAAATAACCCCTCCACGCCCCGTGACGTATAGAGTATATGGTGTTATTGCCTATATTTATATATATATCTATATATATTACTATCTGTAGATTTTATAGGTAATGTTGTATATACTACAACAGTACCGTCTTCGATTCTCAGAAAATACAACATTAATTTACTGAAAAAAAATAATTTAATAAACTAAAGTTAAATAGAATAAAGTTATTCTAGAAGCATACACTGCAGTTATAATATCCAACATGACGTGGATAAGTTTCGGGCAAATAGTTTTCTGGGTTTAATGAGCGGGAATGACAGCTTACTAAGTGATACTATAATTGTTTTTTGTAACACGGACACTGGAGCAACAATTTGACAATTCACGTTCCGTAATGGCAATACGTTTTTGAAACGTTCATGATATTAAAATAAATAGAAAAAATAATCGTAGCTAACTATATATATATATTTACATACTAACTGTGAACTGATATAAGTAATGTGGTCAATATACATTTGTTTATAAATAGATAAAAGTTCAGTAGGAAAAACCTATTTCTGTCAAAGCTACATAAGGTACGAGAGGCGTTCAAAAGGTAATGCACCACATCGGTTTTCTCAGCTAATAATAAACATAGAAGCATGATATTTTGTACCCTTTAAATATGGCACGCATCGATTGGGTGCACCAAATTGCACTGGAATCGGCCAAATAATACGACTACACTAAATTGTTGAATTGGAGCATGTTAGCAACTGGCGTTATATGCAAGCGAATTGTGAAAGAATTTATGGTTTTAGAGCAGGAAACTGTTGTGAGCATTCACAAGCGCCTATCTGATGTGTATGGAAGTTTTGCAGTCGACAAGAGCACAGTAAGTCACTGGGTTCAGAGAATAAAAGAATCGGAAAGCGGAGATACGGAGCTTCTTGATCGGCCGCGTTGTGGACGGCCTGCCACAGCCACCAATGCAGAGATGTTGAAATGCGCTGAGGGAATTATTCTTGCTGATAGGCGCATCACTACTCAACAATTGGCTTTAAAGTTGTCAGTCAGCATTGGTAGTGCAAATACAATTATAAAAACAATCGGATTCTCTAAGATTTGTGCAAGATCTCACAAATGAGCACCGATTGCAAAGAAAAGCCTTCTTTTCTGAATTGTTAGAGCGCTTCGATGTTTATGGAGAGAACGTTTTTGTTAAGATTGTCACAGGTGACGAAACCCGGGCATATCATTTTCAACCTGAGACAACAAGACAATCAATGGAGTAACATCATCCGCACCCAACACGAAGAAAGGAATTCAAGACATCTCCTTTAGCTGGAAAGGTCATGGTCACTGTCTTCTGGGACATTCAATGTGTGATTCTTGTGGATGTTATGCCAAGAGGTGAAACAATCAATTTGCAAGCTTACATTAAGACATTTGGAAAAAAACTCAATCAACGTTTTCGCAGAGTTCGGCTGCTCAAGAATCCAGCAGACCTGTTTCTCCCTCACGACAATGCGCGCCCTCACACAAGTCTGGCAACACGGGAAGCAATCACCAGATTGGGTTGGACTGTACTCCACCATCCACCATACAGCCCTGATTTGGCACCCTCTGATGTTCATCTCTTTGGTCCACTTGAAGATGCTCTCCGTGGTTTGAAGACGATGAAGGAGTCATTCATGCAGCGAAGAAATGGCTACACGATCAAGACAAAGACTGGTATAGGCTAGGAATACATGCACGTGTTGCATGCTGGCGTAAAGCTGTACACGCATATGTGGATTACGTTGAATGATACCGATATTTACATGAATTACCCTTATATACTGTGTACACATTTCATACTTTTTAAATTAGCGGTTCCCAAGAAAATCGATGTGGTGCATTACTTTCTAAATGAACTAAGTATATTCCTATCACCAACATCTGATTGCATGTTCTGTGCACAAAACTAAACACATCCAGCTGAAAGGAATCTCGATCTCTAGCCAGATCTCTTCTGTTGTCCTGCTTAGTGTTTATTTGTTACCTTGGAACCACCTTTTGTTTGGTCTGTCCGTGTCTCGTCGTCCTGGAACCACACCTTCCATTATTGTTCTATCCATCTGCTGGTAATCAAAATTAGCTGGTAAAAATAAAGAAGGAACTCGGGTGAGCTTATCTGCTAGTAAACAAGTATAATATTAAGCTTATCTGCTAGTAATAAAGTATAATATTAAGCTTATCTGCTAGTAATAAAGTATAATATTAAGCTTATCTGCTAGTAATAAAGTATAATATTAAGCTTATCTGCTAGTAGTAAAGTATAATATTAAGCTTATCTGCTAGTAGTAAAGTATAATATTAAGCTTATCTGCTAGTAGTAAAGTATAATATTAAGCTTATCTGCTAGTAACAAAGTATAATATTAAGCTTATCTGAATCAAATCACCTGCAGAACATAAGAGCTTAACTGCTTTAGTCAAATAAAGAAAATTAGTAGGGAACAGGCAAATAATTGCAGTGCTGCGGTAAAGCTGGTAGCAAAGAGCACGTAAGGGGTGTAGCGTACACTCCTGCAATGTACGGTGACAGCTTTACAAGAAAAGGAACACAGCAAATTACTGACGTTTCGGCCTACATACGGTCTTCCTGAGAAGACGAGAACAACTCGAATGAACAACGAAATAAAGATAACTCTAATACATCTAGGATGAGCGGACAGAATATTAGAATTTGTCTGCCCCATATACAATAAATCACATTAGAGTTTATCTTCCTCTGGTTAAAAAAAAATAAAAAAAAAATAAAAGTTTATATGCCCATTGTCAAGTAAAGAACATGAGAGCTTACCTGCCCCTAATAAAATATATTTAAAAAAAACATTTCAGCTTATCTGCCCCATAGTCACATAAAGAACAATAGAGTTTATCTGCCCCATGTCAAATAAAATATATTAGAGCTTATCTGCCCCATGTCAAATAAAGTACATTAGACCTTATCTGCCCCTAGTCAAATAAAGTACATTAGAGCTTATCTGCCCCTAGTCAAATAAAGTACATTAGAGCTTATCTGCCCCATGTCAAATAAAGTACATTAGAGCTTATCTGCCCCTAGTCAAATAAAGTACATTAGAGCTTATCTGCCCCTAGTCAAATAAAGTACATTAGAGTTTATCTGCCACTAGTCAAATAAAGTACATTAGAGTTTATCTGCCACTAGTCAAATAAAGTACATTAGAGCTTATCTGTCCCTAGTCAAACAATGTACATTAAAGCTTATCTGTCCCTAGTCAAATAAAGTACATTAGAGCTTATCTGCCCCTAGTCAAATAGAGTACATTAGAGCATATAGCCTGTGGCCGAATACAGCATATTATTGTATATATTGTAGTGTTCAAGGATATGGATGCACAAGAACGTAGATTGCGACACGGCGGATCGGGTTGAAGGGTGACAACAGGAAAATAGCGTCTGTGGCGCTAAAACGGAAGATTGTCTTGTCTTTGTTCAACACGACGAACGTCTGCAAAGAAAGAGAAAAGCAGAGGTGAAAATCAAAACGAATGATGCACATTTCATGGCAGTTAAAAGCAGATTAATGAAAACAATAGCAGTCTCTATTTATATATTAAACATTTGTCTTGAAACATTTTTAACATTCTTTCTACAATACTGTATAGTTTTCTTTTTTCTTGCATTGTTTTCTAGTTCCTGTTTATTTCTTTTGCCCTTTGCGGTTTTATTGTTCATGTCTAACTTCTTATTTTTGCATAGTTCTTTTTATTATTTGTAATGGGTAGAGTCATTGCAGAAGTCAAAAGTACGTAAGATCACCTTAGTCTACATACACCCTAGGACATGCGGAAGTACGGGGAAATGAAAGAGCGGGCAGGTTGACTAGCTGCGCTGTCGTTGAAGACGGTTAACCAAGGGATAGGGTGGACATCATCGATGTCCTCCGAGATGTAGGATGGCACAGGACTTGGACAACAATGAGTCCACATCACCCCTTCGAATGAAAGAGATGGGAGTTAAATGGGCACAGCCAGAAACGAGAAACTTAGTGAGCGTTTAAGAAAACGTATCAACCAACACAGAACTGGAGTCGTCAGTCGCTGGACACTGCGGGACTTGCTGAGGTGAGGATCTGAGGACCTAAGGACATGTTCGGAGTGCGATTATGATAACCCACAAACTCATCTCAATTTGGTAGATTGCTGCAATATGTAGCAGACTCGTGTGTTCGTTGTTGGAATGAACCAACGAAAATGAAAGTGAGATCCTGAAGTCTGTGTAACACATACTCTCTACTCTGCACATGTCATGATCTCTTTCGTTTTATAGAAGCCATCTCAGAGATTTCAACACAAGTAAACCAATGCCGAAGTTGCAAGCATCCGATGGTCTTATCGTGCATCCAGCATCGCTGTATTAAGGTAGAAAACTCAAGCAGAATATTGTCAGTCAGGCCGAAGATGCTTGTGATAGCGGGGAGTATGTGACCAGAATGTAAAGCATATATATATTAAGTCATAACAAAAGCCTTGTTCGCTATTCTGTATGTGACTTACTATAACTCATTGATTTATCTCATGTTATAGAAAATAACCGATCCCTCCACTACTTGCCAAGCGTATGAGGCATATGTAGTTAGCGAACTCATTTTATCATGACCATGGCACATTTTTGGTTGACTTCCCAGGAAAACCTCTGATACGCATTTTTAAAGGCTGGGTGAACCATGGAGTCTTGTCGGTCGGGAAAAAAAATTCCGTTACTTCTGGGGATCGAACCCGGACCTTTATGATCAGCCACCGAGCACACTAACCACTCAGCCACCGAGCACACTAACCACTCAGCCACCGAGCACACTAACCACTCAGTCACCGAGCACACTAACCACTCAGCCACCGAGCACACTAACCACTCAGCCACCGAGCACACTAACCACTCAGCCACCGAGCACACTAACCACTCAGCCACCGAGCACACTAACCACTCAGCCACCGAGCACACTAACCACTCAGCCACACGAGCACACTAACCACTCAGCCACACGAGCACACTAACCACTCAGCCACACGAGCACACTAACCACTCAGCCACACGAGCACACTAACCACTCATCCACACGAGCACACTAACCACTCATCCACACGAGCACACTAACCACTCAGCCACACGAGCACACTAACCACTCATCCACACGAGCACACTAATCACTCAGCCACAGATATAGGAAGCCTATTGTAATTGCATTAACATTGTTTAATTTGTATGTTTTTCATTATTTTTCTAGTTCTTATGAACTTATATATATAGAAGAGAAAAGACCCATGAAAAAGGATGTAAAAACCCAGTGGATCAGTAGGCCTGACTTGTTCATTCTGTGTGTTTGTCAAACATTGGTAGAATTAGCCACAAGAGAAGCTGTTGGACAAAAACAAAACCTAAACAACAAAAAAATACACAATAGCCTCCACTAGACCGTCGGACAAGATGAAATATATATATATATATCATCTTCGACCTTTCAACTCCCTGTGGAGCATAGGTCTTGAACATATATATATATTGCACCATTTTACTTTTCTTGTATTGTTTTAGACCATCAAAAATAGATTCGAGCATTGCCCTTTAACTCTTTGACCCCTCGGTCCTTCACGTCACAAGTCATCACGATCTTTGTACCATCGACATGGGTCACTTCATTAAAAAAAAATGTTTCCTAAATAGTCACGCTTACCTTACAGGTACACAGATTATATTCTTTGAAACATTCCTTATATTAACGCACTCCCCTCCCCCCCAAAAAACACTCTTTAATGGCATATTATCCCCATTAAATGACTACTCTTTCTCTTTCTCAATCTCTCTGTTTAAATCTCTCTTGCAGTCTTCGTTCTTCGCATACTCATATTATTATCACATTCATTCATACAACTCATATTATTATCACATTCATTCATACGACTCATATTATTATCAAATTCATTCATACAACTCATATTATTATCACATTCATTCATACAACTCATATTATTATCACATTCATTCATACAACTCATATTATTATCACATTCATTCATACAATTCACCTCAGTTACACATTTTAGCTGCCACTTGTGGCACTCATTCCTACTTACGTTAGTTACTCCCCTTTATATTCTCGCTAGCTGACTGACCAACTGACCGACTAACTGACTGACTGACTCATTCACTTACTCACTCGCTAACATATCCACTCACTCACTCACCCACCCAAAAACCCACCCACTCACTTTATGATTATGGTAATACTCGTCGAGATCCTCCAACGGTTTTCCGATGTACTCGGGAGGATAGTCCTCTAAGGAGGGAGGGAGCTTTCTGGTGGCCTCCAGCTTAGGGTTGGGCTTGAGGTTCTCCTCATGGTGACTTGCATCTTCACCATCTCCCTCATCCTCGTCTGACTCTGGCTTCGTTTTCTCTGCATGCTGAAGGAAACAGCAGGAAATGGTTACGAGCATGGGTATACAATAAAATAAAGAAATAGATAATTAGATAAACAGTGAGAGTAAAAAAGTAAAGTATCCCCGTCACGCCAAGTGGCGTATAGGGAAATATGGTGTTAGTGACCCTATATTTTACAGACCTTCAGCACATGATATTTGGGGTAATGTGGTCGGTATTACGCCCGTGCTGCTTTACTTTCCCAGAAAAAAATCCGGTATCCATTTAAGGCTGGGTGAACCCGGATAGAAATATTTGGGGGGAGATATGAGAGAGAAAATATGTGAGAAAGATATGTATAGAAATAGAAATAAAATATATAGCGAAATTTCGATAGAAAAAATCATCAACAGTGATATATGAAAATCTGAAAAAAGAAGGACGTATGAAATAGAATGAGTGACGAAGTGTGAAAGAATTAAAGAAAAAGTGTGTGTGTGTGAGACAGAGAGAGAGCAAGATAAGAAAGATGGGAAGAGGGATGAAAGCTAGAGCGATGTACATTAGGAAATAAAGATGGGTGGAAAAAAATGGTGGTGACGATAATGGGGTATACTGGTTTTGAAAAGAGATGTATTTGTAGACTTTGAAGTCTCAAAATTAAGTAGTTTATAGATGTGAATGTCTCACAATTAAGGAGCTGTTGGCTGTGAATGTCTCACAATTAAGGAGCTGTTGGATGTGAATGTCTCACAATTAAGAAGCTTTAGGATATGAATGTCTCACAATTAAGGAGCTGCTGGATGTGAATGTCTCACAATTAAGGAGCTGTTGGATGTGAATGTCTCACAATTAAGAAGCTTTAGGATATGAATGTCTCACAATTAAGGAGCTGCTGGATGTGAATGTCTCACAATTAAGGAGCTGTTGGATGTGAATGTCTCACAATTAAGGAGCTGCTGGATGTGAATGTCTCACAATTAAGGAGCTGATGGATATGAATGTCTCACAATTAAGGAGCTGCTGGATGTGAATGTCTCACAGTTAAGGAGCTGTTGGATGTGAATGTCTCACAATTAAGAAGCTGTAGGATGTGAATGTCTCACAATTAATGAGATGTAGGATGTGAATGTCTCACAATTAATAAGATGTAGGATGTGAATGTCTCACAATTAATGAGATGTAGGATGTGAATGTCTCACAATTAATGAGATGTAGGATGTGAATGTCTCACAATTAATGAGATGTAGGATGTGAATGTCTCACAATTAAATAGTTGCAGGGTGTGAGTATCCCAGAAATAAATAAATTTAGGATGTGCATATATTACAATTAAGTTGTTTTTGGATTTGAATGTCACACAATTAAGTTGTTTTTAGATCAGGATGTCTCTCAATTAACAATTTGTATGATGTTTAATGCGTTAGAAGCTAGGAATGAAGTGATAAACTTACTTTGGCTGCCTCCTCTTCTGCTATGCGACGTTCGATGTTAAATAAGGATTCCCTGGTGAACGGGCGGAAAGGCGTCCATTCTATGAATTCTTCGTCCATCCTTCTCGATTACAAGTGTCCTGGTAGTGAATAGTGTTTATTGTGATAACAGGGACAAGGCGTGATATAAGAAACGATAATTTATAATCACTAATACAAGCATTACCAGTTATCAAGAAACGTTAAAGAAGAAAACAGATTGAGGTGACTTCAAAGAAAAAGATGGATAGGAGAAGCATTAGAGAAAGTAGGAAACATGAGATCAAGAAATAGAAGTCAGGAAACTGCAAACAATATACTATCTCTACCATCGACACAGTAGAGTGAGTGAGCAGGGACGATTGATAGCCGTTTTTTAATAACATTACCGTTTGTCATCGTCACTGAATGATGGTCCGAACAAGGCGGTTATTATTAATGAAAGGACGGTCGTTTTAATGATAAGATGGTGATCATCAATGAAATTATTGTAGCTTTAAGATAAGATGGTCATCATTAACGAACGGATGGTTGATTTAAGGATAAGATGGTCATCATTAATGAAAGAATGGTTGATTTAAGGATAAAATGATCATCATTAACGAAAGAATGGTTAATTTAAGGATAAAATGATCATCATTAACGAAAGAATGGTTGATTTAAAGATAAGATGCTCATCATTAATGAAAGAATGGTTGATTTAAGGAGAAGATGGTCATCATTAATGAAAGAATGGTTGATTTAAGGAGAAGATGGCCATCATTAATGAAAGAATGGTTGATTTAAGGATAAGATGGTCATCATTAACGAAAGGATGGTTGATTTAAGGAGAAGATGGTCATCATTAATTCCATTTTTGTCATTTTAAGGATAAGACGGTAATCATTAATGAAAGTATGGTCGTTTTAAAATATGATGACCATTATCAACAAACTGATGGTCACTTTATAGGCAATAATAATAGACATTAATAACCATGTAACTGACACGTAAATGACTTGACGGTTATTACTAACGAAACAATAGCCGCGCTAAGTACTTGATAGTTATCATTAATTATATAATAGTTTATTTTAACAACTTGATGGTTATCATTAATTATATAATAGTTTATTTTAGCAACTTGATGGTTATCATTAAGTATATAATAGTTTATTTTAACAACTTGATGGTTATCATTAATTATATAATAGTTTATTTTAACAACTTGATGGTTATCATTAATTATATAATAGTTTATTTTAACAACTTGATGGTTATCATTAATTATATAATAATTTATTTTAACAACATTGTTAGCCATCATAACGAAATGTTGGTCCACAACATTGTTAGCCATCTATAATGAAATGTTGGTCCACAACAATGTTAGCCATCATAACGAAATGTTGGTCCACAACATTGTTGGCCATCTATAACGAAATGTTGGTCCACAACATTGTTAGCCATCTATAACGAAATGTTGGTCCACAACATTGTTAGCCATCTATAACGAAATGTTGGTCCACAACATTGTTAGCCATCTATAACGAAATGTTGGTCCACAACATTGTTGGCCATCATAACGAAATGTTGGTCCACAACATTGTTGGCCATCATAACGAAATGTTGGTCCACAACATTGTTAGCCATCTATAACGAAATGTTGGTCCACAACATTGTTAGCCATCTATAACGAAATGTTGGTCCACAACATTGTTGGCCATCATAACGAAATGTTGGTCCACAACATTGTTAGCCATCTATAACGAAATGTTGGTCCACAACATTGTTGGCCATCTATAACGAAATGTTGGTCCACAACATTGTTAGCCATCTATAACGAAATGTTGGTCCACAACATTGTTGGCCATCATAAAGAAATGTTGGTCCACAACATTGTTGGCCATCTATAACGAAATGTTGGTCCACAACATTGTTAGCCATCTATAACGAAATGTTGGTCCACAACATTGTTGGCCATCATAACGAAATGTTGGTCCACAACATTGTTGGCCATCTATAACGAAATGTTGGTCCACAACATTGTTAGCCATCTATAACGAAATGTTGGTCCACAACATTGTTGGCCATCTATAACGAAATGTTGGTCCACAACATTGTTGGCCATCATAACGAAATGTTGGTCCACAACATTGTTAGCCATCTATAACGAAATGTTGGTCCACAACATTGTTAGCCATCTATAACGAAATGTTGGTCCACAACATTGTTGGCCATCATAACGAAATGTTGGTCCACAACATTGTTGGCCATCATAACGAAATGTTGGTCCACAACATTGTTGGCCATCATAACGAAATGTTGGTCCACAACATTGTTAGCCATCTATAACGAAATGTTGGTCCACAACATTGTTAGCCATCTATAACGAAATGTTGGTCCACAACATTGTTAGCCATCTATAACGAAATGTTGGTCCACAACATTGTTAGCCATCTATAACGAAATGTTGGTCCACAACATTGTTGGCCATCATAACGAAATGTTGGTCCACAACATTGTTAGCCATCTATAACGAAATGTTGGTCCACAACATTGTTAGCCATCTATAACGAAATGTTGGTCCACAACATTGTTGGCCATCTATAACGAAATGTTGGTCCACAACAATGTTAGCCATCTATAACGAAATGTTGGTCCACAACATTGTTAGCCATCTATAACGAAATGTTGGTCCACAACATTGTTAGCCATCTATAACGAAATGTTGGTCCACAACATTGTTAGCCATCTATAACGAAATGTTGGTCCACAACATTGTTGGCCATCTATAACGAAATGTTGGTCCACAACAATGTTAGCCATCTATAACGAAATGTTGGTCCACAACAATGTTAGCCATCTATAACGAAATGTTGGTCCACAACAATGTTAGCCATCTATAACGAAATGTTGGTCCACAACATTGTTGGCCATCTATAACGAAATGTTGGTCCACAACAATGTTAGCCATCTATAATGAAATGTTGGTCCACAACATTGTTGGCCATCTATAACGAAATGTTGGTCCACAACAATGTTAGCCATCTATAATGAAATGTTGGTCCACAACATTGTTAGCCATCTATAACGAAATGTTGGTCCACAACATTGTTGGCCATCATAACGAAATGTTGGTCCACAACATTGTTGGCCATCTATAACGAAATGTTGGTCCACAACATTGTTGGCCATCTATAACGAAATGTTGGTCCACAACATTGTTGGCCATCATAACGAAATGTTGGTCCACAACATTGTTGGCCATCTATAACGAAATGTTGGTCCACAACATTGTTGGCCATCTATAACGAAATGTTGGTCCACAACATTGTTGGCCATCTATAACGAAATGTTGGTCCACAACATTGTTGGCCATCTATAACGAAATGTTGGTCCACAACATTGTTGGCCATCTATAACGAAATGTTGGTCCACAACATTGTTGGCCATCTATAACGAAATGTTGGTCCACAACATTGTTGGCCATCATAACGAAATGTTGGTCCACAACATTGTTAGCCATCTATAACGAAATGTTGGTCCACAACATTGTTGGCCATCATAACGAAATGTTGGTCCACAACATTGTTGGCCATCTATAACGAAATGTTGGTCCACAACATTGTTGGCCATCTATAACGAAATGTTGGTCCACAACATTGTTAGCCATCTATAACGAAATGTTGGTCCACAACATTGTTAGCCATCTATAACGAAATGTTGGTCCACAACATTGTTGGCCATCATAACGAAATGTTGGTCCACAACATTGTTGGCCATCATAACGAAATGTTGGTCCACAACATTGTTGGCCATCTATAACGAAATGTTGGTCCACAACAATGTTAGCCATCTATAACGAAATGTTGGTCCACAACAATGTTAGCCATATATAACGAAATATTGTTCACTTCTTGGTGACTAGTGGCGTTGCTGCCACCAACGTGTAGCTGATGGTTATCGTTAATGATAGCTTTTTTTATTATGGAGTCAATGTATACAAAAAATAATTTGTCAAATAAGAAATAAATTCAATAAACAACTTCACAGAAATCATCAGATTTCCAACAAGATCATAAGTGAGCTGTTATGTAGAAACACAGATGTATTGATAGCAGTGAGATATTCTCAATTCGATCTACATAATTTCAAAGTGATTTATTTTTATTGTAAGGACATGAGATTGTGTCGAGTCACAATTCCTTCTACGTTGTTAGGGTTGTTAGGACTTCCGGTCAATATGGCGGATAGGCGACAAGAACCGTTGAGGCACTGTCTGAAAAGTTGTTCCTCGTTGCGGTTTCCTCATATTCCAAATCCAGCTTGCTGCCGGAGCTACTGAGTTTAGTGCTCTGTGCACACCGTGAGCTGTGTTTTTCATCCGGTTGATGTTTCTATATTCAGATTGCTTACGATGACTGATGATATGGTATGACGAAGAACAGTTCAGCTACGTTCGCTGTCGGTGCTGATACGCCTTATGTCTTTTGACGTGTGTTGTGTTTGCTGCGATGTGGACTGCAACTGCCTTTCCTTGTTTGGATTTTCGATGAGATGCTAATTCGGATGATTTCACTGGCACGGGCTGTTGAGTAGTTGTGGATTTTCATGTGGTTGCAATGATACCGGGGCCTTCAAATAACTATAACTATATTAGGGTTGACATGGCAGCACTTAAGTCAATATTATAGTTTGCTTAGTCATCATAATAAAAGTAATATTAGAAAGGAAAATACAAGGTAAAAGAGGCAGAGGCAGACCAAGACTAACATGGACGAGTAACATCAAAAGATGGACAAGTCAGCCTATGTTATAGTGTGACTCAGTCATGGGCGATAATGGAAGAATAGAAGAATATGACGATAGACAGAAGAATAAAAGAATGATGCGATGATGATGTGAGGTAGGATAGTTTTAGGCGGCGTAGAAAAGACAATCTTCAGAGGATTAGCAAGGAGACGTTAGTCTACCCAACTCAGTCGCTGAGTCGTAATCAACTTGAAGATTACCAGTGAAATGCGTACAGGTGGTCAGCCTAAAGACAGACAGATATTTGCTCTTGTCGACAAAGTTGCGTAACGCAACGACACGACCGCTGGTTCCTAGACACCTGCTGACTGGGATGGCTAGTCCAGCCCTGTAACATTCAGAGTTAAGCCGAAAAAGGGCGTAATCAAAAGACCAGGTTATCTTTACGTTCAGCAGTGAGTAACGCTTTGAGTCTCTGAGTTGGAGATCAAAGAATCGCCGCGAGTTTTAGTTGTTAGGGGACGGATTTAGGAAGATTGACAGGTTCGACAGGACTCCTAAAGCAATAAGACTTTGGAGATAATTAAAAAGGCGGAGCTAGAGAGATAGGGAGAGTAGACAGAGGAAGGATAGACATGTATAGAGCAGAATGCCCAGATGCTTTGGCGAGGGCAGTAGCTAGAGGACACTAAGAAGCCAGGGCTTGACTAAAACGGACGGTCCACATCAACAAAACCGGCCACATAACCAGCGCACTACAGTTCACAGACCATAAAGGTGTCTTCGCCGAGATAAGCGGCACACAGTCGGCCGAGGTGAGAAGGTCTCCTCACTGGAAATTTAACAACACGCTGCTCCAGAACCACGCATACGTCCAGAAAATGACACAGCTGATCCACAGTTACGCCAGCGATGGAAACGTGCATGACGCTCTGGCCCACTGGGAGGTCATGAAGAACACAATAAGGGATCGGACAATGGTGCTGTCATCACAAATACACAACTACAGAAAGAAACAAGAACACATACTACAAGAAGCCATCCAACTAACAAAACAAAATGACAAAAACGACCCCAACCTACCAGCACTCGAAGACGAACTATTAAAATACGAAAACTACAAACACCAAGGAGCAGCGATACGCTCGCGCCAAGACACGAACACGCAGGAAACAGCCACCAAACAGTTCCTGCAAATCGAACAACATGTACAACGCAGCAGACAGATACGAGAAATTGTCGACATGGAGGGGAACAAACAAACGGACACAGCAGAGATGGCTAAAGCCTTCGAGCTGTACTACCGACAGCTGTATACACAAGAAGACACACGGGAAGACGTACAAGACAGATATATGCAACACACAAAGAAACTGACGGAAACAGACAAGCAATCCTTGAACGCCGAGATAACACTCGCGGATCTAACGACCTCAGTGAGAGCCATGCAAAGGAACAAAACACCCGGACCGGACGGGATCACGGTAGAGTTCTACCTACATTTCCTCCCCGCTCTTGGCCCACTGCTTCTACGGGTCGTCGCTGAATCCTTCGCCAAAGGACAGCTCCCTGCCAGTATGAACGAGTCATACATCGCACTCCTCCCAAAAAACAACACCGACAAGACACAGTTGAAAAACTACAGACCCATTTCCTTACTTAATGTCGACTACAAAATTCTGACAAAGACCTTAGCTAACAAGCTCAGACCGGTCATGCCATCACTCGTCCACGACGACCAACAATGTAGCGTACAAGGAAGAAACATACACAACCATACCCATTTCATACGAGACATCATCAATTACACACACGAAAGGAACATCCCGTCATCGATTCTGTCCTTGGACCAAGAAAAAGCTTTCGACAGGGTGTCACATTCGTATCTACATAAAACGCTCCTCAACTGCAACGTAGGAGATTACTTCCGGCGTTGGATCGTCATCCTATATTCCAAACCAGAAAGCAGAGTACTAGTCAACCACACACTCACGGACGCCTTCATGCTGACACGCTCAGTGAGACAAGGATGCCCCCTCTCACCGCTACTCTACGTACTAGCTATTGAGCCGTTACTGGAAAAAATCCGACAAGACGAAACCATTAGAGGCACCTTCATACCAGGAGGAGGGGAAAAGAAATTGATAGCTTACGCAGATGACACAATCTTCTTCCCAACAAACACAGAATCAATACGCCTCATCATCAACACCTTCAGAGACTTCGGAGCTGGAAGCGGGGCCAACATCAACGTGCACAAATCGTCCATCATGGGAATCGGCAGGTGGAAAGACAAAGCGGATTTCCACCCGGGAATGACTCCGGTCAACGCCATGAAGGTGTACGGCATCACATTCCACCAGCATCCAGGAATACGCAAACCCACATGGCGGACTCTAATCGAACAGATCACCAATACACTCCAAAAATACCAACACAAAACAGCGACCATCTTCGGAAGGAGCGTTATAGTCAACACATACATCATTCCCAGACTAATCTACACAGCAACAGTATTTGATCCACCTCCTGACGTCATCAAAGAATGTAACAAACCAATTCGACGTTTCGTCTTCCGGAACACAATACAAAACATACAACACAAAACGCTCATACAAGACAAACGCGAAGGAGGCACTGCACTTCAAGACATTGCAACGAAAGTCAAAGCCCTCAGGATCAGCCATGTGGGTCGCATCATCCACCGCCCGGAAAGCTATACCTTCGCCCACTACTACATGGGCCTAAGACTAATAAAGCACAAAAAGCTCTGCAACGACAAGCCGCATCATTTCGGGGCAATGCCGCCTTTCTATAAGACCTGCATCCAAGCCCTGAAAGGGAACGAAGGTCTGATGCACGACAAGACACGTAGCATCTATAAAAATCTTGTCAAGCAGCAGCAACCACCACTCCAAGGCAGAATCAAATGGGGCTACACCTATTTACACACAAACTACAAAAACACATTTAAAAATCTACACCAAGCAGACATCACCCCAAGAGCAAAAGAGATCACCTACAGGCTGTTGTATAACATGACACCGGTACAACCACACACGGGACGATGCCAGCTGTGCACAGGCAACCCACGTGAAACAGAAGAACATTTATACTACAGATGCCCAACAGTAGCTCCAACAGTAAAAGCCTTAAAACGCTTAATAGAACACCACACAAAACAGACAACAGATATGTACAAAGCAATCATGATCAACACCATACCCACCACAACAAAAGAGATCCACGGAAAACTAATCTTTCTGTTAGCCTGGTACAGATACTTAGTGTGGACATGTCGAATTAGCGTTAAATATGAAAATAGGTTTTTTAATTCTGAAATTTTCTTGTATATATACAAAAAGAAAGAAAGGTTGATTATAACATAGTTTTTTTAAATTTTAGAGAGGTTTGTTTAGAAATGTAGGCTCTGTAATGTTATTTTAAACGCCAGTAACCCTTAATCAATTTTAACGCAATTTTCGTTTGGTATATCTTAGTATTAAACCTAAATGCAAAAAAGAAACCAATGTCCATGATAGTTTAAATAAGTAGCGTATTTAAGCCTTACTAACACTAGAAATCTTTAGTTAAGTTAGGAATACTAACATTAGAAGAAATAAAGGCAACGCCCAGGGAATCCACGATGATGAAACGATTTAAATAAACAAATCTCCTGCCTCTTCATTATAAGAGTGCGGGAGGAAATATAAATCACTGAGTGGAAAAAAAAAAAAAACGGACGGTCGGCCAGAGACTCAGAGACATTCAGCTACAGTCGGCCAGACTCAGTGAGACTTTACTAAACTTGAAACAAGAACTTAAGTTGGACTTATACAATTGAAATAATTCGTTTAGAGGATTGGTGATACGTATTGGACTTAGATGTATAATAGTTGAAGGAAGTCCAACTGTGTAACTATGAGTCGAGTCAAGATACTAGTTTTTCAGAACTATCAGATAGAGACATGCCTGCAACACCTATGGCAATCTGCACCATCAAAGCAAGAGACAGAGTGGAATGGCGCTCCATGGTAGCCAACCTTCGATGCGGAGAGGGCACTCAATGATGATGATTAGTCATTTACAGCAGACGTTGAAGTGTGTGATTACTGATGGTTCCAGTACATCGCTGGTTGGGCACATATGTCCTTAAATGTTGCAAGTTGTCAACCCAGGCAGTTAAGATCAAACAAAGTAGGCCATCAACGTGATCGATGTCCGGGTAAGATTGTTAGCAAAAGTCTAACAACATTGTGTATCACAGGCCGTGCTACTGAGTTCGTGCATGTGGTCCAGGATTTTCTCGAGGATATTTTCTGAACACTTATGGATTCGTCCAGTGTCAAGTGATGATGATTCTAACACAACAAAAACGTGTTCCTAATTTTAGCAGCCTAATAACTGCAAAAGGAAAGAGAGATCGCGGACGACAAAGAGAGAAATGACTGGATAGCCTGGTGTCATGGCATGGAAAACGGTCAACAACAGAACTGATACGACGCACGGTAGATAGAAGATTGTGGAAGGACAAGATCGCCTACGCCAACCGGTATGGTACATGATGATAATGATGATGAATAACTGCTTTCTTTCTGACAACCGTGAGATATTTAACATAAGCTCGACGTCCTTGCGCACATCTATACTCCCTAACAGAGAAATACAGGAGGCCTACTAATTATCTGTTTGTGGCCATGAACTCCAGCGAGACCTTGGTAGTTTATTCTTTCCAGAGTTTTTAGAGTTAAGGGTTTACGGCTCCGTATATACCATACGATTAGAGGCCACAGAGATGGCATTTCGCAGAAGAATGTTGAAAGTTCTCTGGACAGCTAAAAAGACCAATGAAGAAATTCTCAAAGAGGCCAACTCAAAAAGGGAGCTACTAAAATACATCAGAAAGAAACAATTAGCATTTTTCAGGCACATCATGAGAAGAGGAAAGTTGGAATGCTTGGTTACAACAGGCAAATAAAAGGAGAGAGAGATGGCGGACAACAAATAGAGAAAATACTGGATAGCTTGGTGTCATGGCATGGAAAACGGTCAACAACAGAACTGATACGATGCACTGTAGATAGAAGTTTGTGGAAGGACATGCTCGCCTACGACAACCGGTATGGCACATGATGATGATGATATACCATACAGTCATATTACGAGACACATACAAACACTGCTGATGTTGAAAGAAGAATACAGGCTCCGGAAATGAGATAATAAAGAAAGATCTTGAACCTGTAGATCATATTATCCAATGTGTGCAAAGAAATCCGCCCCATCCACAGGATCGGTTAAAGGCTTTTTGTCAAAAACAAGAACTATAATTAAAATGGTACAAACATTGCACAAGATCAACACGCCTTCCGAAGGCGGAGTATTGTATCAGACAAAAGGAGGCAAGGAAAACAAAGAGGGCGGAGTGGAGATAACATCAAAGAATAACATAATTTACTTTCGTTAAAAATCAGCTCTTGATCGGGAAGTTTGAAGAAAATTGTGAAATTGTCGTCAAGACGAACGCAAAGTGACAAATGAGACGTGCCATCCACTCACAGGGAGAAATGAGATATACTATCCACTCAAAGGTTGATATGAGGTGTGCCATCTACTCAAATGGAGAAATGATATATACTATCCACTCAAAGGTTGATATGGGATGTGCAATCCACTCAAAGGGAGAAATGAGATATACTATCCACTCAAAGGTTGATATGAGATGTGCAATCCACTCACAGGGAGAAATGAGATATACTATCCACTCAAAGGTTGATATGGGATGTGCAATCCACTCAAAGGGAGAAATGAGATATACTATCCACTCAAACGGATAAATAAGATGTACCATTCACTCAATAGAACAAATGAGATGTATCCTCCACTCAATGGGACAAATGAGAAGTACCATTCACTCTAAGGGACAAATGAAATGTACCATTCACTCAATGGGACAAATGAGATGTACCATTCACTCTAAGGGACAAATGAAATGTACCATTCACTCAATGGGACAAATGAGATGTACCACTCACTCTAAGGGACAAATGAAATGTACCATCCACTCAATGGGACACATGAGATGTACAGTCAACTCAAAGAGACTAATAAGATGTGTCATCAATTCAAAGGGACTAATAAGATGTGCCATCAATTCAAAGAGACTAATAAGATGTGCCATCAATTCAAAGAGACTAATAAGATGTGCCATCAATTCAAAGAGACTAATAAGATGTGCCATCAATTCAAAGAGACTAATAAGATGTGCCATCAATTCAAAGAGACTAATAAGATGTGCCATCAATTCAAAGAGACTAATAAGATGTGCCATCAATTCAAAGGGACTAATAAGATGTGCCATCAATTCAAAGAGACTAATAAGATGTGCCATCAATTCAAAGGGACTAATAAGATGTGCCATCAATTCAAAGGGACTAATAAGATGTGCCATCAATTCAAAGGGACTAATAAGATGTGCCATCAATTCAAAGAGACTAATAAGATGTGCCATCAATTCAAAGAGACTAATAAGATGTGCCATCAATTCAAAGAGACTAATAAGATGTGTCATCAATTCAAAGGGACTAATAAGATGTGCCATCAATTCAAAGGGACTAATAAGATGTGCCATCAATTCAAAGGGACTAATAAGATGTGCCATCAATTCAAAGAGACTAATAAGATGTGCCATCAATTCAAAGAGACTAATAAGATGTGCCATCAATTCAAAGAGACTAATAAGATGTGCCATCAATTCAAAGAGACTAATAAGATGTGTCATCAATTTAAAGAGACTAATAAGATGTGCCATCAATTCAAAGGGACTAATAAGATGTGCCATCAATTCAAAGGGACTAATAAGATGTGCCATCAATTCAAAGAGACTAATAAGATGTGCCATCATTTCAAAGAGACTAATAAGATGTGCCATCAATTCAAAGGGCCTAATAAGATGTGCCAACCACTCAAAGGAATACACCGATTCAGCACGTTTCAAAGAAATGACTAACACTGAATTCATCATAATAATTAATCTATTTAATTTTCTTTTCCCCGAAACTCCTTCATTTCATCAGTCACTGCTCCAGTTCCATCCTTATACTAAAAGTTCTAGCAGAGCTATCCCTTATCCACTCTGTCACAGTTTCCCACATGACTGAAAGCCTAGAAACCGCATCTCGACCTCTTGCCTCGGAATTAGACCGGGCAGTAAATAAAACAATATGAAACCATGAGCGATAACTGTTTAAATTCACGCCTATATGCTCATTGTATCGTGCTACCGTGGTATCACTCTGCTGTCGTGGTATAAAGCGATTAAGACATTTTGAGTGTATAATTTCTTCAGCAAAATACATTATCTGTAAAACATTATCTGTAAAACATTATCTGTAGTTTTATTTTTTTCTCCCAACTGTAACAATTATCCGGACGGTTTGGTAATTCAATAAATTTATTTATTTAGCTAAAATTGTTCTTTCTTGATATTTCATTAATATCATCTATTTTTGTTTATTTCTGTAATAATTTAATTGTGCTTTTTTGTTTCGACATATTTATTCAGCTTATTGTTTGACGAGCCACGCCGCAGCATATCGTCTGCTCTATCAATCTCTTTACATTATTTATTGCCCAATTGATTCTTTGAGAGCACTGGTTCTTAAGCTGTGATAGAAGACGCATTTAAACAGATAGAGGCCAACTCAAAAAGGGATCTACTAAAATATATCAGAAAGAAACAATTAGCATTTTTCGGGCACATCATGAGAAGAGGAAAGTTGGAATGCTTGGTTACAACAGGCAAATAAAAGGAAAGAGAGATCGCGGACGACAAAGAGAGAAAATACTGGATAGCTTGGTGAGAGAGACAGACAGACAGACAGACAGACAGACAGACAGACATAAATAGAGAGAGAGAGAGAGAGAGAGAACACTGGAAATTTTCATTGCAATTCCAATTTATTTCCCGATAACATAGGGATATATCAAAGCAGAGCACGAACTCCATAATACATCGAGGGTCCCCGGGGAGTAATCCTAAAGTTGGTTAATTATTGTACTGATGGTTGGAAATTACTTCCCTTGTGATATTTATCCCAGGTATTGATACACAGTCCACGCTTTTTGAATATCATCTGTCACAGCTTTCTTTAAGTGCTCGACTTATTAATAGTAACTTTCCAGTAAAGTTCACCAAAGATGTGAGATGATGGAGATGACTGCAAAGCTCAGTTATACCAGAGAGTCGCCTCGGGGGCACGTATGTCCAGTCCACAATTGGTCATAACAGTGTTGACTATAGTATCATTTACAACAACTTTTTATCATCTTCATTTAGACGTGTATCAGCGATACGGACGACAATAAGGTTGTTATCGGGTCATAAAGGCCGGCCCTGAGGAAAGGCTAACTAGGAGATTACGTAATTATTGAAGCTCTTTAGAGAAGCGTTGAGAATGTAAACATCTTTGAAGTGGTTCTTCTGCTCATTGCCCATCCTTTCTCACCTTAAAGAACTGTTTCGGAATGAATCCTTCATTCTTGCACGCAACTTTTGCATTAACTCGCATCTGGCAACATATCATCATGTGCCATACCGGTCGACGTAGGCTCTCATGTCTTTCCATAATTTTCTATCCACAGTACATCGTATAAATTCTTGTGTTGACTATTTTCCATGCCATGAAACCAAGCTGTCTAGTATTTTCTCTCTTTGTTATCCGCGATCTCTCTTTCCCTATATTTTGCAAGTTGTAACCAAGTATTCCAACTTTCCTTTTCTCAGAAAAATGTTGATTGTCTCTTCTTGATGCTTTTTTAGGAGCTCCCTTTTTGTGTTGGCTTCATTAAAAATTTCCTCATTTGTCTTTTTACTTGTTTAAGGAACTCAACATTTTTAAAAGAAATCCCATCTCTGTGACTTGTCATCGTCTTTTTTATTTCTTTACCTACTGTTTATAATTCGCTTCCATAGGTCACGACTGGTTCTATAAAGCACAGATATACTCTTTTATCACATCTGTTACTATAGACTTGTTGCACAAGATATTTTTCTTTTTCTGAAATGTTATTTTGGTCCGAGCTATTCTGCTTTTTATTTATGTTGTGCAGCTTCCGTCAGATGTTATTATCAGGCAACATATACACATATGTTACCATAGACATACACTTAAGTCCAAATGCCAACACGGACATGACCAGAAATATTCAATCACATTTCATCAGAACACACATACATAAATACACATTAACGCCCTAAAAATATTTGTATTCAAACATAATCACTGACATACAAAAATACCCCATATAAACAGAAATACAGAAATATACTCAAGCATGCACAAACGCATATGCATACATACCTTAGATAATATTAGAACTAATACATACACACAAATATAAACAAGTAAATTAATTTTAATATTCGGGAACTTTGTTAACCTCAGACGGAAGATGTACAACAGAGGTGATTTGCAGAAAGGTTCAGACAAAAGCAGCTTTCCAAAAAATGAGGAAGATACTATGCAATCCATTTTTGACAATAGTAACCAAAAAAAAGAGTTCTTAAATGTTATGTAGAGCCAGTCTAACATATGGATGTGAATCATGGACAAGAAAATCACTGCAGGCTGTAGAAATGTTGTTTTACAGAAGAATATTGAGAATACCATGGACAGCTAAGAAGAGCTAATGACAACGTTCTGAAAGAGGCCAAAGCAAAAAGAGAGCTAATTCCCAATATTAGGAAGAAACAATCATAATTTTTTGGCCATGTAATGAGAAGAGAACAGCTGGGATATATTGTAGCAACTGGGAAAATTGAGGGACGAAGAGATAGAGGAAAGCAAGGAGAAAAGATACTAGACAGCTTAAGAGAATGACTTGGCAGCAGGTCAACAACAGAAATGATAAATAACTGTCAAGATCGAGAACTGTGGAAAGACATGATCACCTACGCCATCTGGCCCGGTACTTGATGATGATTACATATATATATATATATATATATATATATATATATATATATATATATATATATATATATATATATATACTACCAAATAAACACACGCATGAAACAAATATACACAAACATGCGCAAAAAAGCAGTTAATACATGCAGGCAGCCTTCACAGTGCATAAACACATGCCCACACGCATACAGTCGTGCCAACAAGCACATAACATAGAGTCACGTCTGTACACACATACACGCACAGAGATACACACACACACACAAAGGCAAAATTGGATGACCTTCCTCAAACAAGCATGTGAACAATCTCATACTGTCACGGCCTTATTCATAACTACTGAACAATCTCATACTGTCACGGCCTTATTCATAACTACTGCAGCCTCCTCTTGCACAGAGAGAGAGATAGAGTGAGAAAGAGAGAATGAGAACGAGAGAGAGTGAGAAAGAGAGACAGTGAGAAAGAGAGAAGAAGAGAGTGGGAGTGAGAGAGTGGGAGTAAGAGTGAGAAAGTGAGAGAGTGAAACAGAGTGAGCGAGAGAGAGAGAGAGTGAGATAAAGAGAGAGAGAGTGAGAGAGAATGAGAGATAGAATGAGAGAGAGTGACAGAGTGTGTGAGAGAGAGTGAGAGAGAGGTAGTGAAAGAGAGAGATATATTAAGAGAGAGAGAGCCAACTTACCAGCATTCTGTTCTTGCTCCTTATCGAGTGAGGGTAACATTAACCCTCGTGATGTTGTAGTTCCAGCTGTAGAGGAGAAAAGGTTACAGTTACAAATTGAAAGTGATTAGTCGATGTTACATTTTGTAGATGAAATTCTCAAGTGGTTGGTGAATGTTACAGGTGGTAAGTGGATGCTACAAGTGGTAGATAAATGTTACAAGTGATAGGTGGATGTTACTAGTGGTAAATGAATGTTACGAATGGTAGGTGGCAGGTGAATGTTACAAGTAATAGGTGAAGAGTAATGGTACCTTCGGCACATGATTTTTGGGGTAATGTAGTCGGTATTACGACCATGCCGCTTCACTTTCCCAGAAAAAATCCGGTACCCATTAAAGGCTGGGTGAACCCGGAAGCCGTCGGTTGGAATCGAACCCTACCCCTTGTCCTTTGTAGTCCAGTTCAGAATATTAGAAGTGGTAGGTGAATATTAATTTGTGATAATCGAATATTAGAAGTGGTAGGTGAATGTTAGAAGTGGTAGGTGAATGTTGCAAGTGGTAGGTGAATGTTACAAGGGGTAGGTGAATGTTACAAGGGGTAGGTGAATTTTACAAGTGGTAGGTGAATGTTACAAGTGGTAGGTGAATGTTACAAGTGGTAGGTGAATGTTACAAGTGGTAAGCGAATGTTACAATTGGTAGGTGAATGTTACAAAGGGGTAGGTGAATGTTACAAATGGTAGGGGAATATTAATGGTGATAGGAGAATGTTAAAAGTGGTAGGTGAATGTTGCAACTGGTAGCTGAATGTAAAAGTTGTAAGTGAATGTTGTGTCGTAGAAGTTGCCATAGACTTCATTATAAGAAAGTAGGCACATTTCCACTCCGGACACGCAGAGCAGGGAATGCAGCTAAAGGTAATAATAAATACAAGACAAATCATTTCGGCAGTTTCCAATTTCTGAAATATAAGAATCATCACACCATCATGCAGTATACAAATTAACAGGACAAATCTGAAACAAGTGCAAAATGCCAAATACTTGGGCACAATAATAACATCAGATACAAGATGTACCACAGAAAAAAAAAAATAAGCAGAATAGCTCAGACCAAAATAACATTTCAGGAAATAAAAAACGTCTTATGCAATAAGTTTCTATCAATAGAGGTGAGAAAGAGAGTTCAGCAGTGCTATATAGTGCTAATTCCTACCTATGGAAACGAATCAATGACAGTAGACAAACAAATAAAAAGACGATTAGAGGCCACAGAGGTAGGATATCTGAGGAGAATGTTGAAAGTTCCATGGACAGCTAAAACGATCTGTAAGAACATTCCCAAAGAGGCCAACACAAAAAGGGTGCTCCTAAAAAACATCAGATTAAAAACAGTCCACATTTTTCGGGCACATCATGAGAAGGGGAACGTTGGAATACTTGGTTACAACTTGCAAAATACAGGGAAAGATAGATCGCGGACGACAAATAGAGAAAATACTTGACAGCATGGTGTCATGGCATGGAAAACTGTCAGCAGCAGAATTGATACTATGCACTGTGGATAGAAGGTTATGAAAGGGCATGATCGCCTACGCCAACCGGTATGGAACATGATGATGATGAAGTATGAGGTACAATTTCTGTCGTGCTTGTGGATAGAGGCAGCATACCCGGTGCAGTCGCCACGTGGTGTGCAAGTTAGAATTTTGATTTCACCCTTACAGTGACGTACATTGACTATACCCCAAATCTCAACAAAGTCTACGTTATTGGTAAACGACATGTTATAATCCAATCGACCATACTAGCGTCCACCTGATTAGTAAGTGACAAGTAACATTCCACTCGACCATACTAGCGTCCACCTGATTAGTAAGTGACAAGTAACATTCCACTCGACCATACTAGCTTCTACCTGATTAGTAAGTGACAAGTAACATTCCACTCGACCATACTAGCTTCTACCTGATTAGTAAGTGACAAGTAACATTCCACTCGACCATACTAGCTTCTACCTGATTAGTAAGTGACAAGTAACATTCCACTCGACCATACTAGCTTCCACCTGATTAGTAAGTGACAAGTAACATTCCACTCGACCATACTAGCTTCCACCTGATTAGTAAGTGACAAGTAACATTCCACTCGACCATACTAGCTTCTACCTGATTAGTAAGTGACAAGTAACATTCCACTCGACCATACTAGCTTCTACCTGATTAGTAAGTGACAAGTAACATTCCACTCGACCATAGTAGCTTCTACCTGATTAGTAAGTGACAAGTAACATTCCACTCGACCATACTAGCTTCTACCTGATTAGTAAGTGACAAGTAACATTCCACTCGACCATACTAGCTTCTACCTGATTAGTAAGTGACAAGTAACATTCCACTCGACCATACTAGCTTCTACCTGAATCG
The DNA here is from genome assembly GCA_032433765.1 of Megaustenia siamemsis. Lineage (NCBI taxonomy): Eukaryota > Metazoa > Mollusca > Gastropoda > Stylommatophora > Ariophantidae > Megaustenia > Megaustenia siamemsis. The sequence continues at coordinate 21,153,081 of JAVIAB010000124.1, forward strand.
TAAATGACATATTGTAATCCATCTGACCATGCCGCTCACATGATTTGCATGATAATCAGAAATGGATCATCGCAACACAAAAGTCGATGCTTCAACCGTTGATTTATCCAATAACATTTGTAAAGAGCTGATACCGATGTTTCCAGAACGATTTTCAGTCAATATCTCAAACTGTTCAACACATGTACACATTTACAGCTGCTATGAAAGGAATGCATGAAACAGATCATGTACTTTAAGTTGGAGAATGAAGCTCTTTATGATGACAGAACTTTCGCGAAAGAATACAATAGTAATAATAAAGATATAAAATGTGCAATGGATGAGCGAAGCAGAGAAAGTGATCTTTGAATATTCATGCGCCATCGGGCATCATTTTACTGTAGTGATGGGGAAAACGAAGGGAGGCTAATGGGGGTTGTGGATGTAAATAGCAATAAATCTAACGTCACGTGTTATGTTTGAGAGAGAGGGAAGGAAAGATAGAGGGGGGGGGGGAGAGAGAGAGAGAGAGAGAAGAACAAGCTGACTGACATGTATTAAAAAGGATATACAGTGAGGTAGACAGACGGAGAGAGATACAACGATGGGATGACGAACATAACAAAAAGGGTGATTGACAGAAAGAGACTTAAATAGAGATATACAAACATGCATTGAGAGAGCATGCCAGACATATTAAAAAGTAAAAAGTAAAGAGCCCCCGTCACACCAAGTGGCGTATATGGCTTATGGTGTTAGTGACAATAATTTTTACAGACCTTCGGCACATTAATTGTGGGCAATGTGGTCGGTATTACGCCCATGCCGCTTTACTTTCCCAGAAAAAAATCCGGTACCCAATTAAGGCATGACAGATATATTGGTAAAGAGAAAATCGCACAAGACAAGAGAAGAATAATGTAAGATAAATAGAGGGAGTGACACACAACTAACATGCACGTACATTTATATACATAGTACATGTATACAGAGAGAGAGAGAGAGAGAGAGAGAGAGTGTGTGTGTGTGTGTGTGTGTGTGTGTGTGTGTGTGTGTGAAAGAGAAGTTTGAGTGTACCCCTTCACACCAAACAGAAGAGCTACATTATTTATTTGTTCACATATCTATCCATGTCCGCAAACAGAAGAGCTACAGCTGTTTCTATAGCAACAAAGCAACCTCCATCCACTAAAGAACCAGTCAGGTTTCAGGAGAGTAGGAACTGCTTGTAAAATGTTATATTTTCTCAACATTCCTGTACGGTGCGGAAAAAAAAAATTAAATAAGAAAACAGAGCAGAAAATTGAAGTCTTTGAAATGTGGATCTATAGGACAATGGGGAGAGATGGGTTAAAGGAAAAGATGTCGAACAGGGAAGTTCTAAAATAGCTGAGCATGAAAAAAAAATAACTACTTAACACAATTCGAAAAAGACAACATAATTTTTTGGACACGTGAAGAGACATAATACCTTACTAAAAGTCAAGTTGGAAGGGAAGGTATAAGGTAAACGTTACTGGGACAGACCAAGACTAAAGTGGACTGACAACATCAGAGGAACAGGTGAACCTATAGCAACGCGCACCATCAAGATAAGAGAGAGGGTAAAATGGCCCTCCATGGTAGGAGGCGACCTTCGATGTGGAGACGGCATCCAATGAAAGAATGAGGAACTGCACCATATTCTTCTTCTTCTTCTACCTTTCAGAACCCTGTGGAGCATAGGTCTTCAACAAACACTTTCTAAGCCGTTCTGTTTCTTGTCATTCGTTTAAGATTGTTCCTTGTCTTCCCCATCATCTTCATCTCTGCTTCCATCTGTCTTCTCCAAGATTTCCTTGGTCTTCCTCTTTGTCTTTTTCCCTGAGGATTCCAAAAAAGGGCATGTTGTGTAATACTCTCAGTTGGCTTCTGCACCATATTAGTTAAAATTAATTATTGTTATATCCAATTGTTCGCTTTGCTATTTTTGCCGTCATTATATTTTCTGAGTACTTTTTGCACTTTTCGCCTTTTCATTCTTGTTACATTAATTGTTTTCCAGTTGTGTTCCCGCTACATTTTCCCCATCAAAATTATTTAAATCGTGAATTACTCAGTCCTCATTACATAAACTATAAATTAATTACTTCTTGTACCATCTCGTGTTTATTCATCTATAGATATGTGTTTTCGTCTGTATCATCATTTCTCATTTATCTTGCCCGATATCCTCTTTTTGTTATATTACTGCTTCTATTTCCCAACTTTGTGCACCAATCTCTATGTCTCGAGGACTAATAACTCCCAACTTTGTGCACCAATCTCTATGTCTCGAGGTCTAATAACTCCCAACTTTGTGCACCAATCTCTATGTCTCGAGGTCTAATAACTCCCAACTTTGTGCACCAATCTCTATGTCTCGAGGTCTAATAACTCCCAACTTTGTGCACCAATCTCTATGTCTCGAGGTCTAATAACTCCCAACTTTGTGCACCAATCTCTATGTCTCGAGGTCTAATAACTCCCAACTTTCTGCACCAATCTCTATGTCTTGAGGTCTAATAACTCCCAACTCTTTCCGCACCTTTCAAGTAAAAGCTACAATTTAACAATACCACTTATTTATGCGTATCATCCATGTATCATTGGCCTCAAACGCTTCTTCCATTGGAATAATATTCTTCATTGAATACACTCATATTGCATGCAGACGATACATAAATAAATGCAGATTGTATTCAAATACAGAGATCAACAAATCTACCAAGACCGATTCCACAAATGCATAACGTCATCAATATATTGAAATCCATAATGAAAGGCGCATGCGATCATGTCTCTTGTTTGTTCCTCCTATTATTTTACATACTCTCCTCCTGTTATTTTATACACTCCCCTCCTATTACTTTATACATTCCAGTGTTAACTCGGATTTAATATCACATCTGTCTTCTTTGTCGCTGGCATAAAGAGTTGCACTGCATACGTTTTGAAACTTAGCGATACGTATTTGTCAAGGAATATCTCTGTCCGTTTTCTTTAATTCTTGTATTCCATTACGGTTGTTGCCATAATGTGCTCCAAAGTTATGTTTATTAAACATAATGTTGCTGGATGTTGTTTAAATCGTTCTAAAGTTGCAAGTTTTATGGGCAATGAACTTGGACACACAAACACAGACACACTCAAAGATGGCATGCCCAGTGCAGTCGTCACAAGGTGTTCGTATGACAATGATTGACGCTTGACCATGAAGTACAAACCGACCAGAATCAACACTTGTAAACGTATATTTCATTTAGTTGTCTCGAGAAACGGTGAGAAGAGCAGTTATCTTATGAGTCACAGGTGAAATGAAATATGATCTGTACTAGAATTAAATTGGGCATACTATAACCAGTGATTGAAAATGTAAAACTGAAATAAGCAAATGAGAAATGGAAAAAAGCCATTTTAATGCCATGACAAATATACTTACATCAAAACAAATAATACCAGAACTAAAACTAAGAGTAACAAAATGTTACAACATTCCTGTATGGTGCAGAGACATGGAAATTAAATAAATTAAAAAAAAAACAGAACAGAAAATTAAAGCCATTAAAATGTGCGTTTATAGAAGAACAAGTAGAATTGGATGGAAAGAAAAACAAACAAACGATGAAGTCTTAAAATAACAAAAAATGAAACGAGTACTACTAAACACAATTCAAACAAGACCAATGAGATTTTTGGGGCATATTAAAAGACACAACAATCTGCTAATAGTAATCTTGGAAGGAGAAAATACAAAATAAAAGAGGCAGAGACATGCCAAGACTAACATGGACGAGTAAACATCAAAAGATGGACAAGTCATCCTATGATAACCTGCACCAACATAGCAAGAGACATACCGGAATGGTGCTCCGTGGCAGCCAATCTTCGATGTAGATACGGCACTCAATGATGATGATGATGATGATGATGATGATGATGATGATGATGATGATGATAACAGGAATTAAGCACCGCGCAGAACCTGAAACAGTAATTATCTCACAGGTGCTTCTCTAAAGCAGTTAAGGGGACTATGTAAACTAAGATTTTAGACAAGGTACTCACTGCATGCATGTTTCAGAATAGTTGTTTTTAGCCAATGAACTCTGAATGAATTAAGAATGAATTAAGAATGAATTATGAATGATTAGCCTTAGCCGACAATCCATTATGAAGATTTATAGTTTTTGCTGCAACCAACTGCTTTTGGTTAGAATAATCCTCATCAAGTACCAAGCCTGCTGGCGTGGGTGATCATGTCTCTCCACAACCTTCAATCTCGACAGTTACTTATCATTTCTGGTTTTGACCTTCTGCTAAGTCATTCTCTAAAGCTATCTGGTATATTTTCTCTTTGTTCCCTCTTTCTCTTCGTCCCACAATTTTCCCAATTGTCACAATATATTCCATCTGTTCCCTGCTCATTACACGACCAAAAAATGATGATTATTTCTTCCGAATTTTTGCAATTAGCTCTCTCTTTGCTTTGGCCTATTTCATAATATTTTCATTACTCTTCTTAGCTGTCGATGATATTCTCAACATTCTTCTGTAAAACCACATTTCTACAACCTCCAGTGATTTTCTTGTCTGTTGTCCTATTGTCCATGATTCACATCCTTAAGTTAAGACTGGCTCTACATAACATTTAAGAACTCTTTTTCTTGTTTCTCTTGTCAAAAACGGATTGTATAGTATCTTTCTCATCCCCTGGAAAGCTGCTTTTGCCTGAACCAAACTGCATGTACGCCTTTTAGTTTGAACTGGTTAGAATAACGAGACTTAAAGGACATGAATCGTTATTTCTCAGTAATGAAAGACAGAATAGTCAATTATTAAAATTATCGGCGCGGTTTTCAAGAGTTAACAGCAATAAATAGGAACCAGAAACATCGTGCTTGAATTTGGAGTTGGAATTATATGAGCAATAACTCTGACTGTTTGGACCATAAACACGTCTTTGGCAGTTATGTAAGGGCATTGACTTGACAATGACAAAGCAGTTTTTATAGCATTGATGAAATCAATCAGACAGAGAACAATACGGAGAGCTAGAAGAACTAGATAGCAGATAAATATCTTTGTATAAATCCAGAAAGCTATTCGGATAACTAGAGGTTAACTATAAAAAGTCATACAGACATAGATTATCAGATAGCTACAAGAGTAGAATTAGCTAACTATAGAGTTATACAGTGAGATAAAAACTGATTTATAGCTTCAAGAGTTAGTTTGATGCCATGAGTTTCATAGTTTGTTTGGACAGAAATTACTGTCTAAGCCAGTAGACATACTATATTAGATTGTACAGAAGGAACGTTGAGTTCTCAGTATAAGGAAGACAATTACCGTCAAATTAATTATGGTCTATAATAAAAATATATAAGTGCAAATATATGATCTGTACTAGAATTAAATTAAATTAAATTAAATTAAATTAAATTAATTCTGCCTTATGCCTTTTTATGTCTTAATTAAATTAAATTAAATTAATTCTGCCTTATGTCTTTTGGCGTGTGCTGAGACTGCTACGATGGGGACTACAGTTACCTTTCTTTGTTTGGAAGATGTGTTAGTAATTCGGATTATTCCACTGGCACGGGCGGTTGAGCAATTATGGATTTTAATTCGTTTGCTGTGATACCGAGGCCTTCCATAACCAATAACCAATAATTATAGTCTAGCAATAATGACAAAGAGAATCAGATTAGTGTAAGTATTGGTGTTAACAATTGGAGTCAAGAAGAGTTCTTACAGCTCAGAAACAATTATAGACGTATCGCCATGTTAACAACGTGAGTCAAGGGCACAACTAGAATGTTTACAGTTCAGAGACAACTCCAGACGCGATATCAGAAAGAGTATCCAGAAATTGTGATGACTGAGCAAAGAGATTTATATTTCTAGAATGAGAAGAATGTACATTTATTTGAAACAGAAATTAATCATAGATTTAGACACAAGCAATCTAAGACTAATTAGAAAAGGGCCAGTAACAGCTATTTAATTTACGATCAAAGGTTTTTCATTCATTCATTTAGTGCCGTCTCCGCATCGAAGGTTGGCTACCATGGAGCGTCATTCCAATCTGTCTCTTTGCCTTGATGGTGCAGATTGTCATGGGCTGACTTGTCCATCTTTTGATATTACTCGTCCATGTTAGTCTTGGTCTGCCTCTGCCTCTTTTACCTTGTATTTTCCCATCCAATATTACTTTTAGTAGGCTGTTGTGTCTTTTAACATGCCCCAAAAATGGCATTTGTCTTGTTCTAATTGTGTTTAGTAGTTCTCTTTTCATTTCTAGTTGGAGAAAATCAAAGGTTTAATATCATTTTAAGCGATGTCTGGTATACTACACAAGATACAGAAATAGATTAAATATAAGATATACCATATATTGAACGCAATACGGCCATGGTCGTTGTAGTTTCATCGATGGTAGTCATAAGGTGTACCGAAACAGTTGACTCCAGGAGTTAAAAGCTGATTGGTTGAGAAAGAAATCACACCATGTATGTTGTTCTTGATTAACGTGATCTTGTGGACTTAATATCAATAAAGCATCATTGATAGTGCAAAATAGTTTGTCCCGTGATTTTATTCTCGTTATTTAATTTTGGAGGCTACTGTTAGCAGGCACACGATAGTGCAAGTTACTTAAGTTTATTCTAGTGCAACGGATCAACGAGCTGCAGCAAAGCATTTTCGTCTAGACGAGTGGCATGTGTCTAGATGTGTGACTTGTGTCCAGACGAGTGTCATGTGCCTAGACGAGCGCCATGTGTCTAGATGTGTGACTTGTGCCTATACGAATGGCATGTGTCTAGATGTGTGACTTGTGTCTAGACGAGTGAGATTTGCTAGTGTCTAGACGAGTGGCATGTTTCTAGACGAATGAGATTTGCTAGAGTCTATACGAGTGGCATGTTTCTAGACGAATGATTTGTGTCTAGACGAGTCGCATGTGTCTAGACGAGTGGTATGTTTCTAGATGTGTGACTTGTGTCTAGGTCTAGACGAATGATATGTGTCTAGACGAGTGACATGTGCCTAGACGAATGAGATTTGCTAGAGTCTAGACGAGTGGCATGTTTCTAGACGAATGATTTGTGTCTAGACGAGTGACGTGTGTCTAGACGAGTGAAATTTGCTAGTGCCTAGACGAGTGACTTGTGTCTAGACGAATGACTTGTGTCTAGACGAGTGACTTGTGTCTAGACGAATGACTTGTGTCTAGACGAGTGACTTGTGCCTAGAAGAGTGAAATTTCCTAGTGCCTAGACGAGTGGCATGTGCCTAAACAAGTGAGATTTCCTAGTGTCTAGACGAGTGACTTGTGCCTAGACGAGTGACTTGTATTTAGACGAGTGACTTGTGTCTAGACGAATGACTTGTGTCTAGACGAGTGATTTGTGTCTAGACGAGTGACTTGTGTCTAGACGAGTGACTTGTGTCTAGACGAGTGACTTGTGTCTAGACGAGTGATTTGTGTCTAGACGAATGACTTGTGTCTAGGCGAGTGACTTGTGTCTAGACGAGTGACTTGTGTCTAGACGAGTGACTTGTGTCTAGACGAGTGACTTGTGTCTAGACGAGTGATTTGTGTCTAGACGAATGACTTGTGTCTAGACGAATGACTTGTGTCTAGACGAATGACTTGTGTCTAGACGAATGACTTGTGTCTAGACGAATGACTTGTGTCTAGGCGAGTGACTTGTGTCTAGACGAGTGACTTGTGTCTAGACGAATGACTTGTGTCTAGACGAGTGACTTGTGTCTAGACGAGTGATTTGTGTCTAGACGAATGACTTGTGTCTAGGCGAGTGACTTGTGTCTAGACGAGTGACTTGTGTCTAGGCGAGTGACTTGTGTCTAGACGAGTGACTTGTGTCTAGACGAGTGACTTGTGTCTAGGCGAATGACTTGTGTCTAGACGAGTGACTTGTGTCTAGACGAGTGATTTGTGTCTAGACGAGTGACTTGTGTCTAGACGAGTGACTTGTGTCTAGACGAGTGATTTGTGTCTAGACGAGTGACTTGTGTCTAGACGAGTGACTTGTGTCTAGACGAGTGATTTGTGTCTAGACGAGTGACTTGTGTCTAGACGAGTGACTTGTGTCTAGACGAGTGACTTGTGTCTAGGCGAATGACTTGTGTCTAGACGAGTGACTTGTGTCTAGACGAGTGATTTGTGTCTAGACGAGTGACTTGTGTCTAGGCGAGTGACTTGTGTCTAGGCGAATGACTTGTGTCTAGGCGAGTGACTTGTGTCTAGACGAGGGACTTGTGTCTAGACGAATGACTTGTGTCTAGACGAGGGACTTGTGTCTAGACGAATGACTTGTGTCTAGACGAGTGACTTGTGTCTAGACGAGTGACTTGTGTCTAGACGAATGACTTGTGTCTAGACGAGTGACTTGTGTCTAGACGAGTGACTTGTGTCTAGGCGAATGACTTGTGTCTAGACGAGTGACTTGTGTCTAGACGAGTGATTTGTGTCTAGACGAGTGACTTGTGTCTAGACGAATGACTTGTGTCTAGACGAATGACTTGTGTCTAGGCGAGTGACTTGTGTCTAGACGAATGACTTGTGTCTAGGCGAGTGACTTGTGTCTAGACGAGTGACTTGTGTCTAGACGAATGACTTGTGTCTAGACGAATGACTTGTGTCTAGACGAATGACTTGTGTCTAGACGAATGACTTGTGTCTAGACGAGTGACTTGTGTCTAGACGAGTGACTTGTGTCTAGGCGAATGACTTGTGTCTAGACGAGTGACTTGTGTCTAGACGAGTGATTTGTGTCTAGACGAATGACTTGTGTCTAGGCGAGTGACTTGTGTCTAGACGAATGACTTGTGTCTAGGCGAGTGACTTGTGTCTAGACGAATGACTTGTGTCTAGGCGAGTGACTTGTGTCTAGACGAGTGATTTGTGTCTAGACGAATGACTTGTGTCTAGACGAATGACTTGTGTCTAGACGAGTGACTTGTGTCTAGACGAGTGACTTGTGTCTAGACGAGTGACTTGTGTCTAGACGAGTGATTTGTGTCTAGACGAATGACTTGTGTCTAGACGAGTGATTTGTGTCTAGACGAGTGACTTGTGTCTAGACGAGTGATTTGTGTCTAGACGAGTGACTTGTGTCTAGACGAATGACTTGTGTCTAGACGAGTGACTTGTGTCTAGGCGAGTGACTTGTGTCTAAACGAGTGACTTGTGTCTAGGCGAGTGACCTAGGGATGGGCCAGGATAAGTTCGGCCGCCCCATGAGTAAGTCACATCAATATTTGTGTCAATTGTTAGTCTAGAGATACAACGTTTATGACAGCTAAACATTGGTACTGATGTTGACGTCATGAAAGCTGTTAGTTCTCTCCTCCTGACTAGCTGGTTAGAGGTTCGACGCTGTAAGTTTCATCTCATCTTCTGAAAATGTGCACACGATCTACTGGAAAAGAAGGCTGACTGGCGTAATGAGGACAAACTTTAGACAAAAATTTACCTACGGCTATAGAAGAGAAATCTATGAGCATTATCTGTTACTTCATTCATCATTCCTCAATTATGCGAAAAGCGCAATTCATTTTCATTGTGTTATTCAATTATAAATAATAAAAGGGCGGATAAAATTGAAGGAAGAAAGTATCGATTGGTCTCCCCCTGAAGGTAACATTATCCTCTCTTGCATTTATCGTTGTGAAGTCGAGGCTGTTGAAATGAGGCCGAATACAATTTTGGATGAAATCGGAGTTGGCGTCGAAGTCGAAATTAGAAAAATAGAAAAATCGAAGCTTTAGATTTCCGAGCCTGCACCAGTGGCTGCAATATTTTGCGTAATTTCAAATAAGATAGCTTCCTTGAGATCAGGGGCCCTGGAAATAAATTCGATCGTTTCAAATTTGGTTTTAGATGGACACCTTCTAATTGTGAGGCAATATTAGTTATTTTAAGGGTGCTCTACAATGAGGAGTAGTCATCAACCGAAATAAATAAAGAAAGTAAGAAAGGAAAGAAAGAAAGAAAGAAAGAAAGAAAGAAAGAAGATTTGGTTGCACAGTATTAGATAGAAGAAATATTCTTTCAGAGAAGCACGTTTTGGTGTACATTTCATATCGAAAACAAGATTTTGTGGAAAAAAAAACTTGGTTGGAAAAGCTTACTGTATCTGGATTGATTGTCTCACAGGTTGGAAAAACTTACTTTGTCTGTTTTGATTGTCTCACAGGTTGGAAAAAATTACTTTGTCTGTTTTGATTGTTTCACAGGTTGAAAAATTACTTTGTCTGTTTTGATTGTCTCACAGGTTGTAAAAACTTACTTTGTCTGTTTTGATTGTTTCATAGGTTGTAAAAACTTACTTTGTCTGTTTTGATTATTTCACAGGTTGTAAAATCTTACTTTGTCTGTTTTGATTGTTTCACAGGTTGTAAAAACTTACTTTGTTTGTTTTGCTTGTTTCACAGGTTGTAGAAACTTACTTTCTTTTGATTGTTTCACAGGTTGTAAAAACTTACTTTGTTTGTTTTGCTTGTTTCACAGGTTGTAGAAACTTACTTTCTTTTGATTGTTTCACAGGTTGTAGAAACTTACTTTCTTTTGATTGTTTCACAGGTTGGAAAAACTTACTTTGTCTGGATTGATTGTCTCACAGGTTGTAAAAACTTACTTTGTCTGGATTGATTGTCTCACAGGTTGTAAAAACTTACTTTGTCTGGATTGATTGTCTCACAGGTTGTAAAAACTTACTTTGTCTGGATTGATTGTCTCACAGGTTGTAAAAACTTACTTTGTCTGGATTGATTGTCTCACAGGTTGTAAAAACTTACTTTGTCTGTTTTGATTGTTTCACTGGTTGGAAGAAAAACTTACTTTGTCTGTTTTGATTGTTCGTTTGATTAGAAAAGAAAACGCTGACTATTGATAGTTTATTATGAATAAATATTGCACTGCTGAAAGTGCAAAGAAAAAACTAAATTCTGGGAATGATTCCAGAACAAATATCTACTGAGGACAGCTAACAGTACAACAAATTACAGTGCCGTTCAGCCCAGTATTAATTATAATAGAAAAGTGAGACCGGAACACCATAAATATCTGCTGCGTTTCTGGGAGCCTGCATGCAATGCCACTTTGCGAGGGTAGGTGGTACACTTGCCTTGGGCACCGCTGACAGCCGGCAGCAACAGTGAAGTTATATCTTATCAGATCGATCTCTTACAAATCAGATCGATTTATTTTAATGATCAAAATGCGTGGCTAGGTCGAATCTTGCAGTTGTGTTGTGAGATGATTCTAGTGATCAAAACGATATCGCTTTCAATTATTTTTTTCTTTGGAACTGTTGACTCGAGGACAAATATATGTGTGTGTGTGAGTGTGTGTGTGTGTGTGTGAGGGTGTGTGTGTGTGTGAGTGTATGTATGTATAAAATCATCATCAACAAGTACAATGTCTGCTGTTGTAGGTGACCATGTCTCTCCACAACTTTCGATCTCGACAGTTATTTATCATTTCTGTTGTTGACCTTCTGCCAAGTTATTTTCTTAAGCTGTCTGGTATATTTTCTCTTTGTTTCCCTCTTTCTCTTCGTCCCTCAATTTTCCCAGTTGTCACAATATATTCCAGCAGTTCCCTTCTCATTGTATGGTTTTAAAAATGATGATTATTTCTTTCCAATATTGAAAATTAGCTCTTTCCTTTGTTTGCTTTGGCCTCCTTCAGAACGTCTTCATTAATCTTCTTAGCTGTCCATGGTATTCTCAACATTCTTCTGTAAAACCACAATTCTACAGCATCCAGTGATTTTCTTATCTGTTATCCCATTGTCCATGATTCATATCCACATGTTAAAAGAGGCTTTACATAACATTTAAGAACTCTTCTTCTTATTTCCACTGTAAAAATGTATTACACCGTATCTTCCTCATTTTTTGGAAAGCTGCTTTTGCCTGAGCCATTCAGCATCTCACCTCTGTTGTACATCTACCATCCGAGGTTAACTTTGTTGCCAGATATTTAAATTCATTTACCTGTTTTAACATTGTCCGACTTGTTATTGTGCATTGCGGCGATGTCCTTTTCTTTGTTGCTACAATTACTTATGTCTTTTTACTATTAAGGGTGAGTCCTTTATTTTTGCTTTCTTTCACTATAATGTCTAACATTTCTTGTAACTCGTTTTCATGCTTAGCGATTAAGACTGTATCATCAGCATACCTTAGATTATTTATATTATGACCTCCGATTGTTATTCCAGGAATGCCCCTTATTGATCTTAAAATAATCTCACTATACATATTAAATAAATCTGGTGACAGCACACAACCTTGCCTAACACCCTGTTTTACTTGCTGAAACATTCCCATATGATTTCCAGTTCTTATGGCTGCCTTTTGTTGCCAGTACTATTATATAAGTAGACGCTGGAAAAGATGGGAACTAACATTGGGGAGATGGTACAATTAGACCTAAGGGAGATTATATAATTAGACTTAGTGATGATATTGTTAGATGTTGAGAAATGGTATAATTAGATATTAGGCAGATAATATAATTAGATGTTGAAAGATAATAAAATTAGGCTTTGAGGAATTGTACAATTAGACGTTGAGAGATGATATAATTAGAAATTGGGAAGATGGTATAATTTGGCATTGAACAGATATCTTTATTAGGCGAAAGATGCACAGACATATGAAAGGATATGGACATATCATAAGTGATAAATCCATTTAGTATGTAATTCGGGCAGGTAATGTAAAAGCAGACAGAACAGCACAGTTGACGAGAAGTTAGTGAGACACAGTTATAACATAGTAAAACCACTGCAGGAAATCAACAACTCATTAACGAGATAGATTCCAGCTAGCAGCGTACAACTTATCAGTAATGTTGATAATGAAGTGTATGTCTAATTTGTATTTGAATCGAAAACGCATCCAATGACGTAATCTAATAAAAAAACAGACTACACAAATCAGTTTTATGTTCATCAATACTAAACTTAGTACATTTCATTGTACTGCTTCTTTCAACGATTTGCTATTCCGACCGAAGAATTTACACATTGTTTTATCAGACGTAGATCTCTGTAAAGTGAGATCTAATAAGAAACACCACGCAGAGCTTTACAACGAGGGGCAATCTAATCTGCAGAAATAGATTGAGTCGTAAAATGTCTGTTATTCAGCACTTTTTAATTGATTGTTTGCCATCACGTTATGAAGCCACGCAATTCATTGTTTTTTTTCGCTTTATTATTTAAGCTCTTTAGAGTCGTTTCTTCATTTGAGTGAAAACTTTTCGTTTTCTCAATTTCGTTTCAAAATTATTATTTTTTTTGACAAAACATAAATTTTGCAATATTTGTGTCTTGTTTTGTGTTTATTTACGTTACACTGTATACATATTATTTGTTCAATATATGTGCCCTCCAAAAAATGTTGACAAAATCTTAATAACATTTGATTTCTTTGTAAATGCATGCACCTTTCTTGTTTAAAATATCCCCTTTATTTAAAATGTGCATTTTATGTGGTTAGCAAACGGTTATTGCATTCTATTTTTTTTTCATTTATTTTCTATTTATTTTAATGTTTGTAATCTTCCTCATGTGCCACACCGGTAGGCGATCATGTCCTTCCAAAATCTTCTATCTACAGTGCATCGCATCAGTTCTGTTGTTGACTGTTTACCATGCCATGATACCAAACTATCCAGTTTTTTTTCCTTTCTTTGTCGGCTGCGATCTCTCTTTCGCTGTGTTCTGCCAGTTGTGACCAAAGGTTCCAACTTTCCTCTTTTCATGATGTGCCCAAAAAATGTTGATTGTTTGTTTCTGATGTTTCTTAGGAGCTCATTTTTTTGTTCTGGCCTCTTCAATAATTTCCTCGTTGGTCTTTTTAGCTCTCCTGGGAGTATTCTGAAACTTTAATCGTCTTTTCATTTGTTTGTTTACAGTCCATGATTCGCTTCCATAAGTCAGAATTGGCTCTCTTCAGCACCGATGAAATCTCTTTCTCACTTCCATTGACATAGATTTTTTGCATAAGTTATCTTCATTTTCGGAAGTCCAATTTTGTCCTAGCTGTTCTACTTTTTCTTTCTGTTCCGCATCCTCCATCTAATGTTATTATTGTGCCCAAGTATATGACGCGTTGCACTTGTTTCAGATTTGTCCCGTTTATTTTTATGCTGCATGATGGTGATAATTATATTCTACTTTGTTTTAATAAGACGGTTATCCACTTGTTTGTACCTGAAATTGGCAAATATATATGGTCATCATCATCATCCAGTGCCATCTCTGCAAAGAAGGTTGGCTACCATGGAGCGCCATTCTGCTCTATCTCTTGCTTTGAATGTGCAGGTTGTCATAGGCTGGTTTGTCCATCTTTTGATGTTACTCGTCCATGTTAGTCTTGGTCTGCCTCTGCCTCTTTTACCTTGTATTTTCCCCTCCAGGATTACTTTTAGTAGGCTGTTGGACATGGCCCAAAAATCTCATTTGCCTTGTTTGCCCAAAAATCTCATTTGCCTTGTTTGAATTGTGTTTAGTAGTTCTCTTTTCATTTTTAGTTGTTTTAAGACTTCATCGTTTGTTTTCGTTTCCTTCCTTCCAATTCTACCTATTCTTCTATATATCCACATTTCAAAGGCTTCAATTCTCTGTTCTGTTTTCTTGTCTAATGTCCATGTTTCTGCACCATATAGGAATGTTGAGAAGACATAACATTTTGCTATTCTTAGTTTTAGCCCTGGTGTTATTTGTTTTGATGTTAGTATGTTCTTCATGACATTAACATTACTTTTTGCCATTCCTATTCTTTTGTTTATTTCAGTTTTACATTTTCCATCACTTAGTATGTCCAAGGCAGTTGTAGCTCTGAACTGTCTCCAGGTCTATTCCTTCAATTTTGATATCCACTGTGGGTTTTGAGTATTTTCTTTGTTTATGATCATAGTTTTAGTCTTTTTGATATTCATATCTAGTCATATGGTCATATAAAATGTATATCACACGCAGCTTAAATATATGTGTTTGTCATGTTGTGGCACCAACTTTTGTATATCTTTCACGGTTCTATATACACTATTTCTCTTACGTTTTTATTTAATGAAATATCCCGAATGATATTACCTCCAGACATGGAAGAAAATAATTCATCTCAAAATATTTAACCTTTTGCCATTGCTGTATCGTCGGCAGGAATGTAATAGGAAAATGGGACGGTCTGACCCAAACGGGAGTCAAGATTGGGAACCTGCCAGGAGAGTTAAAGACTTGACCAAGTAAACCAGGCCGAGGGAAAAGTTTACCAAAAATTATTGACAACTTTCTGTGAGTCTTTGGTAAGATTATGGAGCCGCGGTTCTTAAACTGTGTCCGCGAACCCCACGGGGGCCTCGGTGTCATCACAAGGAGGTACGCGACGGATTGAAGAAGTGTTATGATAAAAAGAAAAAAAGTAAAGTACCCCCGTCACGCCAAGTGGCGTATAGGGAATATGGTGTTAGTGACCATAATTTTTACAGACCTTCAGTACATGATTTTTGGGGTAATGTGGTCGGTATTGCGCCCGTGCCGATTTACTTTCCCAGAAAAAAATCCGGTACCCATTAAAGGCTGGGTAAACCGGAACCCGTCGGTTGGGAACCCTACCTCTTGTCCTTTGTAGAAGTGTTATGATAGTATGCAGTTAATATGAGAATAGAGTCGAATGAATGAAAGCAAGATAATGTAAAGGTAAAGGTAAAGTATGAGACGTGAACCGGCGTCTTAGCACGCGAGTTTTCATCCATATGTGCTGGACCGTCTATCCAGAAATGTTTGGAGACTTCTGGATGGTGTCGTTTCAAGCATCGAAACTCACGATGCGAGGCAGCATTCCTCCCTTTCCCAAAGTAATACCCTGGAACCCATTTCTGCCAGCAGCTGGGTCGACCACGGGGGTATATTTTTTTTCCAACCACGAGTACAACTCACACTGCTTCAAACCGGAATCGAACACGGGTTGTTCGAATGTAGGAACGTAGCCAAGTCGGGTTATTTTTCAAACTAGAAAAGGTCCTCATGAATACAAGAAAGAAAAGGAAAGATAGAACGAAGTCTTATCCTCCTCTCTTGATTATAACTTTATTAATGTTGTTACCTAACCTCTATTAAAAACAAACCAATAACAGTAGATAATAAATGGTAAAACTATTTAATAGTTAAATATGTGCTCAGCAAATGAATGGTCTAATAAAAACAACAGTCTAATAAAAGTAATATTGGAAGGGAAAATACAAGGTAAAAGAGACAGACCAAGACTAACGTGGACGAGTAACATCAAAAGATGGACAAGTCAACCTATGACAATCTGCACCATCAAAGCAAGAGACAGAGTGGAATGGCGCTCCATGGTAGCCAACCTTCGATGCGGAGACGGCACTCGATGATGATGATGATGATGATGAAATGGACGGTCTTGGGTAGTTGAGAGAAAATAAATTTATTGCGACTGTGCATACAGTTAAAAAGCTGCGGGAAGTTAGTAAGTTTAATTTTGAGCGGAGAGTTCAATCGGATTTAATGATCGTGTGTCTTCTTCAATTTGTGTCAATAAGTCATTTGGTTATTGTCAGGTAAAGTGACTTTGATATTATCGCGGTGAACTTAGAATCAATGCATTTTGGCTGAGCCCATTGTGGATCGCTGGCTGAATTTAAACCGTAAAAGAACTGATAATGCTGATGAGAGTGCCAAGCAAAACGAAACTTCTGCCAGTTAAAAAGTGTTGTTGTTATTGTAATGACTATCTGACGACTGGCGTTAGATGTGCTTGTTTCGAATGTAAGTCAGCTACCACGGTGTATTTTGTGTTACATTAAATTGTCCAATATGCGGTGAATCCGTCACAACAGCAAATAAATCGTGACACTAAGCATCAAGAACATGACATAAAGAGTAACTTTTTCACAAAAGAAAGAAACATGAACTTCAGGAAAATATGAAAATGGTAAAAGAAGAGAGACATAGCCGTGACAATGAAAGTGCAGAGGGCTTCCTTTGGAGTATCTCATGTGAAAGTAAAACCCGGAAAACTCTTATGAAGAACATATATACCTGCCACAATAATAATAGCTTCTGCTTTGATCGACATGAAAGCTGTTTATGATGTTCCTTTAATGCGTTGTCAACTCCTACAGTTTAGATGTGAATTGATGATTTGTTAGCCAATAGAAAAAAAGTTTTAAAAATAATTCACATGTCTATTTTGCTCTGCAATTGGACGAAAGCATAGACATAACAAAGGGAGCCGCGATGAACGAGCCGATCAGTGGTTAGTGAACTGGACTACAACGACAAAGGTTCTGATCGACAGCTTCCGGGTTCACCCAGCCTTAAATGGGTACCGGATGTTTTCTGGGAAAGTAAAGCGCACGGGCGTAATACGGACCACATTAACCCCAAAATTAAGGTGCCCAATGTCTATAAAAATTATGGTCTCTAACACTATATTCCCTACACGCTACTTGACGTGACGGGACACTTTACTTTTTTTACTTATAGATATAACAAAGACGGCGATCTCAATGTGCCACGTTAGATATGAGCACGTGAGAAATGTTCTCATAGATATACAGTTGTTCTGCTCGTTTTGCATACACTGCAGCTGAAGAAGCATTGAAACAACTTATAACACCTTATGGTTTGCATGGGTTGAATATGCGCTGGAATTAGCTCAGACAAGGCACGAGCAATATCTGGGAAGCATATTGACGAACTGCTGAAATCATACCGTTGGTGACTTGGCACCGATGCTGTATACATAGATCAGCTCCAGTTGCTAAGAAGATACCAGACAAATCAAAACAGCCCTTAAATAAATCAGTCAAAGTTGTTTATTGTTTAAAAAGCAAACCACTGAATTTAAAACATTTCGAACAACTCTGCAAAAGTATCTACAGTGAATGATAGCAACTGTTGGTAAACCGTGAAGTCCTTTGGCTATCACGAAGTAAAATTTAGTCTTGTTTATTGAAAATAGGAGACGAGATCAGATTATTCTTAACGAGTAAGCAATTTTACCTCACTGGTTATTTGACATATATATCAGTGTGTAGTATGTCTTTCCCATTCTAAATGTTATCGGTGTGCTCACGCGAACTAGAGGGAAATATTAAGCAATCTGTGTTTTCCTCTTCTCGACCAATTGCAAATAGACATTGGCGAGTGAAGTATGATTAGTATCCAAATCTAGTAGCTACACAAACCGGAACTGAGCGAAACGACCTATAAAGATATATTTGTTGTCTCATCCCTAAACGCACGTCACGATTCAGGTAAAAACCAAACCACCCCTAGCCAGTTACATCCGCGAATTATTACAGAGCAAACTATGCACTTAGTTACTGTTATAATGTCTAATATGCAACTGAATGTTACTAATGGTGTGTGTAATTAGCAGAGTTATGAATCCAGGAAAAAGAGCTGCTTGATTGGTTTAGTGTTTTCAGTCTTCAGTCGACCCAGCTTTAATTAGAAATGGTACTTGACGAGAAGGTAAGGTAATAGCAGTGAGAAAAAGTTTTAGTCGTATAGAACAAAAATAGCACGACTTATACTGTGACGATAACATAGCTTGTGCATTCTCGATACTGTATGTTATAAAGCAACCTTTAACTAAGACTCTACAAATATCGCAAGGAAACAAGACCGCATTTCACATGTGCTGCCTGTGGCGCGTTTACCAGTGAATGTAACAAAGTATGAAGTGACGGATCTGCTAGCATTCGGACACTATCCTTTATAAATGTTGTCTCCAATGGAGGTACTATATGTGCCGAATAGGGGACAATCAGATTCCAAAAATATTAAACATGAATATGACTTCCGACAACAGAAGCGATGGAAGACCATTCATTTGCTGCAAATACAGCAGTACACATAAAATTGTCATAAAGGAGTTAGACATGAGCGTATCTACTGCGAAGAGCTTCCTAGCGACAACTGTACCTAGAGGCAGGCAATACACGCTGTTCTGGAAGCAATCGAGCTCACATTGAGACAAGGTGCCGAACCATAATGAAGATGAAGAAAGTGGCAGCAAACTCGGACAAGTTCCTGGCACAGAATGAATGAATTCTCCCCAGGCTGACAGGATGCACATAACACATTGAACATAAAGACACACATGTATTGTGTCTGAGCTCTGCATTATTCATTACATTGAGTTTCACAGTATTAGCATAAATGTGGCGAGATAAGGCTACACTCGCCTGTGCGCTGCCGAGACCCGTAAAGGGAGTAAAGAATTGTGCAGCTGTTCGCTACGAGGCATGTTTCGTAAAAGGCGACTAAGGAAAGTTAGCCACGGGACTGTCTATCCTATTCTGTAAAAAATATAGCACAAAAAAATTCACAAACATGGACAAGTGAAAGAAGTAGACAAAGAGATAAGACAAAGATAATGACATACACGGTGGAAGCCAATTGAGAGTATTGCATGAAAAGCAATATTTTTGGAATCTCCAGTTGAAGAGACAACAGAGAAGGAGAGGACAGATGGAAGCGGAGGTGACGTGGGATCAGGAACACATTGAACGATCTTGCGAGAATGGCAAGAAACAGGACTGGTTGGAAAATGTTTGTTGAAAACCTATGCTCAACAGAGAGCTGAAAGTGTTTGTTGAAAACTTATACTCCACAGAGAGCTAAAAGTGTTTGTTGAAAACCTATACTCCACAGAGAGCTGAAAGTGTTTGTTGAAAACCTATACTCCACAGAGAGCTGAAAGTGTTTGTTGAAAACCTATACTCCACAGAGAGCTGAAAGTGTTTGTTGAAAACCTATACTCCACAGAGAGCTAAAAGTGTTTATTGAAAACCTATACTCCACAGAGAGCTAAAAGTGTTTATTGAAAACCTATGCTCCACAGAGAGCTGAAAGTGTTTGTTGAAAACCTATGCTCCACAGAGAGCTGAAAGTGTTTATTGAAAACCTATGCTCCACAGAGAGCTAAAAGTGTTTATTGAAAACCTATACTCCTCAGAGAGCTAAATGTGTTTATTGAAAACCTATACTCCACAGAGAGCTAAAAGTGTTTATTGAAAACATATGCTCCACAGAGAGCTAAAAGTGTTTACTGAAAACCTATGCTCCACAGAGAGCTAAAAGTGTTTTTTGAAAACCTATACTCCACAGAGAGCTGAATTTGTTTTTTGAAAACCTATACTCCACAGAGAGCTAAAAATGTTTGTTGAAAACCTATACTCCACAGAGAGCTAAAAATGTTTGTTGAAAACCTATACTCCACAGAGAGCTGAAAGGAAAAATAAAGAAGAAGCGGAAGATGTGGTTACTGAAGGTCGACAGCTTTTAATTAATTTTGGTTAAACTTGGTCACAACTGGCAAAATAAGATGAAAGAAAGATATCCGACGACAAAGAGAGAAAATATTGGATAGCTTGGTGTCATGGCATGGAAAACAGTCAACAACAGAACTGATACGATGCACTGTAGAGAGAAGATTGTGGAAGGACATGATCGCCTACGCCATCCTGTATCTATCTATCTATTGTCCTTTCGAGCCGAAGACGGCACATAGGGCAGAACCACAATCTCAAAAACAGAAACCTTGCGTGCCAAAATGTCACATATTGCAGAGATCACTGCCTCTAAAATTTATGGCTCTGTTTCCATAACAATACTTTTTACAATGACAGCTTGTCAAGCCATCGATCAACCTCCTTAGTCGCTTCTTGCGACATGCCTGGAAGGTCACAGTGTCACTATTCTTTACTCCCCTCATAATGAAGCCCCGGTAACACAAGTGATGATCCTGTATGGCACACCATACATGTGCCATCCTGTATGGCACATGATAATGATGATGAAGTTACTCCCTTTATCACCATGCAAAATTATTCTATTTATTATCATGCGAAGTTACCCCATTAATCAGTATGTGAAGTTACTCCCTTTATCTCCATGCGCAGTTACTTCCTTTATCACCATGCGAAGTTATTCTCTTTATCACCATGCGAAGTTATTCTCTTTATCACCATGTGAAGTTACTCTCTTTATCACCATGCGAAGTTATTCTCTTTATCACCATGCGAAGTTATTCTCTTTATCACCATGCGAAGTTATTCTCTTTATCACCATGCGAAGTTATTCTCTTTATCACCATGCGGAGTTACTCTCTTTATCACCATGTGAAGTTACTCCATTCATCATCATGAGAAGTTATTCCCTTTATCACCATGCGAAGTTACTCCCTTTATCACCATGTGAAGTTACTCCCTTTATCACCATGTGAAGTTACTCCCTTTATCACCATGTGAAGTTACTCCCTTTATCAACATGTGAAGTTACTGATTTTACTCAGGCGTCAACCTCCTGCTGCATTGACACTAAAGCTTACACTATATAATTGGCATAAAATAACTACACTTATTCTATACAAGACTTCTGATCGAATCTACGGTCTCTACCCGGTGGTATACTTACTTGTCCTAGCTTTAACCCATCACATTGATGTCCTCTTCTTGGTGGCAGCAGTCTAAAGTAGCTTGTAATTGCAACGTCCTTTTATATACTCCTGTACAAACTGCTATAATTTAACTATCAGCCCATCTGTCGAATTGACGAACTATTCGATAAAAATATAAATACAAGGATTTTTCTTTACATGATTACCATACTTAACTATGTCAACAAGGTCTTCAATTTAAATTAATGATTGAGCTAACTGTGTCCGCCAGGGGAGCAAAAAAAAAACCCTCACAATCTCCGTGTTTTGATTTGAACGTCAAGGACGCCTCGATAGCCTAGTTTGGCAAACCACCCGACTGGACTACCGACGTTCAGACAACCCGTGTTTGATTCCTGCTGGAAGCAGTGTTATTGTACTCGTGGTTGGAAAAAGAAATACTCCCGCGGTCGACCCAGCCGCTGGCAGAAATGGGTACCAGGGTTTTACTCTGGGAAGGTGATGAATGCCGCTTCGCATCGTAAGTTTCGATGCTTGAAGCGACACTATCCAGAAGTCTTCGAACAATTCTGAATAGGCGGCCGAGAACATATGGGTGAAAACTGCGAAGACGCCGGATTCAAGTCACGTACTTTACCATTACCATTTGAACGTCCAATCTCAATAACTACACCCACCTCAAAGACACACAATCACCTCTCTTCACACATATTTGCATCGACGCCCCACGAAACAGTAAGCACAATTGTTGATGCCAATAGAGTAGAGAAAAAACTGAAACTTTGCTGCTCTCTAAATACTGAGGAACTTTGCTAAATTTCGTACAAAATAGAGGAAATGTGTTGACCCCTACAAAATGAAGGAACTTTGTTGATGCCCTACAAAATAGAGGAACATTTTTGATTCCCTACAAAATAGAGGAACTTTGTTGATTCCCTACAAAATAGAGGAACTTTGTTGATTCCCTACAAAATAGAGGAACTTTGCTGATTCCCTACAAAATAGAGGAACTTTGTTGATTCCCTACAAAATAGAGGAACTTTGTTGATTCCATACAAAATGGAGGAACTTTGTTGATTCCCTACAAAATGGAGGAACTTTGTTGATTCCCTACAAAATAGAGGAACTTTGTTGATTCCCTACAAAATAGAGGAACTTTATTCATGTCCTACAGAATAGAGGAACTTTGTTGATCCTCTACAAAATAGAGGAACTTTGTTCTGAGATGAGAATATCATAATAATATGAAACTAATATGTTTGTATGACAAGAAACAGTCTGGAAGATAAAATCAGAAGTGGAGAACTGACAACAAAAAATTCAATGAAATAAATTATTTGAAACGATATAATTTAAGATTTAATAAACAGTCTCAATGTTTGTACCTGGTGTAGTCCTACTGAGCTCAACATTCATATTTTCAGAACCTACACCCTAGTGAGAGGGCAAGCTTAGGGCAGAATAACGATCCTGTGATATCGACCTCAAGCGCATCACACCCCTCCTTTCTTGTTCCCAAATAATAAACCTTTTTTCTTTTTAATCACCCCTTTAATTTTAGAGCGACATTTTGGGCGGAACTCACCCTGTTGTGCGTTCCTGGGCCAATTAATTACGTTAATGAAAATTGGACCACATCAGAATAAAACGTGGAAGATAATAACGCTAAAGTAATTAATAATTGTTTAGCAGCATTAGCACTTAAAAGCACGGGCAGATAATTTGTTAAACTGTTGTTCATAGCTACATCAATATTTCCTTTTAGAAAATCGTTCAACTCTACTTTATCAATTCTTTCAGGCTCTTGAAATGTGTCACCGTCTTTAACTTTGTAAAATGTCTCTAACTTAACATTGGGTAAGAGGCTGACCAGAAATCACCAGTCGGTTACTATTGATTTAAGAATGACCATTGTCCAGTTAAAGTCTTGTGCGTCACTACGAGATCTCATTTGCAGCCAATTTGTACCATTTTTGGGGTCTTGACTTGTGTGTCTGTCGCTGGAACTGTTTCCATCCATAAATAGAGCAACCCAACAATGACGTTTACGATGAGTGGGGTGAGGTTAGGAGGGGGTGTGGAATGATGGACTAGAAAGATCACGGATAACTTGTCACAGACGTTGGTGAATCCACTACTTCTTCTTCTTTCTTTCCTCATTTGCCTTTCACGGGAGATATAAAGTGCGGTCTTTTGCTCTTGAGTTGGTCTTAACTTCTGTTATTTTTACAAGCGTTTCTAATATTCAGTTAATTCATCTTTTTCGTGGTCGACCCTTTGGTCTGGTGTTCTCGCAGCGTCTATTGAAGGCTCGTTGTGTTGATGTTTTGATCTTTCTGTCTTATCACATGACCAAACCATTTTATATGTTATTTCTTTATATATTTTATGGCGGATATTATTCCTGGCTTTTTTCCCTCAGTTCTTTATTTCTGACCTTATCTTTCAGGCTGTTTCCTGTCTTTCGTCTAACAAATTTCATATCGGTAAAGGTTAATTGTCATAATGTTTTTGAGTCTAATGTCCAGGTCTGTTGTTGCTAGCACAGCGTTGAGATGAATATAGTGAGAACTAATATTTAAATTTAAAACAAAATATTAAATCAGTATATTAGTGCTGTGGGAGCCGCGATAGCTCAGTGGTTAGTGAACTGGACTACAATGGACAAGATGTCGGGTTCGATCCTGAACGACGGCTTCCGGGTTCAGCCAGTGTTAAAATAGGCACTATTTTTTTCCGGGAAAGTAAAGCGGCACGGGCGTAATACCGACCACAATACCCCAAAAAATCGTGTGCCGAAGGTCTGTAAAAATTATGGTCACTAACACCATATTCCGTATACGCCACTTGGCGTGACGGGGCGCTTTACTTTTTTTATACTAGTGTTGTACACTATTACAGCTCTGTGATTTAATATTAGAGTAACATTATAAGTCAATTAAATACAATTGTGCAGCATTCATTTATGAAGATGTCCTCACATTCATTAGTGAAGATGTCCTCACACATTCATTTATGAAGATGTCCTCACATTCATTAGTGATGATGTCCTCACACATTCATTTATGAAGATGTCCTCACATTCATTAGTGAAGATGTCTTCACACATTCATTTATGAAGATGTCCTCACGCATTCATTTATGAAGATGTCATCACACATTTATTTATGAAGATGTTCTCACACATTTATTTATGAAGATGTCATCACACATTTATTTATGAAGATGTCCCCACACATTCATTTATGAAGATGTCCTCACACATTCATTTATGAATATGTCCTCACACATTTATTTATGAAGATGTCCTCACACATTTATTTGTGAAGATGTCCTCATACATTCATTTATGAAGATGTCCTCACACATTCATTTATGAAGATGTCCTCACACATTCATTTATGAAGATGTCCTCACATTCATTAGTGAAGATGTCCTCACACATTCATTTAAGAAAATGTCCTCACGCATTCATTAAAGAAGATGTCCTCAAGCATTCATTAATTAAGATGTCCTCACGCATTCAATAGTGAAGATGTCCTCACGCATTCATTAATTAAGATGTCCTCACACATTCATTTATGAAGATGTCCTCACGCATTCATTAGTGAAGATGTCCTCACGCATTCATTATCTTCCCGCACGCACGCACGCACGCGCACACACACACACACACATACACACACACATACATACATACATACATACATACATACATATATATATATATATATATAAAGAAAGAAAGAAAGAAAGAAAGAAAAGAAAAAAAAAAAAAGAAAGAAAGAAAGAAGAAAGAAAGAAAGAAAAGAAAAAAGAAAGAAAGAAAGAAAGATTTATGTCTTGCATAAACAAGTTTTCATGATTTGCCTTTATGGATTAAACTTGTACGTTCGGAAGCAGCTTGTTTATGAAGGTTCTTTTCTCTTCTTTTTTCTTTTTCTTGAACAAAATGAAATATCGTTTCCACATTTGTTTGTTTTCACCACAATTGAGAAAATTCGTTCTGATCCTGTAGCATTGTGTGGGTGAAGATGCCCTGATCTATAAGTGAGTGGTTGCAAGTTGTGACACATACAACTATGGGAATTTGTATACGAATCATATGTGTGTAGATCGATGCCGACGATAAGAATGACACATGTGACTTGTATGTGAACTATTCCATTCAGAAACACATATTAATGAACTTTGAGCTATAGCTTCTTTCTTATGAAACCGAAGCAATGACATCATCATCAGCTACCTCTTCCCTGCTGACTTCCATTACATATACTCTGTAGCTCTCTCTTATTCTAAACGAGACGTACAGCGTCTGCAGCAGTCATTTTACAGCTCGTCTGTGATATCTTGCACTTACTTTCTTCTTGGTCTTCTTGTAACAGTATGAACAAGTCTAATATGGAATAAACAGCTGTTAGAATGGATAAACAGCTGTTAGAATGGATAAACAACAGAATGGATGAACAGCTGTTAGAATGGATAAACAACGGTTAGAATAGATAAACAACAGAATGGATGAACAGCTGTTAGAATGGATAAACAACGGTTAGAATAGATAAACAACAGAATGGATAAACAGCTGTTAGAATGGATAAACAACGGTTAGAATAGATAAACAAAGGTTAGAATAGATAAACAACGGTTAGAATGGATAAACAGCGGTTAGAATGGATAAACAGCGGTTAGAATGGATAAACAGCGGTTAGAATAGATAAACAACGATCAGAATAGATAAACAAGAGGACAGCATGAACTTTGACAAAGAGAGATAGCTAGCCGGATTCGATTTGCGCCGCTTAGAGTTGAAGTAATGAGCATGTAACTGGCTCCTAGCTAACGTCCTATGAATAGGAAGAGAACTGTGACTTGAGGTAGCCTCTCCTACCTAGAGACCGAAGAAGGTGTCAGTAAAACTGGCTCTTTTGACCGACAGGGCTGAAACTTTCTCTGATGTCCAGCAATAATGGATGGGATCATAAGGCTTCTGCGAATGAACCCTGCATATAACGGGAGGGAAAAAAAAACGGCTTTGTTTCAAAGGAACTAAGTAATAGGTAGTGCTTGATACGCGTTTGTCAAACTTCCCAGAAAATTAGATTAGGGACAGAGAATTGTGAGGCAGGGTTTCAGTAGTTAATAGATAACGAAAGGAAGGGTGACCATCTTTAAGACTCCCAGAGTTCCTAGCGAGATGGGCAGGGCTTATTTTGGAATAAGAAGTCCGTGCACAGAATCAGGCAAACGATGAGATTGAGACGGAGCTAGACATACCACTGTGGGCGAGTTTAAGACGGACATCTTCAGTTGGTCCCTGCTAAAGGCACATGTGAGTCATTGCAGAAAAGTCATGGAGCTGGAGAGACATGTCTATGAAGATGTAAGGTGGATAAGCTCAAGACGGACCGCCTAGGTCGGTCCCTGCTAAAGGCATATGTGAGTCATTGCAGAAAAGTCACAGAGCTTTAATAGAGTTAGGGAGCCGCGATAGCTCAGTGGTTAGTGAACTGGACTACAAAGGACAAGAGGTAAGGTTTCTTTTTTTTACGACAGACGGCTCCCGGGTTCACCCAGCCTGAAATTGGTACCGGATTTTTTTCTGGGAAAGTAAAGCGGCACGGGCGTAATACCGACCACATCACCCCAAAAATCATGTGCTGAAGGTCTGTAAAATTTATGGTCACTAACACCATATTTCCTATACGCAAATTGGCGTGACGGAGGCTCTTTACTTTACTTAGAATAGAGTTAGAATTTGTTAGACATTTTGAGAACCATTGGAGTAATTATAAACACGTTTATTAGGAAATATTACCTACATAATTGCCTACAAATTTACAACGGGTATTCGTGATTGAGTTGTGCAAGTATTGTGTTAAATAAGAAACATTCAGTCAGAGGATGGAATTGATACAACAAAGAGGTGTATAAAGCAAGGACGCTTCAAAATAGTCGCGACAGAAGTGATCATAGTATAATTGCAGGATTACAAGCTAACCACTTAGTTGTCAGGGGAACCTGTATACAAACATACGATCACTAGAGGTTACATATCGATAAAGATCGCTGACAGGCTGAGTACGGTAACACGCCATGAACTTGTAGAATATCGTAGTGTTGATTGCGTATGTTGCTTTCAAGTCTCATACGTAAGCAGAATAAAGATTTGACTTTAGATGTTGCAATGAACAATTGTGAGTTAAGAAAATAAACATAAAATTGTATTGAGCAGCTAAACCAACAGAAAGACAAACTACAACATTTCAACAAAAGTCTTCTTTAAGTATAACAAACTGTACACATTAAACATAAAATTCGGAGTACAAATGCAGTATAACAAACTGTACACATTAAACATAAAATTCGGAGTACAAATGCACTATCTACACAGCGCTAAAAATAGCGATAAAGACAGTGACCAGGATTTTAGTTTAGTCTAGTTAAAAGATAAATAGACAATAGGGCAGGTAGCATTTAATTAGATCAAAGGAACCAAACAATAGGAATTTTTTTTTTTAATGAATGAAAGTGTCCCATAGGGTATAAAGAAAACTGGGAAAAGAGTAAAAGAAAGAGAGGATAGTGGTGGCAAGAAGGAAGAAGAGCAAGAGAGGTAATAAAAATAACGTCGGGAGGAATAGGGATAGTACACAAGAAAGACATGGAGAGGAAACCAGAGATTAACGAGAAGAGCGAAAAGAGTTTAATCCTCTCGGTTGGAGAGTACAAAAGCGGGCTATGAGTCAGTTCTCTAACGTAAAACACCAATAGGTATTGGAGGAACAAAAGATGATGCCAGTAACACGGAAGTCATCACAGGTATTATGTCCTGACAATCTAAATTGGGAGGAGACAGAAGTGCCAGAATCATGTTTGGTGTGACTGTGTTCTGTTACACTGAGTTTGCGGCATTTATCTTAACTGTGTACTGTTACACTGAGCTTGCGGCATTTATCTAAACTGTGTACTGTTACACTGAGCTTGCGGCATTTATCTAAACTGTGTACTGTTACACTGAGTTTGCGGCATTTATCTAAACTGTGTACTGTTACACTGAGCTTGCGGCAATTATCTAAACTGTGTACTGTTACACTGAGCTTGCGGCATTTATCTAAACTGTGTACTGTTACACTGAGTTTGGAGCATTTATCTAAACTGTGTACTGTTACACTGAGCTTGCGGCATTTATCTAAACTGTGTACTGTTACACTGAGCTTGCGGCATTTATCTAAACTGTGTTCTGTTACACTGAGTTTGCGGCATATATCTAAACTGTGTACTGTTACATTGAGCTTGCAGCATTTATCTAAACTGCGTACCTTTACACTGAGCTTGCAGTATTTATCTAAACTGTGTACTTTTACATTGAGCTTGCAGCATTTATCTATAATGTGTACTGTTATACTGAGCTTGCAGTACTTATATAAACTGTGTACTGTTGCACTGAGCTTACAACATTTATCTTAACTGTGTACTGTTACACTGAATATGGATCATGCATCTTAGCTTCGTACTGATGCACTGAGCGTACAACATTTATCTAAACTGCGTACTGTTGCACTGAGCATGAACATTTATTGGAACTATGCACTGTTGTACTGAGCATGCAACGTTTATCTAAGCTACGACTGTTGCACGGAGCATGCAACATTTATTTATAAACTACGTACTGTTGCACTGCACATGCAACATTTATTCTAAATCCTCTTTGAGCTCTCTTACCAAGCCCAGAAATCATGAATTAATGTTCGAAATTTTCCTTTTAAGCTTTAAGAAAAAAAAAAAAAAAAAAAAGACAGACCACACATTGTTTCATAAGGTTAATGCACACTGCATTGATTTTCATAGTTTCACTGCCTCTGTAAATGGTTAATATTCTATAGCGAAATTCAATACAGACAATTATGTGTGCGTGTAAATTATATGCCAGTTATGAAACGAAACCGCTCCTTCACAAACTCTCTGTAAAAGCAAATCCTCGTAAAACGAACCGACACTGACTGAGACTTTCATGTACATCTAATTTCAAGACTGTTAACTTCCTATTTTCATCCTAACAACTCAGGGATTGCCGTTCTAAATAAAGACTTTAGGACTTGACACACTTTTCCTATATCTCAAGCGTGTTACCCTTTTATTTTCGCACTACTCCAACGCTTACGTCAGAACCCTCCAAAAGAAGCCAAGTTTAATTTCAAATTTGTGCGGCCATTACCTCTTTCCATCTTAGCTCGTCAGGCCACAAGTATTCTCAGCAGCACTCGTGAGGCGATGCTCAAGTTTCAAGTTGAGAAAGCCAAATTAACAATTACCATATTTATTTCGCTCATGTAATTTGGCTTCCTCTGAGAGTATAGAATACGCGTGTATTGTGTATAGCTGAACACGAATAAGATCGATTGCCTGGTCCTAAAGAAGACGGTGAAACGTATACGTGTGTGTGTGTGTGTGTGTGCGTGTGTGTGTGTGTGTGTGTGTGTGTGTGTGTGTGTGTGTATGTTCAAGTGCACACATTTGATCGATTTAATCATAATGTGACATTTTATTTATAATATAAAAACTTTGCAGGATTAAAGAGTGATGATACCATGTTATGAGGGGGGGGGGGGGGTACAAGAAACAGAAGCCGACATACAGAAACATTGAAAAGAATATCGAGGCAAGCAACAAAAACAGGATGCACCAACTTCCTCACCTAGATTGAGCAAGACGCACAAGACAGGGACCTGTGGATAGAAACAATGCGACTCCTGTGCAAGGTCTGATTCTAGATAACGAAGATTGTCGGACACAGTAGAATTGCTCTCCTATATGCCGTCTTCGGCTCGAAAGGACAATAGACAGATAACTTATAATAATATAATAATAATTTACAACAATTTTAAACATATTTAGAAACATATTTATAACAATAGTTGCAGTTTGGATCGCCAAACAAAACGCCTTTTAGTTCTCGTCATCATCATCATCATGTACCGTGCCTGCTGGCGTAGGTGATCATGTCTCTCCACAACTTTCGGTCTCTGTAGTTATTTATCATTTCTCTTGTTGGCCTTCTGAAAAGTCATTCTATTAAGCTGTCTGGTATCTTTTATCTTTGCTTCCCTCTATCTCTTCGTCCCTCGATTTTCCAGTTGTTGCATTATATTCCAACCGTTTCCTTCTCATTAAATGGCCGAAAAATGATGATTGTTTCTTCTTAATAATGGAAATTAGCTCTCCTTTTGCTTTGGCCTCTTTCAGAACATTTTCATTACTCTACTTAGCTGTCCATGGTATTCTCAAAATTCTTCTGTAAAACCACATTTCTACAGACTCCAGTGATTTTCTTGTCTGTTGTCCTATTGTCCATGATTCACATTCATATGTTAAGACACATAACACTTAAGAACTATTTTTCTTGTTTCTATTGTCAAAAATGGATTGCACTGTATCTTCCTCACTTTTTGGAAAGCTGCTTTTGCCTGACCATTCTACATCTCACCTTTGTTGTACATCTACCATCTGAGGTTAATAATGTTCCCAGGTATTTAAATTCATTTACCTGTTTTAATATTATTTCACTTATCTTTATTGTACATTGCGGTGATGTCTTTTTCTTTGTTATTACCATTACTTCTGTCTTTTAGCTATTAAGTCTGGGTCCTTTATGTTATAATTATTTTCACTTTCTTTTAGTTCTAGCCTAATGTTTTTTAGTCAGTGATATATAGTAGATGAATCATTATGATAATAAACAATTCAAAAATGGATAAATGTGACATTTTCTGCTGTGAAATATTACATTTTAAATCAGAGATTATTGAAATTTAAGATTTTAATTGATTTTATTTTAATCATTTTAAAAGCATCCAAGAGAAACCATAAGTAAAAAAAGTAAAGAACCCCGTCCTGCCAAGTGGCGTATAGGCAATATGGTGTTAGAGACCATAATTTTTACCGACCTTCGGCACATGATTTTTGGGGTAATATGGTCGGTATTACGCCAGTGCCGCTTTATTTTCCCAGAAAATAATCCGGTACCCATTTAAGGTTGGGTGAACCCGGAAGTCGTCGGTTGGGATCGAACCCTACTTCTTGTCCATTGTAGTCCAGTTCACTAACCACTGAGCTATCGCGGCTCCAAAAAGAAACCATACAAACAGCATATATTTTTTTTAAATTACTAGACAAGAGAAGAGCAAGGCAGCTACAAATATCAATGACAGCATTTTGTGAATGAAGCATGTTGAATGGTTATTGATTTAGCAGCTGATGCGCACCTGTCTTTCCGCTTAATGTTATCTCTATGCTGGGGTAAATGAACATTCAGGACATCGAAAACTGAAGTCAGTGCAAGGACTGTCACATTTACTGTTGGACATGAGTTAGCGACTACAAGGACTGTCACATTTACCTTTGGACATGAGTTAGCGACTACAAGGATGTTAACATTTACTGTTGGACATGAGTTAGCGATTACAAGGACTGTCACATTTACCTTTGGACATGAGTTAGCGACTACAAGGATGTTAACATTTACTGTTGGACATGAGTTAGCGACTACAAGGATGTTAACATTTACTGTTGGAAATGAGTTAGCGACTACAAGGATTGTCACATTTACTGTTGGACATGAGTTAGCGACTACAAGGATGTTAACATTTACTGTTGGACATGAGTTAGCGACTACAAGGATGTTAACATTTACTGTTGGAAATGAGTTAGCGACTACAAGGATTGTCACATTTACTGTTGGACATGAGTTAGCGACTACAAGGATTGTCACATTTACTGTTGGACATGAGTTAGCGACTACAAGGACTGTTTAATTTACTGTTGGACATGAGTTAGCGACAACAAGGATTATCACATTTACTGTTGTACATGAGTTAGCGACTACAAGGATTGTCACATTTACTGTTGAACATGAGTTAGCGACTACAAAGATGTTAACATTTACTGTTGGACATGAGTTAGCAACTACAAGGACTGTCACATTTACTGTTGGACATGAGTTAGCGACTACAAGGATTGTCACATTTACTGTTGAACATGAGTTAGCGACTACAAGGATGTTAACATTTGCTGTTGGAAATGAGTTAGCGACTACAAGGATTGTCACATTTACTGTTGGACATGAGTTAGCGACTACAAGGATTGTCACATTTACTGTTGTACATGAGTTAGCGACTACAAGGATTGTCACATTTACTGTTGAACATGAGTTAGCGACTACCAGGATGTTAACATTTACTGTTGGACATGAGTTAGCGACTACCAGGATGTTAACATTTACTGTTGGACATGAGTTAGCGACTACAAGGATTGTTACATTTAGTGTTGGACATAAGATAGCAAATACAATGATTGTCAGATTTACTGTTGGACATAGATAAGTTAGCGACTAGTGGGTTGTCACATTTACTGTTGGACAAAGTTAGCGACTACAGGGATATCACCACACTATTTTAAATCATATTTAATTCATTTTTTCCACAGTTTCAATATACATTTAATTATTTGTCATATTATCATTTAATGACGAGTTAAAATTGCATAAAATGTCACGGTGTGCTAGAATTACGTGCTGTCTCCTCAATCGTTCGGCTATTATATGTGACACTTGTTAGCATAATCTTTTATGACGTCATCATTGAGTGATAAATTGAAGATCCATCATGTGTACCTACTTCTTGAGTGACATATTGTAATCAATTAATCACCGTGTCATTATTAAGTATCTAGGGTGACTCCCTTTGTTCACAATGAATGTTTCCATTATAATTCACTTTCAATTCAACCTGCCAAACCAGAATGGCTGAAGCAAGAACAACACGCCTAAAACGATAAAAGATTTGCATTTAGAGAAAAGGTAACAACAGTGAGGTCAAAGGTAAAACTATCTTTAGATTTGGTGCGCCAAGTTTAATGGTACAGAAAACAAACATAAAATGGTATTAAGCAACTACAATTAAGAAGAGACGAGACAACAAACAAGGTTTCGGTAAAAACCTTCATCAAAAACAACAAGAGAATTACAAATAAAAGGCAATTACTTAGTTATCTCAAAAGGGCCACGTGAAACGGTTGACTCGTGGTAGGTCCGAATCAGAAGGGGAAGTTGTTTTTTTTTTTTCTTTCGTTCGCCAGCTTTTACGTCTGACAATGTCCCTAGAGACTAGGAACTGAATTTTGAATGTTAATACATTTTTCCCTGTCAGCCGTGTGCAAGGGGTCCCTCACCTAACAGGTCGATAAATCCGACTTCGGAGGTACTCATATTTTTACCGTCCATGGGTAATTGACGTTTAAAGCTGGACCTCGCTGCTGAGACCAGGGGTGGTTGCCGCAGGGAGAAATAAAAAATAAAAATCCCAACCGGTGTAGCCGGGATTTGAACCCACAACCTCTCTGTCTGGAGGCCGGCGTCTTTCCTGAGACCAACCAGTCCCCGGAAGAGGAAGTGACCAGGACCAAAATACCTGTTGATCACATATTAAGTGATGAATAGGCCAGATAGAATCTCGAAAGTTTTAAATTTAAGAATAATTTGAAGTAAATAAATGTTCACCTAATTTAACAAGAATGAGAGATAATAATTGTATTAAAAAATATGTGTGTTACACATACAATAAAACATATAAATAGCATTGTTAATATCACTTTTCTTTATTATTGTTTCAATGTTGAGAGTTCCCTGGACAGTTAAAAAAGTAAAAAGACCAACGAGGAAATTCTCAAAGCGGCCAACACAAAAAGGGGAAAAAAATCATTAGAAAGGAACAATCGACATTTTTCGAGCACATCATGCATAGGAAGAGGAAGGTTGGAATACTTGGTTACACTGGCAAAATACGAGGAAAGAGAGATCGTGGACGACAAAGAGAGGAGATACTAGATATCTTGGCGTCATGACACGGAAAA
This sequence comes from Megaustenia siamemsis, assembly GCA_032433765.1. Lineage (NCBI taxonomy): Eukaryota > Metazoa > Mollusca > Gastropoda > Stylommatophora > Ariophantidae > Megaustenia > Megaustenia siamemsis. The sequence goes on from JAVIAB010000124.1 coordinate 21,187,470, forward strand.
CAGGCAACAACAAGAATTGATACGATGCACTGTGGATAGAAAATTGTGGAAGGACATGATCGCCAACGCCATCCGGTATGGCACGTGATGATGATTATTGTTTCATCTATTTTCATATTTTCCGTAGCTCGCTACTGATGTCGATCAAACCTCCCCCTCCCCAACCCACCGCCTCTCCTGAAATCTCAACCATCAAACGCTTCTCTCAGGTTCTTGTCCACTCCAAATTTACTTAAGAAGTTTGCCAGATTTTTCTTTACTACCGACGAAACCAGCAGACACGTAAAAATAATAAAACAGGCAACACGTTGCCGCCGACTTGTCTGCCAGTTAGGATTATAGATACCAAATATAGCAGCAAAAGATTTGGTACGAACTCATAACTGTCAGATCTTGAACAGCTAAGCCAAATTTGCCATCAAAGCTTCATATTTTCCTAAAAATAAATGATGAACTTGTGCAGTAAATTATGCCCACCAATAAATGTAATATTATTATTGGAAACTCTCATACACTTTAAACAATGGCAGAACTTTCTACAGCGAGTCATAATAATATTTCTGTGGAGACTTTTGATATAAGTTTAGAGAAATGACATTTTTGTGACGACATCTGTACACGTTATTATTTTTTCTTTCATGGAATCAGTTTCATTGCAGTCGAGATATCTCCATATTCGTTCCACAGAACTCCTAGTATTCCTAGAAGCGAACGCAGATTGCTTGTTCTTGTAAGGTGTTGAGTGTAGATACATCCTGCTTGTAAGGTGTTGAGTGTAGATACATCCTGCTTATAAGGTGTGGAGTGTAGATACATCCTGCTTGTAAGGTGTGGAGTGTAGATACATCCTGCTTGTAAGGTGTTGAGTGTAGATACATCCTACTTGTAAGGTGTTGAGTGTAGATACATCCTGCTTGTAAGGTGTGGAGTGTAGATACATCCTGCTTGTAAGGTGTGGAGTGTAGATAAATCCTGCTTGTAAGGTGTTGAGTGTAGATACATCCTGCTTGTAAGGTGTGGAGTGTAGATACATCCTGCTTGTAAGGTGTTGAGTGTAGATACATCCTGCTTGTAAGGTGTGGAGTGTAGATACATCCTACTTGTAAGATGTTAAGTGTAGATACATCCTGCTTGTAAGGTGTGGAGTGTAGATACATCCTACTTGTAAGGTGTTGAGTGTAGATACATCCTACTTGTAAGGTGTTGAGTGTAGGTACATCCTGCTTGTAAGGTTTGGAGTGTAGATACATCCTGCTTGTAAGGTGTTGAGTGTAGATACATCCTACTTGTAAGGTGTTGAGTGTAGGTACATCCTGCTTGTAAGGTGTGGAGTGTAGATACATCCTGCATGTAAGGTGTTGAGTATAGATACATCCTGCTTGTAAGGTGTGGAGTGTAGATACATCCTGCTTGTAAGGTGTGGAGTGTAGATACATCCTGCTTGTAAGGTGTGGAGTGTAGATACATCCTGTTTGTAAGGTGTGGAGTGTAGATACATCCTGCTTGTAAGGTGTTGAGTGTAGATATATCCTGCTTGTAAGATGTGGAGTGTAGATACATCCTGCTTGTAAGGTGTGGATTGTAGATACATCCTGCTTGTAAGGTGTGGAGTGTAGATACATCCTGCTTATAAGGTGTTGAGTGAAGATACATCCTACTTGTAAGGTGTTGAGTGTAGATACATCCTACTTGTAAGGTGTTGAGTGTAGATATATCTTGCTTGTAAGGTGTTGAGTGTAGATACATCCTGCTTGTAAGGTGTTCAGTGTAGATACATCCTGCTTGTAAGGTGTTGAGTGTAGATACATCCTGTTTGTAAGGTGTTGAGTGTAGATACATCCTGCTTGTAAGGTGTTCAGTGTAGATACATCCTGCTTGTAAGGTGTTGAGTGTAGATACATCCTGCTTGTAAGGTGTGGAGTGTAGATACATCCTGCTTATAAGGTGTTGAGTGAAGATACATCCTACTTGTAAGGTGTTGAGTGTAGATACATCCTACTTGTAAGGTGTTGAGTGTAGATATATCTTGCTTGTAAGGTGTTGAGTGTAGATACATCCTGCTTGTAAGGTGTTCAGTGTAGATACATCCTGCTTGTAAGGTGTTGAGTGTAGATACATCCTGCTTGTAAGGTGTTGAGTGTAGATACATCCTGCTTGTAAGGTGTTGAGTGTAGATACATCCTCCTTGTAAGGTGTTCAGTGTAGATACATCCTGCTTGTAAGGTGTTGAGTGTAGATACATCCTGCTTGTAAGGTGTGGAGTGTAGATACATCCTGCTTGTAAGGTGTGGAGTGTAGATACATCCTGCTTGTAAGGCGTGGAGTGTAGATACATCCTGCTTGTAAGGTGTTGAGTGTAGATACATCCTGCTTGTAAGGTGTGGAGTGTAGATACATCCTGCTTGTAAGGTGTGGAGTGTAGATACATCCTGCTTGTAAGGTGTGGAGTGTAGATACATCCTGCTTGTAAGGTGTTGAGTTTAGATATATCCTGCTTGTAAGATGTGGAGTGTAGATACATCCTGCTTGTAAGGTGTGGATTGTAGATACATCCTGCTTGTAAGGTGTGGAGTGTAGATACATCCTGCTTATAAGGTGTTGAGTGAAGATACATCCTACTTGTAAGGTGTTGAGTGTAGATACATCCTACTTGTAAGGTGTTGAGTGTAGATATATCTTGCTTGTAAGGTGTTGAGTGTAGATACATCCTGCTTGTAAGGTGTTGAGTGTAGATACATCCTGCTTGTAAGGTGTTATGGGGTTATAACACATTTATGGGATAATATGGAATTACTGTCCTTGGAAATTTGGACCTCCTGTTGTCTTGGGTTTTCCTTTGGAGCAAGCGCAACCCAGTCCGATTCGCCTGGATACCTGTCCTTCTCTGACCGCAGTCAGATACTCGTTTTCAGCTGGATCAACAGCTGGCTGGACGTGAACCCCTTTTTTTCAACCTGAAACGCAACCTCCCTACACTTCCTATCACGACCTCGACTTAAGAAACCAGGAGAAATAAGTTAAAATATGAAAAATTGATGGTTTACAGTTTAGTGTAAAGGCAGTGAAACCAACATTGTTCTCTTCAGCATCTGTTACGCCATGACACTGTAATCATCCTTTTCTTTTGCTCCACACTATGAAGAATGAATTTCCCTTAGGAAAAAAAAATATTACGGTGATTCTTTCTTGCAGTGATGTGTTCAGTTATTGGGGGGGGGGGGTGTTCTTAGAGAACGAGAAAGAATACAAGAAAGTGAGACAGAGATGTAGAGGCGGCTGAAAAAGGAGGAAGAGTAATAAAGATAAGGTAACACATAGGAACTCTCATTTCATATCTCTTAGCTAGAATTTTAGAATTTATGAGCTAGAATTATAACTTCCCAACCAAATGTAGAAAACTGGAGCCAAATATGATGAATAAACAAAACAACTCTGAGAATGTCATCTGTTAGCACAACAAGCAATAGCTCGTATGAAAAGAAAAAAAAACATAGCGTGTAGATTTAATGAGTCATGAATGCAAGGAACTCTGTTTGAATTGTTGTATTTTTTTCTACTTTCACACTGGTGTCAGCGTCATATGCTGAAATAAACATTCATCTGCACGACCAATAATAGATGAAGCGTTGAAACCTCATCTCCTTACTCTCTTCACTATGGATCTTCGATATTGATGTCGCACGTGACTTGATGGTTAAGTCTCCTAGTGCCGGGCAGAGTTGGACATAGCAAATCAAGACAGTGTAGTGGAAGTACAACATAAAATACAAAAAATGAAGTTAGAGTACAGCAACAAACAAACAAAATCATTTGGAGTTACAATATAAAATCAAAATAGTACAAATTGAAATACGGCACAAAAAAGTATTAACAAATGAGTTATTGTGAGATGTATCCTTCCATAGGTGTAGGAAGGGGGGATATAAATACACTAATCATTATTACGATAATACAAGTAAATACGAAATAGTAGGTGTGAGTTATCTGACATAATTTGTAGGGAGATAATTCATTTGATTTGAGACTATCAACGAGAGAAAATAGAAGAGTTATGGAAACAGTAATACAGCTTCACTGAAGATGATAGAGAGAACGACACCTTTTGATGGTCACTACTTTAGTTAATGAGTAGCTGCAGCAGTTTATTTATTTATGGTAAAGGCAGTTCTATATAGCTGACTATTATTATTTGACAATATTCTGCAAATGTTCAATGTTTTTCTTTCTCTCGTCCCCTACCTCCTCTTTTCCTCTCTCTTTAGGGGATTGTTGAGCTCCAACATTAGTTGTACACCAATATTAGTTGTACACCAACATTAGTTGTGCTCCAATATTAGTTGTACACCAACATTAGTTGTGCTCCAATATTAGTTGTACACCAACATTAGATGTGCTCCAACATTAGTTGTGCTCCAATATTAGTTGTACACCAACATTAGTTGTATACCAACATTAGTTGTACACCAACATTAGTTGTGCTCCAATATTAATTGTACACCAACATTAGTTGTGCTCCAACATTAGCTGTACTCCAGAATTAGTTGCACTCTAAACATTAGTTGTGCTCCAACATTAGTTGTACACCAACATTAGTTGTACACCCAACATTAGTTGTGCTCCAACAGTAGTTGTACACCAACATTAGTTGTACACCCAACATTAGTTGTGCTCCAATATTAATTGTACACCAACATTAGTTGTGCTCCAACAGTAGTTGTACACCAACATTAGTTGTGCTCCAACATTAGTTGTGCTCCAACATTAGCTGTACTCCAGAATTAGTTGCACTCTAAACATTAGTTGTGCTCCAGCATCAGTTGTACGCCAACATTAGTTTTACACGAACATTAGTTGCGCTCCAACATTATTTGTACTCCAAAATTAGTTGTACTCTAAACATTAGCTGTGCTCCAACTTTAGTTGTACACCAACATTATTTGTACTCCAACATTAGTTGTACACCAACATTAATTGTGCTCCAACATTACTTATACTTAAACATTAGTTGTACACCAACAATAGTTGTACAACAACATTAGTTGTGCTCCAACATTAGCTGTACTCCAGAATTAGTTGTACTCCAACATTATTTGTACTCCAACATTAGTTGTACTCCAACATTAGTTGTACTCCAACATTAGTTGTACTCCAACATTATTTGTACTCCAACATTAGTTGTATTCCAACATTAGTTGTACTCCAACTGTACTATTTGTAGGTCCTCCCCAACCTCCTCTGTCTGTCTCTCTATCATGTGTTTGTCTGCATGTCTCTCTCTCTATATATATGTATGTTTATATCTCTCTGCCCTCTTGTCTATTTCCATTTATCTGTCAGTCTCTCTATTTATCTATTTGTCTGTCTATCTCACGGTAAAAAAAAAACATGGATCGTTCTCTAAACGAGGTTGAAGGAGACAGACCTCCAGAACGGTCACATTGTTCTTTCTGGGGTGGAATAAATGTTCCCTGAATAGTTGAGTATCCTTGTACTGAGCATGCGACTCTTATTCTTCAGTCATATATGGCACCCTATAATCTAGAATAGTGTTCTTATGATAAATGTCATAGTGATTTTTTTGTGTGGTAATGGCAATCTTTAAATCTATCATTTTGTTGCCGTGCCTGTATTTTTGTTTTAGTATCTGCTACTTGTATATTTTCCTGCCTATCTATTTTCTTCCCTATGTCTCAGACTAGCTGTCTAGCTATTTCAGTTCAGAATTTTAACCTTTTTTTTTTATTGTTATTGTGTTTTTCCCCTCATCAAATAGAAAAAAGGATAGACCAATAATGACGTTTCGATCGGCCTAAAGTATAGTTAAGCCACTTCTTATTATATCCCACATGCATTGCACCGAAAATGTTCTTTATGTTGTCGTTTTTCGTGCCTTTTATCTCCCAGCTGCAGTATCTTCCCTGGCACGCCATCCATTACAATTAGACATTTTAGCTTAATCATTGGTGCTCCTGTGTATGTGTTTGGCCGGCACGAACATAATACGCAAATTCGTGCTGGAGACTCCCATACATCCATCCCGATGCAGTAGTTGTTCATTTCTGGCCGAATGTCGTAAAATAAGATCCATGTTAAAATTATACGAGTACTTTACATTGTAATTATTGGAGACTTATTAGAAAATAATGCCTTCACAGTTAATATTCTTAATGGATAACTCATTAGTAAAAAAGGAATTTAAATAAATATATTAAAAATTTTACATATTTCTATTTCCATTTATGTACACATTTATTTTATAATATTTACTTTGATTAGTAAATTAATTTAAATATCTGGGAAAAATGTTAACAGCAGATAGTATGTAGCAGAAGAAGTAGATGTACAACAGAGGTGAGATGCAGAATCGCTCAGGCAAAAGCAGCGTTCCAAAAATGAGGAAGATACTATGCAATCCATTTTTGACAATAGAAACAAGAAAAATAGTTCTTAAATGTTATGTATAGTCAGTCAGTCTTAACACATGGATGTGAATCATGGACAATAGGACAACAGACAGAAAAATCACTGGAGGCTGTAGAAATGTGGTTTTACAGAAGAATGTTGAGAATACCATGGGCAGCTAAGAAGGGTAATGAAAACATTATGAAAGAGGCGAAAGCAAAGAGAGAGGTAATTTCCAATATTAGGAAGAAACAGTCATCATTTTTAGCCATGGAAGGAAACAGCGGGTATATATAGTGACAACTGGGAAAGAAGAGGGACGAAGAAATAGAGTGATGAAAAGAACAAATATACCAGACAGTTTAAGAGAATGACATGGCGAAGGTGAACAACAGAAATTATGAATAATTGTCGAGATCAAAAGTTGTGGAGAGTCATAATCACCTACTCCAGCAGGCATAGTACTTGATGATGATGATGATGACTTTGATTAGTGGAGACAAACTACCAATGTCTCCCGGTCTGGTTCCAAGACTGACAACCTAGACTGAGTTGCTACTGGACAAACGTACTGGCTACTTTTCCTGACAACCTAGACTGAGTTGCTACTGGACAAACGTACTGGCTACTTTTCCTGACAACCTAGACTGAGTTGCTACTGGACAAACGTACTGGCTACTTTTCCTGACAACCTAGACTGAGTTGCTACTGGACAAACGTACTGGCTACCTTTCCTGACAACCTAGACTGAGTTGCTACTGGACAAACGTACTGGCTACTTTTCCTGACAACCTAGACTGAGTTGCTACTGGACAAACGTACTGGCTACTTTTCCTGACAACCTAGACTGAGTTGCTACTGGACAAACATACTGGCTACTTTTCCTGACAACCTAGACTGAGTTGCTACTGGACAAACGTACTGGCTACTTTTCCTGACAGTGACTCACAGAACACGGCTGTGAACTCATTCGATTACTTTCTGTTTTGTTAAGTTAATGAGAAACATAACACAATTTGACTAAATAACTGGAAAAGTTATCATTCCTCCAAGAGCAGCGTATTGCGAATAAAACTAAAACCACAATTCAATTTCTAAAACTGAACTTCGCATTTTTTTCGGACTTTCCATTAACATAAAAAAAATAATATAGACTTTAAAATTGTCTGTATATAAAACTCTACAGAACTTTCTCTCTCTCTCTCTCTCTCTCTCTCTCTCTCTCTCTATATATATATATATATATATATATATATATATATATATATATATATTATAGACCTGTCCTTATAGCAGCAGAACGGTGTTTATTTATTTGCACTTAAATCTCATTTCTAGTCACATGAGATAAACGCAGTGCAGTCATTGGTTACAGTGAGTTGATTGTTCAGTGGACCACGTGATCTTCTTATTCTCATAGTTTCTGATTTTGATGAAAATGTCCAAGTCAATGGAGATGGGAACATAATTTAGGAGATTGTTGGATTGTACGAATTGCAGTGTCTGTTCCTCCAGTCGGCCGATACGGCGGCTTTGAAAGCCGACGCGGTTCATCAAGACATGAGAAAAATACCGTTGGTTAGGTAAGGTAAAGTACGAGACTTGAACCGGCGTCTTAGCACGCGAGTTTTCATCCATATGTGCTCGGTCGCCTATCCAGAAGTGTTCACCGTTGTAAAAGACGCCGTAGTCATATCTGCACGTCTAAACAAACCACTATATCTTCACAAGCTTAATCTGTCTGTCTGTCTGATCCATCCATCCATCCATCCATCCATCCATCCATCCATCCATCCATCCATCCATCCATCCATCCAAACCCACCCACCCATCCATCCATCCATCCATCCGTCCGTCCGTCCGTCCGTCCGTCCGTCCGTCCGTCCGTCCGTCCATCTATCTATCTATCTATCTATCTATCTATCTATCTATCTATCTATCTATCTATCTATCTATCTATCTATCTATCTATCTATCTATCTATCTATCTATCTATCTATCTATCTATCTATCTATCTATCTATCTATCTATCTGTCTGTCTGTCTGTCTGTCTGTCTGTCTGTCTGTCTGTCTGTCTGTCTGTCTGTCTGTCTGTCTGTCTGTCTGTCTGTCTGTCTGTCTGTCTGTCTGTCTGTCTGTCTGTCTGTCTGTCTGTCTGTCTGTCTGTCTGTCTGTCTGTCTGTCTGTCTGTCTGTCTGTCTATCTATCTATCTATCTATCTATCTATCTATCTATCTATCTATCTATCTATCTATCTATCTATCTATCTATCTATCTATCTATCTATCTACCTGTCTGTCTGTCTATCTATCTATCTATCTATCTATCTATCTATCTATCTATCTATCTATCTATCTATCTATCTATCTATCTATCTATCTATCTGTCTATCTGTCTGTCTGTCTGTCTGTCTGTCTGTCTGTCTGTCTGTCTGTCTGTCTGTCTGTCTGTCTGTCTGTCTGTCTGTCTATCTATCTATCTATCTATCTATCTATATATATGTCTATCTACATATTCACCCACCCACCCACCCATCCACCCACCCAGCCACCCACCCAGCCACCCATACTCCCACCCAGCCAACCACCTACCCTCCACAGTCGTAATTTCTTTCTCCCTCCACAGTCAGGGATTGCTTTCTCCCTCCACAGTCAGTGATTGCTTTATCCCTCCACAGTCAGTGATTGCTTTCTCCCTCCACAGTCAGTGATTGCTTTCTCCCTCCACAGTCAGTGATTGCTTTCTCCCTCTACAGTCAGTGATTGCTTTCTCCCTCTACAGTCAGTGAATGCTTCCTCCCTCTACAGTCAGTGATTGCTTTTTCCCTCCACAGTCAGTGATTGCTTTCTCCCTCTACAGTCAGTGATTGCTTTCTCCCTCTACAGTCAGTGAATGCTTTCTCCCTCTACAGTCAGTGATTGCTTTTTCCCTCCACAGTCAGTGATTGCTTTCTCCCTCCACAGTCAGTGATTGCTTTCTCCCTCCACAGTCAGTGATTGCTTTCTCCCTTACAGTCAGTGATTACTTTCTCCCTCCACAGTCGGTGATTGCTTTCTCCCTTAAAGTCAGTGATTGCTTTCTCCCTCTACAGTCAGTGATTGCTTTCTCCCTCTACAGTCAGTGATTGCTTTCTCCCTCCACAGTCAGTGATTACTTTCTCCCTCCACAGTCAGTGATTGCTTTCTCTCTCCACAGTCAGTGAATGCTTTCTCCCTCTGCAGTCAGTGATTGCCTTCTCTGTCCACGGAGTTAATGATTACTTTATCTAACCACGGAGCCTGTGTTTTCTTTCTCCCTCTACAGTTAGTGATTGCTTTCTCCCTCTACTGTCAGTGATTGCTTTCTCCCTCCATGGGGTCGGTGATTACTTCAATCAAACACGAAGTCTTTGATAATTTTCACCTTTCTAGCCAACTTCTTGTAATACATACCATTCCAGCGTCTACCATATACATTCACTATTTAGTCTCAACGTCTACCATATACATTCATTATGTAGTCTCATCTTCTACCATATATAATCACTATTTAGCACTACGAATATTTGAACCCCCAACAATCTTTGGGCCCTTTCTTAACATCCCCCTCTCCCAAGGATGGTGCAGCACCACATCACTAAACATGCCGCACAACAGGGAACAATATCCCAAGGATGGTGCAGCACCACATCACTAAACATGCCGCACAACAGGGAACAATATCCCAAGGATGGTGCAGCACCACATCACTAAACATGCCGCACAACAGGGAACAATATCCTAAGGATGGTGCAGCACCACATCACTAAACATGCCGCACAACAGGGAACAATATCCTAAGGATGGTGCAGCACCACATCACTAAACATGCCGCACAACAGGGAACAATATCCCAAGGATGGTGCAGCACCACATCACTAAACATGCCGCACAACGGGGACAATATCCCAAGGATGGTGCAGCACCACATCACTAAACATGCCGCACAACGGGGACAATATCCCAAGGATGGTGCAGCACCACATCACTAAACATGCCGCACAACAGGGAACAATATCCCAAGGATGGTGCAGCAACACATCACTAAACAAGCAACACAACAGGGAACAATATCCCAAGGATGGTACAGCACCACATCACTAAACATGCCGCACAACAGGGAACAATATCCCAAGGATGGTACAGCACCACATCACTAAACATGCCGCACAACAGGGAACAATATCCCAAGGATGGTGCAGCACCACATCACTAAACATGCCGCACAACAGGGAACAATATCCCAAGGATGGTGCAGCACCACATCACTAAACAAGCAACACAACAGGGAACAATATCCCAAGGATGGTGCAGCACCACATCACTAAACAAGCAACACAACAGGGAACAATATCCCAATGATGGTGCAGCACCACATCACTAAACATGCCGCACAACAGGGAACAATATCCCAAGGATGGTGCAGCACCACATCATTAAACATGCCGCACAACAGGGAGCAATATCCCAAGGATGGTGCAGCACCACATCACTAAACATGCCGCACAACAGGGAGCAATATCCCAAGGATGGTGCAGCACCACATCACTAAACAAGCAACACAACAGGGAGCAATATCCTAAGGATGGTGCAGCACCACATCACTAAACATGCCGCACAACAGGGAACAATATCCCAAGGATGGTGCAGCACCACATCACTAAACATGCCGCACAACGGGGACAATATCCCAAGGATGGTGCAGCACCACATCACTAAACATGCCGCACAACGGGGACAATATCCCAAGGATGGTACAGCACCACATCACTAAACATGCCGCACAACGGGGACAATATCCCAAGGATGGTGCAGCACCACATCAATAAACATGCCGCACAACAGGGAACAATATCCCAAGGATGGTGCAGCACCACATCACTAAACATGCCGCACAACGGGGACAATATCCCAAGGATGGTGCAGCACCACATCACTAAACATGCCGCACAACGGGGACAATATCCCAAGGATGGTACAGCACCACATCACTAAACATGCCGCACAACGGGGACAATATCCCAAGGATGGTGCAGCACCACATCAATAAACATGCCGCACAACAGGGAACAATATCCCAAGGATGGTGCAGCACCACATCACTAAACATGCCGCACAACAGGGAACAATATCCCAAGGATGGTGCAGCACCACATCACTAAACATGCCGCACAACGGGGACAATATCCCAAGGATGGTGCAGCACCACATCACTAAACATGCCGCACAACGGGGACAATATCCCAAGGATGGTGCAGCACCACATCACTAAACATGCCGCACAACGGGGACAATATCCTCTAGTACGAAAACCCCTGGTCTAGACTCGTGAACGACAGGGGAAGAAGTGTTATTTTGACACGCTGACGTAGGGGACTAGGTCCATTCAATGGCTGTTTGAATAGAGTGCACCAGGGAGGTAATTCTGTTGAAATAGTTGGAGCCAAACAGCGGTACTGGTATTGATTTTATTGAAATACAGTCATCGAGAATGTTTTTAGTGCTACGCAAAGTTTTGAATTTAGTGAAACACCACTGGATAGTAGCAATATATAAAACAGATACGTAATCAGCAATACGTGCAACACTTTCTTCTTGCTTTTACTAATGCACTACGATATGTTTTGCTTTGTTTAGTAAAACATTAAAAAAAAAATATTTTTACCAATTATTTTTGGTCTCATCATTAAAAAAAATCTTTCTTCTTTTAACTCTCATTGCATCTAGTTGTTTCCCCAACTTCTTTTGCCTTTTGTAAACGTGTTCTCACTGGTCTTTAACTACTTTGATAATCATAATGCATCTTTCTCTTCGTTATAAGCGGTTTCTTTAATTTGTTTCTTCCTCCAATAGTAATTCATGTGGTTTATAGTATTACTCTTATTATTGTCTCAATTACTCTTCATTTAATTCTTCTTCATTTTATTCTAAATCTGATTGCTCTATATACCTTTTCCTGACTCTTCTTCGTCTTTTTTAATTTTTGCTTTGTTGTTTTTCTTCTATACGACAGAACAGAAAAGCCATAATCACGCCAAGTGACGTATAGGAAAAATGGTGTTAGTGACCATACATTTTACAGATCTTCAGCACATGATTTATGGGGTAATGTGGTCGGTATTACGCCCGTGCCGCTTCACTTTCCCAGAAAAAAAAACCCGGTACCCATTAAAGGCTGGGTGAACCTGAAGCAGTCGGTTGGGATCGAAACCTACCTCTTGTCCTTTGTAGTCCAGTTCACTAACCACTGAGCTATTGCGGCTCCCAAGTGACGTACATACTCATATTATTTTACAGATCTTCGGCACATTAACCCAAGTGTGGTCGGTAGTACGCCAGTGATGTTAGACGAAGTATTGCAATTTCTAATAAAGTGTATTGTGTAGAGAGAGAACTATATACACAACAATTATGACGTTTAGGTTTCATATATGATCTTTCTCAGAAATAGAAAACAAAACAAAAACGGAACACACACACCACTAGAAATTTACTAAGATCTTACTACACTAGAGTAAGCAACAAAGCATTGAGTTATTGAGTTATTTGCGGGTCATCATTATTGCACTCCGAACATGTCCATAGGTGCTCATATCCCATCCTCATCAAGCCTCGAAGTGTCCAGCGACTGACGACTCCAGTTCTGTATTGGTTGGTAAGTCTTCTTACACACCCACTAAGTTTCTCGTTTCTGGCTGTGCCGATCTTTACTCCCATCTCTTTCATCCTAAGGAGTGAGGTGGACTCACGGTTGTCGAAGTCCTGTGTCCTTCCCACTTCCCGGAGGGCATTGATGATGTCCGCCCGATCCATTGTTTGACCGTCCCCAACAGCAACACAGCTAGCCAACCTGGCCGCTCTTTCATTTTCCCGTACTCCCGCATGTCCTGGGACGTAGACAAAGGTGACCTTACGTATATTTTTACTTCTGCAGCGATTCCACCCATTGCCTACGTACAGAACCCGCCTTCACTTTTCTTATCATGCTCATTGAATCACTCAGTTTGCAGACATGGGTGTAGTCTCGTGACACTAAGCAGATGAATCCCTTGGTCACTGCCATCACCTCCATCGTCATGCTACTCGTGGTCATGACGTATGCACTAACTTGACTATTCTGCCTGCATAGCGTGCTGAAAATGCCCATGCACTCATTTGGTGTCGTATTATAGATCCGTCTGTATAGATGACTGCATCTTTCTCATCGGTGTTATCCCAGATGAGACTGTTAACCTCAGCATTGACCACGACTGAGTTCTGTCCCCTAGATTTCCTGTCGAGTGTGACAATACACGAGAAAGTCCCATTGATTGACGTAGGCACCTGTATCCCCTCCTCACCAACGCTGATATTGGTAAGCCCACAGACCTGTTTGATGACATCTTCTGATCGGCCCACCCATGATTTGCTTCATTTTAGCCTGACACCTTTCCCTGTGTTGAGCCATGATGCAATGCATGCTCTCTATCTGCACTTATATTCAGGTATGCTCGTGCCCTCCAGATAACAACGCATAATACATTATATTGAGATGATTTGTTGCTAGAAGAGACTTAAGCTTACTCCCACTTGCAGGTGATGCAGAATGTCCAGGAGGAAACAAAGGGAGAAGTAGTGAAAGGTAATTACAACTACCACTACTCCGGGGTACATGGAACATGAACAGAGAAAGGTGGATCTCAAAGTGGAGGCAAATAATAACAATATATATCTGGCTTGTTGCAGGAGCTACTGAATTAAGTGCTTTGTGCATACTGTTTCGATCGTAAGTTTCGATGCTTGAAGCGACACTATCCTAAGTCTCCAAACACTTCTGGATAGGCGACCGAGCACATATGGCTGAAAACTCGCGCGCTGAGACGCCGATTCAAGTCTCGTACTTTATCTTTACACACCAAAAGCATGAATACAACATATATTGGACTGAAACATGCAAAACACAATTCGCAACGTGAAAGAAAATAATAATTTCTGGTTCAGATTTAACAATTCAAGACACAAGGAAATCAATTAATGATAACACTATTTATACCCAGATAGTTTAGCTGTTAATTCCTGTAAATAGATGACAGGGTGATGCTTGACAAGCCTGACAATATTGCAGTCTGGACAGCCTTACAGGTGCTAATCTCTGTTTTAAGTAGATTCGTTTAGCTTTTAGTGAAAGTTTGTTACACAAAAACACTTTATCTATCACTCAACACGACAATGGACTACGCGCCTACCTGAAGTGCAAAGTTCTAAATCGTGATCCTTGCCGATCTAGCCGTATTGCAGCAGTCGATAGCTGAAGAAGAATCAGATAAATGCGTTATGAATGCTGAAGACGTTAATTAACGCATGAAGATTTGATATATTTAGTTAGAGTATTGACATTAGATCATAGACTTTAGAACATAGACATTAGAGTATATTTAGCCAATAGATAACAGACATTAGAGTATATTTAGTCATTAGAGTATAGACATTAAGAGTATATTTAGCCATTAAAGAATAGACATTAGAGTATATTTAGCCATTAGTGTATAGACATTAGAGTATATTTAGCCATTAGTGTATAGACATTAAAGTATATTTAGCCACTAGTAGAGTACATTAGAGTACATTTAGCTACTAGTGTATAGACATTATAGTATATTTATTAGAGCATTTACCGGTATGTTTACAGTTTTATTGCGAAGAAAAGCTATTTAAAAACATTCCGACGTTGCGGTCCGAGAAAGACTTTAATCAATGACACAGACGATGCAAGCAGACAGAATCTAGATTAGAAGGTCAAACTGAAACTTTGTTGAGTAAACAGGTAATATTTATGCCTACTCCCACATCAACATTGGCGACTTTGTGGCTAGTGCACTCACTGCTGCCCAGAAGAATCCAGATTCAGTCCCTAGAATGTGGCAACATTTCTTTTAAGACCGAAAAAGCTGACTCTTCCCCCAGTCTCTAAAAAATAGGTACCTGACATGTTTCTGAGAAGTAATTACGGTTTGGCGTGATACCGACCACACAACCCTCTGGTTGGGAAAACATGGCCACTAGAACAAAATTCACAAATCGCACAACAAAAAGTAGATTTAACCTTAGCTCATACTTTACTTATTCTAATATCAGAACACAGATAATACAAGCACAATGTGCCCGAAGGCTCAGTCTTGTAGACTTCCAATACAGTTACCATTTGGCTACATATGCAGATTATTTTGTCTGGATTATAAAATAAATGTTTAGGATGAAATACTATATTGTTGTGCTACAGCTAAATAGAGTTCATTCATTATGTTAGTCATACGTTTTGTACGATGTTGCAGAGGTTGAAATATCATTGTGTGGCTAAATAGAGTTCATTCTATACGATTAAATAGAGTATATTATGTACGATTACAAAATCAGTCCAGAAATTAGCGATGAACAGTGTGGTTTTGTTAGAGATAAAGGAACAAGCAATGCCATTTATATCATAAGATCTTTAGTAGAAAAAGCCATAGAGGTGAAAACAGATCTATACCTATGTTTCGTAGATTACAACAAGGCATTTCAAAAAGTAAAGCACCAAGAAATAATCAAAATTTTAGAAAGCATAAACGTAGACAGCAAAGATCTAAGAATAATAAAGAACATGTACTAGCAACAAACAGCGGCCATAAGAACTGGAAACCAATTGGGAATGTTTCAACAAATAAAACAGGGTGTTAGACAAGGTTGTGTGTGTGTCACCAGATTTGTTTACTATTTATAGTGAGATTACTTTAAGATCCATAAGGGGCATGCCTGGAATAACAATTGGAGGTCATATTATAAATAATCTAAGCTATGCTGATGATACAGTATTAATCGCTAAGAGTGAAAATGAGTTACAAGAAATGTTGGACATTATAGTGAACGAAAGCAAAAATAAAGGACTCAGCCTTAATAGCAAAAAGACAGAGGTAATGGTAACAACAAAGAAAAACGACATCACCTCAGTGCAAAACAAAGACAAGTGGAACAATATTAAAACAGGTAAATTAATTTAAATATTTGGGAACTTTGTTAACCTCAGACGGAAGATGTACAAAAGAGGTGAGATGCAGAACGGCTCAGGCAAAAGCAGCTTTCCAAAAAATGAGGAAGATACTATGCAATCCATTTTTGACTATAGAAACAAGAAAAAGAGTTGTTAAATGTTACGTAGAGCCAGACTTAACATATGGATGCGAATCATGGACAATAGGAACAGACAAGAAAATCACTGGATTCTGTAGAAATGTGGTTTTACAGAAGAATGTTGAGAGTACCATTGACAGCTAAGAAGAGTAATGAAGATGTTCTGAGAGAGATCAAAGCAAAAAAAGAGCTAATTTCCAATATTAGGAAGAAACAATCATCATTTTTTGGCCATGTAATGAGAAGAGAACGAATATATTGTAACAACTGGAAAAATTGAGGGACAAAGAGATAGAGGGAAGCAAAGAGAAAAGATACCAAACAGCTTAAGAGAATGGCGTGGCAGAAAGTCAATAACAGAAATGATAAATAACTGTCGAGATCGAAAGTTGTGGAGAGACATGATCACCTACGCCAGCAGGCCCGGTACTTGATGATGATGTACGATCCAATAGAGTATATTATGTATGATTCAATAGAGTATGTTATGTACGTTTCAACAGAGTATATTATGTACGATTAAACAGCGTATATTCTATCTATCTATCTATTGACCTTTCGAGTCGTAGCCCGCCCATAGGGGGTAGACCAAGATACCCCTTCTCTTATCTAAATTTTTTTTTCTAGAAGTTTTCAATTCTTTTAATGATATTTTATCAAATCTCGCCATGTGTCTCTGTTCTGTGCAAGCAGCTCTATCTCATTGAGGGAACCGATTTCTGCTGCTCTTGCCCCTCTCATCAATGTTCTTCTCAGTGTCTCTCTGGGTCTTCCTCTTTTCCTCTTACCTGTTGTTTCCCACATGAGGGCTTGCTTTGGTATTCGGTTATTATCTCTTCTCATCACATGTCCAACATATGACCATCGTCTTTTCTTTATTACTGAAGATATTAGTGGTTGATTGGCGATTTCTCTAATTCCCTCGTTTGTTTTGAATTCGTTCCACGCTATACAAAGTATTTTCCTTAGACATTTATTTTCGAATGCGTTCAACTTTGTTTCTATGTCTCTTGTTGTTTTCCAGCTTTCACACGCATACGTAAGGGTTGATAGTACATATGATTTGAATAGTCTAAGTTTTGTGTTTGTGTTTATGAGTTTTGATTTCCACAACTTTTCAAGGCTTCTGAAAGACATTGCTGCTTTAGCTATTCTGATTCTAATTTCTTTGCTTGTATCCCCTTCTCGATCAGAGTATATTATGTACGATTAAATAGAGTATATTCTGTATGATTAAATAGCGTATATTCTGTATGATTAAATAGAGTATATTCTGTATGATTAAATAGCGTATATTCTGTATGATTAAATAGAGTATATTCTGTATGATTAAATAGCATATATTCTGTACGACTCAATAGTGTTTATTCTTTTATTGTCATAATTGGTGTGCGATGCTACGTAAGCTAAACTGTCATCATTAAGTGGCTAAACAGAGCCCACCACTGCTATATTCTGAATTGTATGTTTGATCTCCGGGCTCTTAAATGTAGTTCTTTGTCCAGCTAAATACGGTATCCTAATGTCACGTTCTGAACATAGGAATCGATTTTTGGGTTCAAAATTATGGCCATTCCCTGATACAAATACCTAGTGAAAGCCATTACCGCTGTTTTACTGTAGCTGGTTTGAGTTCAGCAATTCTGTTATTAAAATTCATTTTGCTGCATCCGGCCAAGAAGCAGTGAGTGGTTATCGCCATTGACTCTAACTCTTCACTTTGGGAGGAGAATTTTTCATCATTTCCTGTAGCCAGCACTTTGGCCATTTCCGGCGCGATACGCTATCTTGCCGCACGCTAGGTGGAGCTCTGCTCACATTTGTGTACATTCAAAACCTGTCTCAATTTGCAATATTATGACACGAAACAGATGAATGCTGTTATTGAAGAGAAATCTACGGTTGTCTTGGTGTGTATGCGATTTGTGCTACTATCATCATCATTAAGTACCGGGCATACTGGCGTAGGTGATCATGTCTCTCCACAACTTTCGATCCTGACAGTTATTTATCGTATCTGTTGTTGACCTTCCTTCTGCCGAGCCATTCTGACATTCTCTTAAGCTGTCTCAGGGTCTGGTATCTTTTCTCTTTGCTCCCCTCTATCAATTTGTGCCTCAATTTTCCCGGTTGTCACATTATATGCTAGCTGGTTTCTTCTCATTCATCATCATCATCATGTGCCATACCGGTTGGCGTAGGTGATCATGTCCCTCCACAATCTTCTATCTACAGTGCATCGTATCAGTTCTGTTGTTGACTGTTTTCCATGCCATGACACCAAGCTATCCAGTATTTTCTCTCTTTGTCGTCCACGATCTCTCTTTCCTTTTATTTTGCCAGTTGTAACCAAGTATTCCAACTTTCCTCTTCTCATGATGTGCTCGAAAAATGTTGATTGCTTCTTTCTGATGTTTTTTAAGAGCTCCCTTTTGTGTTGGCCTCTTTGAGAACTTCCTGATTGGTCTTTTTAGCTGTCCAGGGAACTTTCAACATTCTTCTGAGAAATCCCATCACTGTGGCCTTTAACTGTCTTTTCATTTGTTTGTCTACTGTCCATGATTCGCTTCCATAGGTCACAATTGATTCTATATAGCACCGATGAACTCTCTTTCTCATTTTTATTGACATAGATTTGTTGCATAAGATATTTTTCATTTTCTGAAATGCTATTTTGGCCTGAGCTATTCTGCCTTTTATTTCTGTGGTGCATCTCCCAACTGATGTTATTATTGTGCCCATGTATTTGAAACGTTGCACTTGTTTCAGATTTGTCTCGTTTATTTTTATGCTGCAAGATAGTGATGATTGTTTCTTCGATATAACCATTACCTCTGTTTTCTTACTATTCAAACTGAGACCTTTCTTGTTGCTTTATTTTTCTATTATTTTTATCATTCTTGTAGTTCATTCTCTGTCTCTGCTATTAAGACTGTGTCATCCGCATATCGCAAATTATTTATGTTGTGACAGTTGACTTCAATTCCTTTTTTGTCTACTATTGATCTCATGATATATTCGTTCATCATATATTTTTTACAACAGAAACTAGAAATAGAGTTATTAAATGTTACGTAGAGCCAGTCTTAACATATGGGTGTAAATCATGGACAATAGGACAACAGACAAGAACATCACTGGAGTCTGTAGAAATGTGGTTTTACCGAACAATGTTGAGAGTACCATGGACAGCTAAGAAGAGTAATGAAGATGTTCTGAGAGAGGTCAAAGCAAAAAGAGAGCTAATTTCCAATATTAGGAAGAAACAATCATCATTTTCTTTGGCAGAAGGTCAACAACAGAAATGATAACTAGCTGCCGATATCGAAAGTTATGGAGAGGCATGATCATCTACGCCAGTAGGCCCGGTACTTGATGATGATGAGGATGATTAACGAGAAAAGACAATGGCACGTTAATCTCCAAATTCTTTGACACAATAAGGGTGAGGAGCCAGTAGTGGTGTGTAACATACACTCCTACAATGTATGGTGACAGCTTAACAAAAGAGGAACACAACAAAATACTGACGTTTCGGCCTACATACTGCCTTCTTCAGAGAATGAGAACAACGATAACAAACGATGAGGCACAGATAAATGCTGCTACATCTTGGAAGATAGGGACTGGTAAGTGAAGGAGAAGTGGACAGAGGGATAAGAGGTGAAATGGTGATACGAGAGAGAGATATGCTACATGTTGGAGGATAGGCAAAATGTAGAAATATAGATGTTTAATACAATAAAGGTGACAATGAATACTTCATTCTCCCTTCACTTTGTGAACTAAGGAAGTGAGTAAAGTAAAGGCTTCAAGCCTTGTTAGACGTATGGGGGAATATGGTCTAGTGACCATGTTTTTCCATGACTGCGGTTCATTTTTGTGTGATGTGGTCGGTATCACGCCAAGCCGCCTTTATTTCCAGAAAAATCACTGGCACCAGTTTTTAGAGACTGAGTGAACTCACGAGCCATGTCGGTTTGAAAGAGAAATCCGTCAGTTCCGGGAAGCGAAATCAGACCTTTCTGATCAGGAAGCGAGCACACTAACCACTCAACCACCGGGGATCTTTCTATAGTTACAACTGCGCATTATTTACTTTTAATAAACTATGAAAATAATCAAATCGACAAAGTATATCAGATGGTTGCTAAATGGCATCTACTGAAGCCAAAATAAATAAATAAAGTGCTCACACTGGATCAGAGCTAGCTACCGTTTTTTTTTTTATATATTGAACGGCAAAGTCTTGAAGAGATCTCAAGCTGTGACCCACCCTACCCACAACGTCTGTATTGATCTTTGTCTGCCCCTCTCACCATCGTACACTCGTTGATCCCAGACGCGTTTGCCCAACTAATTTGGCTGGCACAACACGGCAGTTAACAGCGCCTTCTCTGTTGACCCGAGGATCACAAATTGTGCCGTCCCTCTATTTATTTATTTGTTTTTCTCGTTCTTTTCTCATCATATTTTTTGCTTCTTCAAAATGAAATGATTTTCATGGTATGTGTTCTTTCCCTCTAGCGCATTATATTACTTATAATTTTTTTCCCGAGGTTTAATGAAAGGGATTTAGTGATAAGCTTAGGTAGAAAGTGGAGCCGCGATAGCTCAGTGGTTAGTGAACTGGACTACAAAGGACAAGAGGAAGGGTTCCATCCCAACCGACGGCTTCCAGGTTCACCCAGCTTTTAATGGGTACCAGATTTTTTTCTGGGAAAATAATGCGGCATGGACGTAAAACCGACCACATTACCCCAAAAATCATGTGCTGAAGGTCTGTAAAATGTATAGTCACTAACACCATATTCCCTATACGCTACTTGGCGTGACGGGACACTTAACCCTTTCTTTTTTTTTTTTTTTTTAGCTAGAAAGCTACTGCAACCTTCATGTGACAAAGTCATCATTATCTATGGGATTTTATTTTCTTTGACGTTGACCATTTACTAGGAACAACTACATTACTGTTTGGGATATTTTAATTATTTGAATGCCTTATTTTTCCAAGTTATTTATCAATTCTTGCTGACATACTTAGTGTTTTCCGTATTACTCCCTTTGCAGACAATATATCATATCATCCCACATTATATCATAGGATGCTAAATCACATCATACCTAACCATAGTATATCAGTATACTTTCCAATACCATATATCACAATGCTACACCACACCACACTACACTGTATGGATGGAATGAAGTTCCCAGCCCGACCTATCTTTATCACCTATTATCAGTTTCTGATCCACTCCTGCCCGTTGAGTTACGCCATGACAAAAGCAGCGTGTACGAGAGTCTATATAAAAGGACATTTAAAATACAAGCCATTTTGGCAGTCTGCTGCCACCACGAAGAGGACATCAATATGCTGGGTCAAAGCTAAGACAAGTATACCACCGGGCAGAGACCGTAGATTCGATCAGAAGTCTTGTGTAGAGCAAGTGTAGTTATTTTTGTGCAGAATTTATATTTTAAGCTTTAAAGTCAATGCAGGAGGAGGTCGACGCATGGAAGTCATGACTTCCAGGCGAGCCCGCCTTCTTCAGAGTGTCAAGATCCTAAAGGGCCGAAACACTTGTTCGGCGGGTGGTCCTTTCTGATAATCAGATTGCCTCCTGCTGTAAAGGTCTGTATAAAGAGTTTCCTATTATTATTACTGTATCGTATTGTACTGTACTATACTATACTATACTATGCTATACTATGCTATACTATGCTATACTATGCTATACTATGCTATACTATATCACAGCGGTGTCCAAAGTGGCGTGCGATGTCACAACATTCCTAACATACTTTCCTGTCGCTAAATTTCACCCCAACCAAATTTAACTTTAATTAACATTTCAAAATGTTCAGTAAAGACACTATTTTCTCAGAGCGAAGTATCCATCTCTTAATTTAAATTACAGTAATATTACCAATAATATTACGGTAATTAAAATTAAGAGATACCAGTTCTGACCTATGGAAGCGAATCATGGACAGTAGACAATCAAATGAAAAGACGATTAGAGACCACAGAGATGGGATTTCTCAGAAGAAAGTTGAAAGTTCCCTGGACAGCTAAAAAGACCAATGAGGAAGTTCTCTATGAGTGCAACACAAAAAGGGAGCTCATAAAAAAACATCACAAATAAAACAATCAACATTTATCGGGCACATCATGATAAGAGAAAAGTTAGAATACTTGGTTACAACTGGCAAAATAGAAGGAAAAAGAGATCGCGGACGACAAAGAGAGAAAGTACAGGATAGCCTAGTGTCATGGCATGGAAAACAGTCAACAACAGAACTGATACGACGCGCTGTAGATAGAAGATTGTGGAAGGACATGATCGCTTACGCCAATCTGTATAGCACATGATGATGATGATGAATATTACCAAGAATGTTATTTTTATATTATTATTATTATTTATTATTATTATTATTATTATTATTATTATTATTATTATTATTATTATTATCGCAAAAATAGCTAAACCGTCATATCTCCATGGCCATCAGTAAAATCCGCCCCATTTAATAAACTCTGCCCTACCGTATCAGACTATTTCATTGCAAGCCATGTTTACCACCATGCCCTACAACACAATAATATACCACAGTAAACTCTACAGTACCACCGTCTTCCATATCATGGTTATGGTTATGATTAGTCGAAGGCCCCAGTATCACTGCAAACGAATTAAAATCCATAATTGCTCCTTCGCCTGTACCAGTGAAATCATCCGAATTAAAACTCATCTCATTGAAGGATCCATACAAAGAATGGCAAGTTCAGTCGCCATCATAGCAGCTACAGCACATGCCAAAAGACATAAGGCCAATCTGCACCGAAAGCGAACGCAACGGAACTGTCTTTCGTCATACGATATCATCATTAGTCGTAAGCAATCGGAATATCGAAACACAATCCGGAGGAAAAACACAGCTCACGGTGTGCACAGAGTAACTCAGTAACTTCGGCAGCAAGCAAAATATGAGGAAACTGCAATAAGGAACACATCTCAGACTGAGTATCGATGGTTCCTGCCGCTATCCACCATATTGACCGCAAGTCACCCTTCCATATTATATTGTGTCCTAACATACCATATATTATGCATGAGCCCATGCCAAATAAATTATGCCAAGCTATACTATCCAACGCCGTCATGTTATATTGCGCTTACTATATTGCTTCACAATTTTACGAGAACAAACGTAGAAAATAATGACAAATTATATAATTGCAAATTGGTGTTAAAACAGAATACTAAGAAGCAAACGTTGAAATAATGGATCCACACTGCGATAACATTTAACAAAGCAGACATTTTTAACGTCTGTAATTCAAAGAACAAATAAAAATATGGATCCCTTTTTTGTGGCAAATGAGGACATTTTGACTACTTTCTGACTTGTCATGCGCATCGAGCAGACAGCCGCTAACACGAGATCACAATTAAGATACGTCTGGTCTATGGTGGTATTGTCCGTTATGGCAGAGAAAAATGCTTCAGCGATGCGGAAATGACAAAAGAGGAGTGATAGACGGACAGACAGACTTTCGGGCTCAAAGAGTGACAGAACGGTAGAGAGAAGGACGACAGGTATGTAAACAAGTGACATCCGGTGACACTAATTGATGAATGGGTGGGTAGATCAAAAGGTAGAGGAATAAATCGGCTGACTAACGGTAACGCAGACAGGTAGATACGACAGACAGACAGGCAGACGGACGGACGGACAGACAGACAGAGGCAGGCAGAAAGACGGACAGACAGCCAGACGAACAGACAGACAGAGGCAGGCACAAAAACAGCAAGGCAGGCAGAAAAACAGCAAGGCAGGCAGAAAAACAGCAAGGCAGGCATACAAACAGGCAGATAGACGGCCGACGGACGGCCAGATAGATAGATAGATAGATAGGTAGATAGATAGATAGATAGATAGATAGATAGATAGATAGATAGATAGATAGATAGATAGATAGATAGATAGATAGATAGATAGATAGATAGATAGATAGAGTTTAGTTTAGTTGACGGATCATCTCATAGCATATATATATATAACTTTTTCAGACCACTTTATATTACACTCACCGACTCACATACTCACATACTATTCACCCTCCTACACCCCCCAACCCCCACTCAATCACTCCCTCCCTCAGTCACTCACTCAGCCACCTACACACCTACTCACTCCCTCACACATCCACAGACCCAGTCACTCCCCTACTCCCTCACCCACCCATTCCATCACCAATTCACCAACTCACCCTCCCATCCACTCACTCACTTCCTCACTCACTCCCCCACTTAGGATAATCCAGGTTCAAGACCTCGAAGTGGTCAATGGCGGATAATTTTACTCTTTAGGAACGACAGCGGATCGAGATTCACCCAAACTTTAAAAATGGGTACCATATTCCACCACACCTAGCATGCTGTGTAGAGAACCATTACTTTGCTCACTCAACTCTCACTCTCTTCCCCCCCCCTCTCTCTCTCTCTCTCTCTCTCTCACTCTCTCTCTCTCTCTCTCTCTCTCTCTCATCAGATATACTACTAACTCAGACCTCAACGCATATACGCGTGCCCACTCTTTCAGATCTCTAAATATTAACTCATTTGGGAAAATAAAATGTTGAACTCACTCAGGCTCAATATATTTTATACTTAAACACCCAAACCACTATGTATAGACCTGTGTGCACTTTCTTAGACCTCCAAATGTTAAAACCTCACATCTAAAACATGGCAAACTCACTCACCCACCCACTCACTCACCCACCCATTAACTCACTCACTCACTCACCAGCCCACCCACTCACTCACCCACCCACTCACTCACTCAGGCTCCAAATATTATACCCACTCGCGCAGGCCTTTACGTATAGACCTATGTGCACTTGCTTAGACTTCTGTATGTTATTTTATCTCACATCTAAAATATATGGAACTCACTCATTCATGCTCTAAATATTATACCCACTTACGCAGGCCTGTATGTATAGACCTGTGTGCACTTTCTCAGACCTTTATATCTTATTTAACCTCAGGTCTAAAAAATATCAACTCACTCAGGTTCCAAATATTACACCCACTCACTCAGACATGTATATATAGACCTCTATATTACTTAACCTCAGGTCTAAAAAATATAAACTCACTCACTCAGGCTTCCATTATTGCACCCACTCACGCAGGCCTGTATGTACAGACCTTTGTGTAATTTCTTAGACTTCCACATAATAGACTCACTCAAGCAGGCCTATGTCTATGTACTGCACTCACTCACTGAGGCCCGTTACATATTATGCACACTTATGTCCCAGCAAAGCACCCAGTACAATCGGAATCGATATGTGGGCATGCATATTACATCTCATCCTGCCATATATTTACACGCATAATAGATTCAGCTCACGCCCTGGTTGACAGATCTAATTACATACAGTACATATTTATGCACACAAATTCAGACAGTAGAAGCGCTCTTGAATCACTAAACTAATCTAGTGGGTATTATGAGTGCCGTAGCTCGTTCATGTTCTTCTATATATGACCATCATTATTGTACTCAGTCTCCATTAGTACTCTGATCGCATTTCTGACCGCGCTGATTTTCTCAACGCAATGGGTGAACCCAGTTGCACTGGAAGGTCGCTAGATGTCGACACACTTGCTACACGAGATTAATAGTCTATTAAATTATATTCGATGTGATAAAATAAGTGAAGATTATACTTTTTTTTGTACTTGTTGCTACACAGTAAGCGTAGAACATATTTGTTCGTTTGATACAACACAATAAGCGAAGAATATATTTTTGGTTGATACGACTCAATAAGTTAAAAATACAATTTTGTATTTGATACAACACAATAGGCGAAGAATATATTTTTGGTTGATACGACTCAATAAGTTAAAAATACAATTTTGTATTTGATACAACACAATAGGCGAAGAATATATTTTTGGTTGATACGACAAAATAAAGTTAAAAATACAATTTTGTATTTGATACAACACAATAGGCGAAGAATATATTTTTGGTTGATACGACTCAGTAAGTTAAAAATATAATTTTTGATGCAACACAATAAATTTAAATGTAATTTAATACTTGATACGACACAATTAGAAAAAAATACAAATTTTCAATTTCGTAGCATCTATTTATTCTATTAATACTTTACAGCAGATATCAAATTATACAGTGAAATAGCATGCGAATGGCAATTTGGTGATGAAGAATGCTAGTTAAGATCTATAGCTTCAGCCACACTTGGGACACACTGTGAAGGATGTCACGTTCGGGGAATAATTGAGAATTAATTGTATTTACCAAAAGAGATACTACAGGTCTTTCCAACCATTGCCAGCCTCGTCGACAGAAAACTAATTCACATCATCTTCTTCTTTCCTTCCCAATTTACCTTTCAGCGCCGATGGGAGATATAATTTGCAGTCTTTTGCTCTTTTGTTCGCCTCTGCTGCTGTTATGTTTCCTAGTGCTTCTAATATTCCGTCAATTCATCCTTTTCGTGGTCAACCCTTGGTTCTGGTATTCTCGCAGCCTTTATTGAAGGCTCGTTGTGTTGTGTTTTGATCTTTCTGTCTTGTCACGTGGCCAAACTATTTTATCTGTTGCTTATTTATACACTCTATACCAGGGGTTATTCCTAGCTATTTTTCTCAGTTCTTCATTTCTGATCTTATCTCTCAGACTGTTTCCTCTCATTCCTATAACACATTTCATCTCAGTTAAGGTTATTTTTCTTCCTGTTCTTGCATCTAGGGTCCAGGCATTGGTAGCACAACGTTGGGATGAAGATTATTCACTGACACCAAGCCTTAATTTCAAGACCCGTGAATATATTGTTTTGAAGTTATCAGTTCTCCTACAGCGATTCATACTTTGCTCTATTACTAAAGTAAAGCGCAACATTTAATTTACGTTAACATTTCAGTATTTGAAGTTAGCAATTTTGTTCCTATATTACTATTGACAGTGACCAAATAAAACAAAAAGAAAAAAATATTACATCGACATCATCATGTACCGTACCGGATGGCGTAGGCGATCATGTCCTTCCACAATCTTCTATCTACAGTGCATCGTATCAGTTCTGCTGTTGACTGTTTTCTTTACCTTCAGAGCTCTTTCTATCAATGTTCTCAGGATGTATATTGCACTATTGGGCCCTTTCCTTCCACAAATCCATATTTTTCCTTACTTATTTATGGTTTTATTTTGTTCCTTACACATCTCATGATGATTCTTAGTCATATTTTCGTCTCATAACACCTAGATACATCAGACTATATTATACATTCGGCACTTCTCCTGCGATACTTCAAGGCAAGAGCAGATGAATAAAAGAAATATTCCTGTGTTAATTTAGAGTTACATATTTGAAAGTAAGAAACAGGATTAACATATATATATATATACTATAAGTATTAATATTTGGACAGGAGACTTATGTAAAAGAGTATATTTGAAAACACAGTCGCATTTATTACAGAAAGCGACCACCGAATCAGATAGACTTCATTTACACAAGACTTCATTTACACAATGAGCTGTTTTATTTATGCGGGTACGCTTTTATCATTTCGGGCCATTTTCCAACAATTACGTGAAACCTTGTTCTTAATCATTCCTGGTTCAAAACTACAGACTTGTCCGTTAAATAAAAATAGTTTTAAAAATAAAGAACAAAATAGTTGAGGCTTTTGCAGGCAACATTACTTCTTCTAATTCCTCTTCTTCGTTTTCGTCTTCTTCTTCTTCCTTTTAACTTCATGTGGAGCATTGGTCTTCAACAAACACTTTCCAAGTCACTTCCGCTTCTTGCCATTCTCTTAAAATCGTTCCATGTCTTCCCCATATTCTTCACCTCTGCTTCCTCCTTATTTTCTCCATATTCTTCACCTCTGCTTCCTCCATATTTTCTCATATTCTTCACCTCTGCTTCCTCCATATTTTCTCCATATTCTTCACCTCTGCTTCCTCCATATTTTCTCCATATTCTTCACCTCTGCTTCCTCCATGTTTTCTCCATATTCTTCACCTCTGCTTCCGCCTGTTTTCTCCTAGTATAAATTCTAGTCTTCTTCTTAGTCACCACCCTTCCTTGGGGGCTCTAAAAAAGAGCTTGTGTGGTAATATTCTCAATTGGTTTCAATTGTGTAAGCTATCCAGCACCATAGTGTTTGTCTTTGCATCCAAAATTACAACGAAAGTATTCCGCTTTTCAATCTGGAGGCAGTCTTCTTGCACCCAATAAATGTTTCTCCCAGTTGAAATAACTATCCAGTTAGTCCTCCCACCAAAAGTGGGTACTGTAGTGTTGGGAAATAAGAAAATGTATTAACCTGACCGTTGAGCTAGTGAGAGATAGGAAGATACAGCAAGACGGCCACATTAAAACAATAAATAAAGAAAAGAGTACTTTCTGTTTAAAAAAACAAACTACAGATTTCTTTTTTGCTTTTTTTTTTAACTAACATACCTACCGGATTAACAAAAATATGATTACATCTGAATGTAATTGAGCCACTCTCAATATGCTAGAGGATGAATATTCGAGTAACACTTGGACTCACATAAAGACAAAATGGATCAACATATGCAATAACAAATTGAGGGGCAGGGATATCCATAGAATATTAAGATAACATTAGGGTCTGTATCATTAATTGAACAGGGAAATATTGTACAGACTGAAATATTTGTTACAGTGGATCACATCCCACATGACGGGGCGCTATTAAAATATGTTTTAAGAAAGTAAATACTATTATCTGTTCCTGCATTATTCCCAAATCTGGGGCCTGCATGGTTTTTGTGACATTGATGAATAAAGGTCGTATTCCCAGTGCAGTCGTCACGTGAAGTACAGGTCATAGCTTTTATTTCATCCCAGAGTGAACAACAGCGACAACTCAGACCATGACTGTCAGACCACAGCTAACTACAGATTTACTTAGGCCTTCAGATGAGAGGAAATTTATGGAAAACTACCAATAACGTGACGTTTTCAGCTTTGCGAGCTAGGGGTGGTTGTAGGTAGTGTGAAGTCACCGTCTATATCTCCTATATTTAAACACGTCACGCTAGTTGATGGGGTTTTCGGTTTTATTTTTTGCTCGCGGGCCTTAGTAAATATATAGTTTGTTGTGGTCAAACCCGCTATGACTCACACAAACCTACGGTACCTGAAGTAGACGCATATAGAAACATCCGATAGACGGACACTGACGAGCGTCGATGGAGGAGTATGTCCGATCCACGTTTTGGTTCCACCTCAACTTAGCTTCCAATTTAAGTATCCGGACTTCAAGCCGCTTTCAGAACTCTTCACAAATGAATGCATTTGTGGTAGTGAGACGATATTAAAACATTAATTCCATAATAATCGTCGAAGCAAAAAAAAAAAACAAACGTTGTTTCGTTCCGCAAAGTTGAAAAGGGTCAGCATGTAATGAACAGAACATAACTTTTAAACTGGGAAATTAATCCTCGTCCATTCGATTTGGTAAATGGCACAAACATTTAATTTATATTTTGAAAATGAAAATGGCAAAACCATCCGACGCCAAACGGAGAAAGGAAGGAAGACGAGAAAGAAAGACAAGAAAGAAAGAAACCATTCCACCACAACCTTTGGCTTAATGATAATATGTTGCTGGTGTCTATATTTTTTTTTATTACAATCGGAACATTGCTTCACAATGTGGTCAGAACTGACAGACCATTTTTTAAAAATTACAATCGGAACATTGCTTCACAATGTGGTCAGAACTGACAGACCATTTTTTTTTTTTATTACAATCGGAACATTGCTTCACAATGTGGTCAGAACTGACAGAACATTTTTTTTTTAATTACAATCGGAACATTGCTTCACAATGTGGTCAGAACTGACAGAACATTTTTTTTTCAAGAAAATAGTTCTATATCAATTGAAGGTTGAGTGAACCAAGAAGCTGTTGATCGCGATTAAAACTCACCAGCTCTCGTTCTATAGACCAGTTCACTAACTATTGCTCTACCGCGGTGATCATCATAGGACATGACGTCATGGTACAAAATCAACATCACTAGACACTGCTAGCTACATACTGGGACGAAAATGGTGGGGGGGGGGGTAGCTTAAGACAAATGAACGTAGTGCTAAACAAAGCCTACCTCACTTACACTTAGTGGATAATGACACACCCCCTCCCCACCCCACACACAGGTAGCAAGTCAAAGTTGAGGTAGCAGACTAGGTTGCAACCAAATGTCCAGTCAGCTGAATTCAACATGAACCTACAATCTGCAGCTGAAGGTGACCTTATTGGGCCAGTGTGTGAAAAAGACTTCACTCAACTCAAACTACAACGAAAACTAGAAACTCTCAAATATACAAGTGTTAGCAAAGGTGGTTTATATGGCGAACTAACACATGGAAAAAGACAAATCGGCAATTAAACTACGATATAGAGATATCTGTAAATCATCTCTGAATGAATTCTCCATATGTGAATATGACTGGGGAACATCTGGCAAGCGTTCGCACATAATGGAGAGCATGTATAAGGAACGGTGTAACACCATTTGAGACTGTGCTAAGGCAAAACTTAGAAGAGAAAAGACTCATGAAAAAGAATGGAAAACCCAGTGGGCCTGACTTGTTCATTCTGTGACCACATGTGTTTGTCAAACATTGGTAGAATTAGCCACGAAAGAAGCTGTTCGACAAAATTAAAAACTATTTAAAAAATGCACAATAGAATCCACTAGACCCTCTGACAAGACGAAAATGGCCATATATAGCAAAGGTGGACAGGCGAATTATCCACAACATTGATAGCTCGTCCTTTATGATTGCCCAGATGCCTGAACACGAAAGAATATTCTACATAACCTCTTTATCCAACACCTTTTAAAACTTATGAACCTAGTGAGTCAGTCTATATAGCTATAGACTAGAGAAGAAGCCTGCTGTTGTACTCATCTCGAGATAACCTTGAAGTGTAGAACTGTTGTCACTATAACAATGTCTAGAGCTCAGACTGTTTAGAATTAATTCTATAACTTCAACCTTTGGTCGGGTGTCCGGTTAGCGCAATCGATAGGCGGTTGGCTTACCACGGCAACAGCCGGGGTTCGTACCCTGGCGAGGACACCTGGGTTTTACTAATTTCCTAAAAATTAGTAGGAGCCGCGATAGCTCAGTGGTTAGTGAACTGGACTACTACGGACAAGGGGTAGGGTTCGATCCCAACCGACGGCTCCGGGTTCACCCAGCCTTAAATTGGTACCGGATTTTTTCTGGGAAAGTAAAAGCAGCACGGGCGTAATACCGACCACATTACCCCAAAAATCATGTGCTGAAGGTCTGTAAAATATAGGGTCACTAACACCATATTTCCCTATACGCCACTTGGCGTGACGGGGGGTACTTTACTTTTACTTTTACAACCTTTGGTCAATTATAGTACACATTTATGTGGTAATGTATTTGTCATATCTTATTTGAAAGTCAAGACTTGGGTATGTGTAGGTCAAGTCTCGAAACTGTTCGTCACCTCTGTAAACAAACAAACTTCTAATTAATTTTTTGTAAAGTCGTGTTCAGCTCATAGTTTGCTTGTACATGTTTATTCATAGATCAGGCTGTATTTCATATAAGTTTAGTTCATATTTTAATTTATGTGCCCAATTTTATCTACAGCTCAGACAGTACTCGTATGAATCTATAGTTTGTTCAGAAATTCGTGCCCACATATTTTATTAATTATCTCGGAAACTTTAATGAATTTCTGTAATTCTTTTTCATGAAAGCTTATTTTTTCTCCGACCTTAAGTCATGCACCCTAAATGCATGATTTTTTCCCCCTACTGTCATGCATTTAGGAAAGATTTTTGCTTCTTTGAGGTATATAAAAATATTATTTTCTTAGTTGTCCCAATTTTTAGGAATTTACAATATCTACATTTTTTGTGATAAACTCACCGTTTAAAAAGGTAAATTTCACGTGCTTTCCACTCAATCTTAGCACCACCTTGCGCTCATTGAACCGTAACTTGTAAGACGCAATCTACTGAGATATTTGTTAGAACATTAACATAATTTACAATCAAATCTAATGTTTAGAGCACACGGTTTGATATTTTCCTAAAATTATATAACAAAAAACGATTTGTGCAAAATTCAGACTACCTTTGTACTTAAATGTTATACAATCTTAAGGTCGGTGAAAAAATAAGATTTCATGAACAATAATTACAGAAATTCATCAGTCAGTTTCCGAGATAATTGATCAACTCTGTGGGCACGAATTTCTGAACGAACTATAGTTACATTTGTCTTGTATCTGTCTAGATTTATGTACAGCCCAGATTTCCCGTCCCATATGTTCAGCCAAATTTTATCATTTGTTCATCGAATGCTATATCAAATTTATATTTTACTTAGAATAAGTCCAAAATAAAGTCTAATTTGCCTATCTTCTTCCTCTCCTTCTCACCAAACCAGACAATGAATGAGAAGAATTTGCCGATCTAATTTATATTTTACTTAGAGTAAGTCCAAACTAAAGTCTAATTTGCCGATCTAATTTATATTTTACTTAGAGTAAGTCCAAACTAAAGTCTAATTTGCCTATCTAATTCAAATTTTACTTAGAATAAGTTCAAACAAAAGTCTAATTTGCCTATCTTCTTCTTCTCCTTCTCACTAAACCAGACAATGAAAAGAAGAATTTGCCGATCTAATTTATATTTTACTTAGAACAAGTCCAAACAAAAGTCTAATTTGCCGAGCTAATTTATATCTTAGAATAAGTCCAAACAAAAGTCTAATTTGCTTATCTTTTTTTCTTCTTCTGCTTCTTCTTCTTCTTCTTCTCGCCAAAACAGACAATGCAAGAGAAGAAGAATTTGCCTATCTAATTTTACATATAAATCTCAGTCCAGTTTAGTCTTAACTTTGCGATGACGTCATGCAGGAACTGTCACTCTTTGACAGTCAGGACGTTGTTGTCGACAAGAGGAGATCATCTAAAGCGTGTTATTATATTGGCATCGTCAGTTTGATTCCTAGAAAGGCGATTATTGTTGTATCAGCCGCTTGTGTTTGCCACACGCGGTGCCTGCAATCGATATATGAGACACATTAAAGAGCTGTTAGAGAGGATAGAAAAATATTGGCGAGGATTTCTGGAAGAAATGAGACTGAATTCCAACACGATAAGAGTTGATAAGCAAATAAGTGAGAAGGGGGATTTTTACTTCATAAGATCTAGGGGGCTAAAATGAAGAGAAGAAATTTCTTGAAAATTCTGAAGGAAAAAAATGTTAAGTAAAACTGTTGAAGGGGGTGAAATCGATAAATGATAAAATTTAAAATATACAAAAAAATAAGTAAGTGATCGAGTTCTTGTTGCTGTTCGATATTAGGAGATTATATATTGGATAGATCTCAATGGAATGATAACGATTTGTGGAAAAGAGTTTGAAATGACGAGCATTTAAAATAAAGAAGGATATAAAATGTTCGAGAGCTGCACAGAAGTACTGTTGTTGGGTGAGACAAGAAAACAGAAGGGAGAGAACGAGAGAGAGAGAGTGAGAGTTATGTTTATCTTGGTTATAGGAAGCAACAGCTCGGAGAGTGAGAAAGATAAGATGTTGTTTCTATCTGTTTAAAAGGTGAACTTGAGAGAAATATTAATTTTTTTTTTACGTGTCGTATCATCAATGATAAAATAACAAGTGAAGTGTTACAATTACTTTGGAAATATCGTAACATCAATGATGTACGTAACATGTGAAGTGTTACAATTATTTTGGAAATATCGTAAAATTAATTTGGGACATGCACGAGTAAACAAATACACAACAAAACAAATTAAATAATTGTTCATAATTAAAAACATTTGTTAAAATAGATATGTATAAAACTGTACACGAAGTTTAATGTACACGATACAGTTATTTAGACAACATTTTCCTATCAACGGCAAATTTCGACATAAACTCTGATAAAACAAGATCACAACTAAAATGTGATGCCACAGAGGAAAACTAAATGAAACGAGAAGAGACGAAAACCATGATAACAATATAACGAGAAGAGGAGGTTTAATATCAATTCTGAGTTATGTCTAGGCACATGAAATTGAATGGAACGAATCTACAACACGGCTTTCATGAAACATAACAGAGCAGAAAATATTAACAATCAAATGAAACAATGAAAGAAGAAATGAGTAACCTTCTAAAATGGGTTTGTTAAATTGCACACAAACTGCCATGCACGAGACAAACCTTTAAGCATTGTCAAGAACACTCCATTTTCTGACGCGGTGAAGCACGAGAGACAGAGGAAAGAAGAGGAGAAAGATCGACAGAGAGATAAGTGTGAGATTGAGATAAGAGAGATAGAAAGAGAGAGAGAGAGAGAGAGAGAGAGAGAGAGAGAGAGATGTACTTATGTCTGCAATTTTGCAAGGCAAAGCGACTTGCTGCATGTCTAGGTTAAGTCGTCTGAGAGTTATTTCAAAGCGACGCGTTGCCATGGAAACCGGAGCAGTGTGCTGGAGGGCACTTCCATCAAGGCCATTGTTAGATTTGTTGTGTTAGTGTGTTACATGGCATTGCCAGTCCATCGTAAACATTAAAACTGTGTAGTTATATGAAACATTGTACAGAGTTTGACACCAGAAGGCAATCTGATCATCAGAAGGACCTTCGAGCAAGTGCTTCAACCTTCTGGCATATTGATACTGGAGGGGAGTTGGACTCGCCTGGGTCTTGACTCCCAGGAGTCGACCTCCTGCTGCACTAAACTCTAAGTAAAAGTAAAGAGCCCCTGTCACGCCAAGTGGCGTATAGGGAAAATGGTGTTAGTGACCATAAATTGTACATACCTTCGGCACATGAATTTTGGGGTAATGTGGTCGGCATTACGCCCTTTCCGCTTTACTTTCCCAGAAAAAAATGCAGTACCCATTAAAGGCTGCATTAACACTCTAAGGCTCGCACTATATTCGCCATGTCAGTGTTACATGTCTTCTGCATAGTACTTCTGATCGACGTCCTCGGTCGCACACGACTGTCTTAGCTCTAGCCTGGAACAGTGATAGCCTCTACATGATGGTAGCAGTCTAAAATGGTAATAAAGGAGTTCATAACAAATCCTGAGCTGGGATTCAACATTTGAAGCCATTTAGTACAAGTATTATAAGTCAAGACGGACAAGAGGTCTGGTTCGATCTTGATTGATGGCTTCCGGGTTCACCCAGCCTTAAATGGATACCGGTTTTTTTTTTCTGGGAAAGTAAAAAGCCACGGGCGTACTGTCGACAACATTACCAAAAAAAAATTCATATGCCGAAGGTCTGTAAAAATTATGGTCACTAACACCATATTCCATATACGTCATTCGGCGTGACGGGGCTCTTATCTTTTCATTTTTAATATATAAGTCAAGACCAGCAGAACGTTGACCGCTCGCCCAAAAATGGTTCAAGTTGAGCAGAATCTGCTTGTGTTGTGTAGTAAGTTGTAAAGTAGCGGCAGAGACAGTATTTCACATTATAAAACACACTGCTAGCTTTTGTTTTAAAAAAAATAAACTCACTACAGTTAATCCGGCTGTAGAGCTGAATAAGTGATCCAGAATACGAGAAGAAAAATATATAATAATGAGAAGAAACACGGGCACATCACTACCAAATAATTGAATGTTTATTAAACACGACACGAAAATTTATTTTTGTTTATCCAGCCAGCAATATATGGAAGAAAGAACAACGTTCTTTTTATGAAAGAAGAGAGAGACTCCTGATAAATCAACAGCAACGGGAAGGATTATAAATAAGCGACGATGAAAATGTGTAGGACAAACACTTGAAAAGCCAGTAACAAGCAAAACTACTCAAACTTTCACCTGTAATCAATAGGGACATAGGAAACCAGGAGAAATAGAAACACATGGAGGCATAAACGTTGAGATAGTTCACAAAAATAACTTAAAGAAGACTGGGTGAAGCAGCATGTGATAGGACAGTTCTTGTTGATGGTCTATGCCCAAATGAAGGGATGAAAGGCTCTCTGTGTGTGTGTGTGTGTGGTGTATGGTGTGGTGTATGAGTATGGTGTGTGTGGTGTGGTGTATGAGTGTGCGAGTATCCGTCTGTCTGCCTTTGGAGTAAAAACCTGCCTAATACACTTTTTTTTACCTCATTATTACCTGATCGCAGTGGCTTTTCGTTCAATCTCTGTTCCTCTCTCTTCCTCATCATCTCTGCACATGCTATACACACTACAATCTCTGCACATCCTATACACACTACAATCTCTGCACATGCTATACACACTACAATCTCTGCACATGCTATACACACTACAATCTCTGTTACCTCTCTCTTCCTCATCATCTCTGCACATGCTATACACACTACAATCTCTGCACATGCTATACACACTACAATCTCTGCACATGCTATACACACTACAATCTCTGTTCCTCTCTCTTCCTCATCATCTCTGCACATGCTATACACACTACAATCTCTGTTCCTCTCTCTTCCTCATCATCTCTGCACATGCTATACACACTACAGTCTCTGCACATGCTATACACACTACAATCTCTGCACATGCTATACACACTACAATCTCTGTTCCTCTCTCTTCCTCATCATCTCTGCACATGCTATACACACTACAATCTCTGCACATGCTATACACACTACAATCTCTGCACATGCTATACACACTACAATCTCTGTTCCTCTCTCTTCCTCATCATCTCTGCACATGCTATACACACTACAATCTCTGTTCCTCTCTCTTCCTCATCATCTCTGCACATGCTATACACACTACAATCTCTGCACATGCTATACACACTACAATCTCTGTTCCTCTCTCTTCCTCATCATCTCTGCACATGCTATACACACTACAATCTCTGCACATGCTATACACACTACAATCTCTGCACATGCTATACACACTACAATCTCTGCACATGCTATACACACTACAATCTCTGCACATGCTATACACACTACAATCTCTGCACATGCTATACACACTACAATCTCTGCATATGCTATACACACTACAATCTCTGCACATGCTATACACACTACAATCTCTGCACATGCTATATACATAACAATCTCTGCACATGCTATACACACTACAATTTCTTCACATGCTATACACACTACAATCGCAGCACATGCTATACACACTACAATTTCTGCACATGCTATACACACTACAATCGCAGCACATGCTATACACACTACAATTTCTGCACATGCTATACACACTACAATCGCAGCACATGCTATACACACTACAATCTCTGTTCCTCTCTCTTCCTCATCATCTCTGCACATGCTATACACACTACAATCTCTGCACATGCTATACACACTACAATCTCTGCACATGCTATACACACTACAATCTCTGCACATGCTATACACACTACAATCTCTGCACATGCTATACACACTACAATCTCTGCACATGCTATACACACTACAATCTCTGCATATGCTATACACACTACAATCTCTGCACATGCTATACACACTACAATCTCTGCACATGCTATATACATAACAATCTCTGCACATGCTATACACACTACAATTTCTTCACATGCTATACACACTACAATCGCAGCACATGCTATACACACTACAATTTCTGCACATGCTATACACACTACAATCGCAGCACATGCTATACACACTACAATTTCTGCACATGCTATACACACTACAATCGCAGCACATGCTATACACACTACAATTTCTGCACATGCTATACACACTACAATCGCAGCACATGCTATACACACTACAATTTCTGCACATGCTATACACACTACAATCACTTCAGCGTAAAACGAGCTTGTAGCTTGCAGAATCTTTTCATGTTCCTTATCTTCTATACTCATGCTAGAATCATTCTAGCAGTACAACTGCAACTTATAATTTGCACAATATGTCTATGTTCTTTATTTTCTGTTCTCTTCACTTGTTTGTGTTTTTACTATTGTTTTCCATAATAAATAAGTAGATTTAATTTATCTTCTTTTGTAATAGTTGTTTCTGTGTTTATATTTTCTGTTGAAACATTTCTTATTCGGATTTCTCAGCTGCCCTGTCCTAGTAAAAGGTAAGTTCGTGCCTGTTGCTTGAACCCATATCATTGTTTACTTGATGAAACTGCGTTATAGAGATAAAACAAATGCGATCATGTTCACCATAACAATGCTCTTTGGCTTGCCTCTTTCAGACTTCGGTGATAGTTTCAGCATCAGTTTGTCCAGAGAAGGCCTTTGATCTGCTGACTGCCAATCTGAATGTTCCTCATTGTCTGTTTTTTGTGAGAGTAGATTGTAGGGAATCTTTGATGTCTTAATCCCAATTTCTTTTAGGTCCTCTTTCTGCCCCTTCTAAGAACTATACTCTCCATTATTGTTCTCTCCAAGACATTATGACATTTAACATGGCCAACACGTGTGAGCATTCTTTCCTTAATTCTGTTCACTTCCAAGCTTTTGTTCATTTTCAGTTTTTTTTTAAAAATATATATTATTTTTTCGTTCGCTCGTCTATCTGGATAGTCCCAGTGATTTTGCTACATTTCAGATATTACAATTTTTTTCTCATTTGCAATCAGGTCTCAGATTCGTATATTGTACAAGCCTTTAGTATCCTCAGCTTGATATTTTTTTAAGAAAATGATGTCTTTGCTATGAATAGTTTACGTTTACCATGTAACTAACATGCAATAATAATAAAGTCAGTCATTACACAAGCAAATCAGCTTCTGTATCATTCCCATTTAATTAGCTGCATTTGAATATTCTGTTATCACTTTGGGAATTCCCCATGTTGAATATCAGCAAAGAGTTTCCTGAGATCTAGTGTTAACAACTTTCTGCAGAGTACCCTGGCAACGAGAATGTCACACAGTATCGACGTTATTTTCATAAATGTATGCTACTACACACGATTCCCTCACATTTAATATTGTACAGGAAGAGCATTCGATTGCTACATAGATTTATGTAAGTTGCATCGCAAGATCGATTGCCAATTAATTGATCTCGCTTCATGATTTATTTAGTGAGCGTATTGGTTGTCACAAGTTGCATGTATTTGTTAGACACGTATCAAGGAGGTTTTGTAGCACATTCGTAATGTGTAAAGTTGATTGCTATGTATAAAAAGGAAATGTTCTATCCACGGCTTGCTAGGCGTACGGGGAATATGGTTTTAGTGGCCATATTTTTCTATGACCACAGCACACCTTTGGGTGATGCGGTCGGCATCACGCCAGACCGCCTTTACTTTCCAGAAAAATCTATGTTACCCAATTTTAGAGTCTGGGTGAACCCGGAGCCAGCCTTATTCATCAGAAAAAAAAAAATCAACCACTGCTGGGGATCGACTGGACCCTTCTGGTCAGGAGGCGAGCACACTAATCATTCGACCACCGAGGCTCCAACATCCACACATAGCAGTGTTATGTGCTAAAGATGAATATATGTAAAGATTGTTCCACTGTAAGATTTGTCGATATATGTAAAGATTGTTGCACTGTAAGATTTGTCGATATATGTAAAGATTGTTGCACTGTAAGATTTGTCGATATATGTAAAGATTGTTGCACTGTAAGATTTGTCGATTTATGTAAAGATTGTTCCACTGTAAGATTTGTCGATTTATGTAAATATTGTTGCACTGTAAGATTATTCGATATATATAAGGTTGACTACCTCTTTTGCAAAGATAGTACATATGTTAAAAGTGTTTTTCTTGAAATTTGACTCGTTGGGACACCACTGACATACTTTGTTAACCCTTCCCATTTCTCTGGGACAATGCAAAGTCGAGACCTGTCCACTCATCTATTTCATCTTCCCAACCCTCTCTGTCTACCTCTCCTTCCCACTGACACAAGATGGTTGTAATATGTAAAGTTGGCTGATTGATGTAAAGTTGATTGATTGATGCAAAGTTGGCTGATTGATGTAAAGTTGATTGATTGATGCAAAGTTGGCTGATTGATGTAAAGTTGGCTAATTGATGTAAAGTTGGCTGATTGGCATGAAGTTAGCTGATTGATGTAAAGTTAGCTGATTGATGCAAAGTTGGCTGATTGATGTAAAGTTGACTGATTGATGTAAAGTTGGCTGATTGATGTAAAGTTGGCTAATTGATGTAAAGTTGGCTGATTGGCATGAAGTTAGCTGATTGATGTAAAGTTAGCTGATTGATGTAAAGTTGTGTGATTGGCATAAAAGTTGGTCGATTAATGTAAAGTTGGCTGATTGGCATGAAGTTAGCTGATTGATGTAAAGTTGGCTGATTGATGTAAAGTTGGCCGATTAATGTAACTTGGCTGATTGGCATGAAGTATGCTGATTGATGTAAAGTTGGCTGATTGGCATGAAGTATGCTGATTGATGTAAACTTGGCTGATTGGCATGAAGTATGCTGATTGATGTAAACTTGGCTGATTGGCATGAAGTATGCTGATTGATGTAAAGTTGACTTTCTTCTTCTTCTTTCCTTCCTCATTTACCTTTCAGCGTCGAGGGGAGATACAATTCGCGGTCTTCTGCTCTTCTGTTCGCCTCTGCTGCTGGTATATTTCCTAGTGCTTCTAATATTCCATCAATCCATCTTTTTCGTGGTCGACCATTGGTTCTGGTATTCTCGCAACGTTTCTTGAGGGCTCATTGTGTTGTTTCTTGATCACTCTGCCTTGTCACGTGGCCAAACCATTTTATCTGTTGTTTCTATATATATTCTATGGCGGGGGCTATTCCTAGATTTTTTTCAGTTCTTCATTTCTGATATTATCTCTCAGACTGTTTCCTTTCATTCGTCTGACACACTTAATCTTAGTAGAGGTTATTTTTCTTATTGTTCTTGCATCTAGGGTCCAGGTCTGGCATTGGTAGCACATCGGTGGGATGAAGATTGTATTAAAAATTGTTGTGTGAAAGATTGTTTCATTATATTGTTTGTTATAAGTAAAATTAGTTGCTATATTTAACATTATTGTCAATGCCTAAAGTTGGTTGCTACCTGCAAAAATTCACAATTATGTTGCGAGAGACTATCAAGCAGTGTTTAGGTGAAGTATAGAGAGGAAAAGTGATCTTTTGTTTTTCAATGACCATTTAAAAATCTTATTTGCCATAGACGGGATTGCTAACAAGTTCTCTTTCCGAAAGTAGAAAAAAAAACCTGCTGCAGAAACAAGTCAATTTTTTAAGAAATCTAAAATTTATTACAGGAACTACCAGTGAAAGATCACGTAATGATAATAGGAAAATATGTGACACATAGTGTAAGGTCACATTTTCAAAAAAGCAAAATATGTGACACATAGTGAAAGGTCACATTTTCAAAAAAAAGTAAAATATGTGACACATAGTGAAAGGTCACATTTTCAAAAAAAGTAAAATATGTGACACATAGTGAAAGGTCACATTTTCAAAAAAAGTAAAATATGTGACACATAGTGAAAGGTCACATTTTCAAAAAAAGTAAAATATGTGACACATAGTGAAAGGTCACATTTTCAAAAAAAGTAAAATATGTGACACATAGTGAAAGGTCACATTTTCAAAAAAAAAAGTAAAATATGTGACACATAGTGAAAGGTCACATTTTCAAAAAAAAGTAAAATATGTGACACATAGTGAAAGGTCACATTTTCAAAAAAAGTAAAATATGTGACACA
The DNA here is from genome assembly GCA_032433765.1 of Megaustenia siamemsis. Taxonomy (NCBI): domain Eukaryota; kingdom Metazoa; phylum Mollusca; class Gastropoda; order Stylommatophora; family Ariophantidae; genus Megaustenia; species Megaustenia siamemsis. The sequence continues at coordinate 21,229,836 of JAVIAB010000124.1, forward strand.
TAGTGAAAGGCCACATTTTCAAAAAAAGTAAAATATGTGACACATAGTGAAAGGTCACAGTAAGCGATCGACTGATGACTTTCTAGATCAAAGTAAAAGATATCATGCTCATAGAGAAATAGTAAACGATAGATGATGATACCGAGGATGACTTGTATCAGACTTTAGATGAAAGCATTAATAATTATTACAGTAATTATAAACCTTCTCTATAACGTGTAACTCTAACATTTAAAAAAAATCAATTTTAAAGTCAGCTTGACACTGTTACGAGTGATTCCTAGAAAAATTTGAACACGTGACAATTTCGCCAATGATTGCTTTTATCTCAAGCCACTAATTTTTGAGGCGCACTATTATTACAGTACAGAAACATTGGAATCCCCGTTACAGTACTTGATGTTAAATATCGCTTCTCATGGTCGAGAGTTATGTCCTTAAAAAGAGTATACTTTTTATGTAACTGCAAATACGTTCTTTGAAGTCCAGATTTTGCATTTCGGTGTTTCTAAACCTTTTATGAATCGCGAACCTCATTTACTTGTATAATAGCAAAACAAGATGCAATCTTAATTGTTAAAACCCTAATAAAGCGATTCCCTTGAATAATAGCCAGACAACATACGATCCTCTTCAACAATGCCAAGCAATTCATAACACTCTACAATAATACCAAGCAATTCGTAACACTCTACAATAATACCAAGCAATTCGTACCACTCTTCAATAATACCAAGAAATTCGTAACTCTTTTCAATAATACCAAGCAATTCCTAACACTCGTCAACAATGCCAAGCAATTCGTACCACTCTACAACAATGCCAAGCAATTCGTACCACTCTACAACAATGCCAAGCAATTCGTACCACTCTATAACAATGCCAAGCAATTCGTACCACTCTACAACAATGCCAAGCAATTCGTACCACTCTACAACAATGCCAAGCAATTCGTACCACTCTACTACAATGTAAGCAATTCGTACCACTCTACAACAATACCAAGCAATTCGTACCACTCTACAACAATGTAAGCAATTCGTACCACTCTACAACAATGCCAAGCAATTCGTACCACTCTACAACAATACCAAGCAATTCGTACCACTCTACAACAATACCAAGCAATTCGTACCACTCTACAACAATGCCAAACAATTCGTACCACTCTACAACAATGCCAAGCAATTCGTACCACTCTACAACAATACCAAGCAATTCGTACCACTCTACAACAATGCCAAGCAATTCGTACCACTCTACAACAATACCAAGCAATACGTACCACTCTACAACAATACCAAGCAATTCGTACCACTCTACAACAATACCAAGCAATTCGTACCACTCTACAACAATACCAAGCAATTCGTACCACTCTACAACAATGCCAAGCAATTCGTACCACTCTACAACAATACCAAGCAATTCGTACCACTCTACAACAATACCAAGCAATTCGTACCACTCTACAATAATGCCAAGCAATTCGTACCACTCTACAACAATTCCAAGCAATTCGTACCACTCTACAACAATGCCAAGCAATTCGTACCACTCTACAACAATGCCAAGCAATTCGTACCACTCTACAACAATACCAAGCAATTCGTATCACTCTACAACAATACCAAGCAATTCGTACCACTCTACAACAATAACAAGCAATTCGTACCACTCTACAACAATACCAAGCAATTCGTACCACTCTACAACAATGCCAAGCAATTCGTACCACTCTACAACAATGCCAAGCAATTCGTACCACTCTTCAATAATGCCAAGCAATTCGTACCACTCTACAATAATGCCAAGCAATTCGTACCACTCTACAATAATACCAAGCAATTCGTACCACTCTTCAATAATGCCAAGCAATTCGTACCACTCTACAACAATGCCAAGCAATTCGTACCACTCTACAACAATACCAAGCAATTCGTACCACTCTACAACAATACCAAGCAATTCGTACCACTCTACAATAATGCCAAGCAATTCGTCCCACTCTTCAATAATGCCAAGCAATTCGTACCACTCTACAACAATGCCAAGCAATTCGTACCACTCTACAACAATGCCAAGCAATTCGTACCACTCTACAACAATGCCAAGCAATTCGTACCACTCTACAACAATACCAAGCAATTCGTACCACTCTACAACAATACCAAGCAATTCGTACCACTCTACAACAATACCAAGCAATTCGTACCACTCTACAACAATGCCAAGCAATTCGTACCACTCTACAACAATGCCAAGCAATTCGTACCACTCTTCAATAATGCCAAGCAATTCGTACCACTCTACAATAATGCCAAGCAATTCGTACCACTCTACAATAATACCAAGCAATTCGTACCACTCTTCAATAATGCCAAGCAATTCGTACCACTCTACAACAATGCCAAGCAATTCGTACCACTCTACAACAATACCAAGCAATTCGTACCACTCTACAACAATACCAAGCAATTCGTACCACTCTACAATAATGCCAAGCAATTCGTCCCACTCTTCAATAATGCCAAGCAATTCGTACCACTCTACAACAATGCCAAGCAATTCGTACCACTCTACAACAATGCCAAGCAATTCGTACCACTCTACAACAATGCCAAGCAATTCGTACCACTCTACAACAATACCAAGCAATTCGTACCACTCTACAACAATACCAAGCAATTCGTACCACTCTACAATAATGCCAAGCAATTCGTACCACTCTTTAATAATGCCAAGCAATTCGTACCATCCTTCTATAAGAGCTACTTGAAGGAAAAAAAAGTTTGAAAAAACTTGGCTGTAAAAACATAATTGTAATTAAACACGGTCGCAGTAACAACACCCCTACTCCCTAGATACAACCTTAGCGACCCATTTCTACGGGTCGCGATCTACAGATAAGGAATCGAGGTTGTTCTATGTGATGTCTTGTGTCTTAAGTTACACTTGTTGAAACGCGTGTGATGTTTACACTTGTTGAAACAGCGTTTGCTGTTTACTTCAGTAACCTTTCATTAAAAAACGTATTTTAAAAAAATGAATCGACATCTAAGCTTTCCTGGACAGCGTTAAAGGCATATTTTGACAAATGCAGCAGCCTATCAAAGTCACATTGTGATTTATGAGATTTTGTTTTACTTCTTTACCCAGTTCGGAGCTTCAGTTTTGTTTTTCGAAATGATAAAAAAAAAAAGGAAAACATGCAATTCTTTGCTGTTCTGTCTCTAAATGGAGCTCAACAGAAGAGTGGTCGCATTGAAGCAGTCGACGTTGCGTTGCGGAGTAGTTTCCCTATAAGGCGCTGGTAACCTGCTCTTTTTGTGACACATCCAAAAGAGCATCATCCGAACAAGGGAGATGAATTAGAAAGAGACGGGAAATGGATCTCCCATCGGCAGCAATTATTATGTCTATCTCCAAATTGTTCTAGATCATTCCGGCCGTATCCGTAAGTAGAATAGCCATATACGCACTTGTGCGAGAGCTAAATCAACAATCCGACTAAATGGGTGACGTAACGACAGACATTTATTTCTCAAACGTAACCTTGATTCAACACGACGCTAAGAAAATACACTACCTAGAAAGAGTTATTAAGACCTTTTTCCACAAGGAGCCGAGAGGTAGAAGAAGAAGAAGAAGAGGAAAAGAGACTTTCACAAGAGAAGATAAAAAAGACACGAAAACAAGAAATATACCCTACTCAGAACCATCAATAGAGAATAGGTTTTAAAAAATACATACGATCCTCAAGAACCAGCAGTGCAACGTTCAAGGCGCAGATCTAATGCAACTGTTTAATACTCAGTGTTTGACCTGAATGAAACTTGATAGTGATTCATTTAAAAAGACAAGTAAAATTGATTGGGTATAAATATTTATGAGCAAGTGTCTGGGAAAAGAAAGAGCACAGAAACAAGTGTAGGGCTGGAGAAAGGAATTTGTGAGGAAAGATAGGGATATTGAATATCAAAGCGCTTGCAAATACATCATAATTAAATATCAAGTCGTAAATTGATAGACAATAACGGAGTGATTTCGTTATTAATTTATTACTACAGTCAAAATATGCTAGGAATGATATTAAAATATTATAACGCAGTAGTTATCACCAAGTTCAGCCCAGTTCACAGGTCAAAGTTTATAACCTTTAGGTAAATGGTTCGATAGAGATCAGAAATACTGGTAGAACATTCCACGGCTGGCGAGATCAGTGGTGAACTTTCCAAACCTCAAGGGACGGGAGATATCGAATGATCAGACATGCATGCAGACACGGACAATAGACAGACTCACCGACAGGCAAACATGGCGCACGACAGTATGTTTCAATAAAGCTTCCTTTCATGATCAATAGCAGCAAGGTCTGATGGGGAATGCTAAACTTTCAACGTGGAAATAGTAATAAATAGACTTTTTGTGTGAGATCTCAGTAAATTTAATGTCACCAGTTGCAGATTTTTAGGAACTCATCTCTGTGGAAAATATGAAATCTGATGTTTGAGGAAGTTAGCCATTTCTTCTGTTTCTGCTTCTCCTTCTTCGTTCTGAAGTTTGGAATATCAGTATCAAAGCAAATTTCAGTAAAATTCTACAATGTATTTCCAACAAACTCCTGAAATTCCACAATTTAGTTAATGTCTTTATTAGCCAGATTTAGTTTTGCTTTGATATGTATAGGTTGTCAAACTGGAGAATGTTTTCTAAAGCTCGAAATTGGCTGAACTCGGAAGTAATGGTTGGAGTGTCTGAGGAGGTGAGGGTTGACATAATTTTTCTCTCTCCATTTTTCTTCCAGAGCAAGTGGAAATAAGAATATACGTTCTGACAGGTCTGCAGTAGCAGACGCAGCGAATATAGGACGAACTAATGGATCGTGCTAAAACACCGTAACGGAGGCTGAAAGAATAAGCGCTTCACGTAAGAACGTCAAATCTGCTTCCTCGACTCGACTGGAAGAACAGCTAGTCCGATGAGGAGAAGTCAAACAAGAGCGACTTGCAGAGACCCACAGGGGACTACTAAACCAACATAGACCGAACCAAAGTCTTGACTATAATGGAAGAGAACCACAAAGTGTTGACTAAAATGAAAGAGAACCACAAAGTGTTGACTATAATGGACGAGAACCACAAAGTGTTGACTATAATGGAAGAGAACCACAAAGTATTGACTATAATGAAAGAGGACCACAAAGTGTTGACTATAATGAAAGAGGACCACAAAGTGTTAACTAAAATGGAAGAGAACCACAAAGTGTTGACTATAATGAAAGAGGACCACAAAGTGTTAACTAAAATGGAAGAGAACCACAAAGTGTTGACTAAAATGGAAGAGAACCACAAAGTGTTGACTATAATGGAAGAGAACCACAAAGTGTTGACTAAAATGGAAGAGAACCACAAAGTGTTGACTATAATGGAAGAGAACCACAAAGTGTTGACTAAAATGGAAGAGAACCACAAAGTGTTGACTAAAATGGAAGAGAACCACAAAGTGTTGACTATAATGGAAGAGAACCACAAAGTGTTGACTATAATGGAAGAGGACCAAAGTATTGACTAGAAGTCAAACAAGAACGACTTGCAAAGACCCACAATGGACTACTAAAGCAACAGAGAGACCGTGTCATCAGTTGCAGCACGCTCAAGCATGTACTTAATATGGGGTCTCAGCTTTTATACTCGAATACAATTTCTATGTGCAAGGAATGTGTTTTGATGACTAATTTAACTTACTTTGCTGAAGATTAATGACACGACCAAAAAAATGTTCACAAACAAAAATGTATGGATTATCTGCTGCCTTAGTATGCTGCCTAAGTTTGTTTTCTGCCTTTAGTATATTTTCTAATTATGTTGCCTTAGTCTGTTGTCTAAGTCTTTGTCTATTTCTGTTGTCTTAGGCTGCTGCCTAAACTTGTTCTCTATTTATGTTGTTTAAATATGTTGTCTAATTCTGTTGTCTAATTCTGTTGTCTAGGCCTATTGTCTAAGTCTGTTGTCTAAGTCTGTTGTCTAACTCTGTTGTCTAATTCTGTTGTCTAGGCCCATTGTCTAAGTCTGTTGTCTAAGTCTGTTGTCTAATTCTGTTGTCTAATTCTGTTGTCTAGGCCCATTGTCTAAGTCTGTTGTCTAAGTCTGTTGTCTAAGTCTGTTGTCTAAATCTGTTGTCTAAGTCTGTTGTCTAAGTTTGTTGTCTAATTATGTTGTCTAATTCTGTTGTCTAAGTCTATTGTCTAAATCTGTTGTCTAATTCTGTTGTCTAAATCTGTTGTCTAATTCTGTTGTCTAAGTTTGTTGTCTAATTCTGTTGTCTAATTCTGTTGTCTAAATATGTTGTCTAAGTCTGTTGTCTAAGTATGTTGTCTAACTCTGTTGTCTAATTCTGTTGTCTAAGTATGTTGTCTAATTCTGTCGTCTAGGTTTGTTGTCTAATTCTGTTGTATAATTCTGTTGTCTAAATCTGTTGTCTAATTCTGTTGTCTAAATCTGTTGTCTAATTCTGTTGTCTAAATCTGTTGTCTAATTCTGTTGCCTAAGTCTGTTGTCTAATTCTGTTGCCTAAGTCTGTTGTCTAATTCTGTTGTCTAAATCTGTTGTCTAATTATGTTGTCTAAATCTGTTGTCTAATTCTGTTGTCTAAGTCTGTTGTCTAATTCTGTTGTCTAAATCTGTTGTCTAATTCTGTTGTCTAAATCTGTTGTCTAATTCTGTTGCCTAAGTCTGTTGTCTAATTCTGTTGCCTTAGTTTGTTGTCTAATTCTGTTGTCTAAGTCTGTTGTCTAAATCTGTTGTCTAAGTCTGTTGTCTAATTCTGTTGTCTAAGTCTCTTGTCTAAATCTGTTGTCTAAGTCTGTTGTCTAAGTTTGTTCTCTAATTCTGTTCCCTAATTCTGTTGTCTAAGTTTGTTGTCTAATTCTGTTGTGTAAGTTTGTTGTCTAATTCTGTTGTCTAATTCTGTTGTCTAATTCTGTTGCCTAAGTCTGTTGTCTAAGTTTGTTGTCTAAGTTTGTTGTCTAATTCTGTTGTCTAAGTTTGTTGTCTGATTTAATGATGCCTATGCCTGTTTCGTTCGAATCTCTGTTTATTTCTAAAAAAGTAGAAGATGACCTCTCCATGTCTAGGACCCTGACACAATTATATAAACCATTACCTTCATGTCTGCCTGGAACTACAAACTAATGTTGCAATATGTTATTGCAACTAGAGCCTCTATTTTGAAAACCCATTTTATTTTGAAAAAAAAAAAAAAAACTATTTAGAATCTGAAATGCAGCAGAGGCATCGGAAAGTAGAATAAGTAAACCAGTAGAATAAGGTTACCTCGCGTTGTGCGCCTCTGCAACTTGTTGCCCGCTTGTCGTGTTACTATTTCCTCAGTTTATGCAGACAACATCCCAGAGCGGACGTGGCTGGTAAATACGAACACAGGCGGCATCGATTCTGTGCAAAGTTGATTATTATTTTATGTTCTCACAAAGGCTTGACAGAAAGCAATAGACACTAGATAAGGCTGGCTGGTGGAGAATAAGGGCAGGGGCGTGACATCGGGAGGTAGTTTCACAATCCTTCCTTCCTTCTCCCCCACACTCTCTTCCCCTACCCTCAATCAAGGGCGGATTTAATTATTCAATGCGCTGGGCTGAATTGTTGCTTGCCTTACTACCCAGATTTCATGTCGTTACCACTTCTCTTTTATTTCTCAACTGTACTATTTATCAGAACATATCTATTTTGTTATTGTCAGACACTATGCAATCCATTTTTGATAATACATGTAGAAGCAAGAAAAAGAGTTCTTAAATGTTATGTAGAGCCAGTCTTAACATATGGGTGTGAATCATGGACAATAGGACAACAGACAAGAGAATCACTGGCGGTCGTAGAAATGTGGTTTTACAGAAGAATGTTGAGAAAACCATGGACAGCTAAGAAGAGTAATGAAGACGTTAATGAACTTCAAAGTCAAGAAAGTATTTAAGCACGAGAGTGTATCGCCTCACTTTATCTCATTAAGCCTAACCCTATCTCACCACACCTAATCTTATTTCACCACATTTCTTATTTCGTCTCATCACATGTCACCAAACCTTATCTTATTTCACCACATTTCCTATTTCCTGTCATCACATGCCACAACACCTCATCTTATTTCACCACATTTCCTATTTCCTGTCATCACATGTCACTGCACTTCATCTCGCCGTACCTCACCTCATCTCACTAAACACTTAACTCCACATTATCTCGCCTGTTTTCCCCCACCATCACACATCACCACACATCACCATAACTTAACACACCCTGCTTCATAAGACGCAATGCAAAGACATTATAGTTACAAGAATCAAATTTGTAGTGAGATGGAAGCAATAGTTTAGCATTTTTCAGTAGCTGGAAAACTGTGTACAAAGATGGAGGTCGTGTTTACTTTCCGTCATGCTTGGACCTTTTGGCTGACAACTTTACCCAGAGGCTCGCTTAGTGACAAGCCTAGACGGGGAAACTATCCATTGATGTTGTCGATTCTTGTGGTATTATAATGAGTCATGGGGAAATAAGCAAGGAAACTAAACTTGGGATATTCAACTCAAACGTATTATCAACCCTTACCTATGAATGTGAAAGTTGGAAAACAATAAAAGCGATTGAGAGGAAACTAAACGCTTTTGAAGACAAATGCCTAAGAAAAATACTGTGCACAGTGAAACGAATTCAATACTAATCATCATCATCATCATTGAGTGCCGTCTCCGCAACGAAGGTTGGCTACCATGGAGCGCCATTTTGCTCTATCTCTTGCTTTGATGGTGCAGGTTGTCATCGGTTGATTTGTCCATCTTTTGATGTTACTCGTCCATGTTAATCTTGGTCTGCCTCTGCCTCTTTTACCTTGTATTTTCTCCTCCAGGATCACTTTCAGTAGGCTGTTGTGTCTTTTAACATGGCCTAAGAATCGCAATACTAATATAGAGATAAAAGTGGGAGCCGCGATAGCTCAGTGGTTAGTGATCTGGGCTACAAAGGACAAGAGGTATGGTTCGATCGCAACCGACGGCCTCCGGTTCACCCAACTTTTAATGGGTACCGGATTTTTTTCTGGGAAAGTAAAGTGGCACGGGCGTAATACCGGCCACATTACCCCAAAAATCATGCGTTGAGGGTCTGTAAAATATAGGGTCACTAACACCATATTCCCTATACGCCACTTGGCGTGACGGGAGTACTTTACTTTTTTTTTTTATAGAGATAAAAGTAATGGTCATGCAACCAACGATCTCATCTATCATTAGCAAGGGGAAATGGACATATGTCGGACATATGTTAAGAGAAGAGACAACAAGATAATTCCCAAACATTCTCTGTTATGGGTAACATCAGGATACAGAAAAAGAGAAAGACCTAAAGAGGCACTGAAAAGAATGCAAGAGCCTGTGAGCAAACACCCTTCGGCCCAATGCCATGTAATGCTATCTGCAGGTATTTCTGAGTTCCCTTATAGTTCCGTACAAGGTGTTCCATTTATCAGGTCTTTCAGGAAGTAGATTTGCTCTTATATAAGTGAGCTTTGGAAAGTCAAAAAGGTGATGTTCTACTGTTACATGTGGGTGTTCACAGAGTGGACATGCTGGAGTTTGGCTTCGCTGCATTCTGTTGATTTGGTTGTTCAATGGTACATGACGGATGTCAGTCTGAGGATGATGGTTTTGTCTCTTTTTTTTAAATTGTTAATGTTGTCATGGGATGATGGTTTTGTCTCATCTTTTTAAATTGTTAATGTTGTCATGGGATGATAGTTTTGTCTCATCTTTTTAAATTGTTAATGTTGTCATGGGATGATGGTTTTGTCTCTTCTTTTTAAATTGTTAATGTTGTCATGGGGATTTGGCCTTGACTTGTATTTAAAGAGCTATTTCCCTGTTTTTTCCATAGCTCACCCATTCAGCCAATTATCTCTACTCCTAAAGTTTAGAATTTGTTTGGCTGTTTAATAAAATGTCGGTGTTAAATTGTGAAGGACATATGTTTAACAAGCAGTACAAGTCCAGCTACATCTTCATGTGAGGTAATCCTAGTTCTTGTGAAAGCAGCAATAGATGTGGCAGTAGTGGTATTATCAGTAGCAGCAGTTGTAATTAATGTAGTTGTAGCAGTAGTAAAAATAGTAATAGTAGTAGGATGAGCAGTAATAGATGTGGCAATAGTGACAGTAGTGGTATTATCAGTAGCAGCAGTTGTAGTTAATGTAGTTGCAGCAGTAGTAAAAATAGTAATAGTAGTAGGATGAGCAGTAATAGATGTGGCAGTAGTGGTATTATCAGTAGCAGCAGTTGTAGTTAATGTAGTTGCAGCAGTAGTAAAAATAGTAATAGTAGTAGGATGAGCAGTAATAGATGTGGCAATAGTGACAGTAGTGGTATTATCAGTAGCAGCAGTTGTAGTTATTGTTACAGTAGTAGTAGTAGTAGTAGTAGTAGTAGAAGTTGTTGTTGTCCTAATAGTAATTACAATAATAGTAGTGGTAGTAATAGTTGTTGCAATATCAGTTGTGGCGGTGGTAGTAGTAATGGTTTTTAGTAGCAGTAGTGGCAGCTGTGGCATGAATTGTGGTAGTAGTGTTAGAAGTAGTAAAAGGGGTAGTCGTGGCCGTGGGAACAGTGGTAGTGGTATTAGTAGTGGTAGTAAAGTAAGTAAAGTACCCCCGTCACGCCAAGTGGCGTAAAGGGAAATATGGTGGACACATGATTTTTTTTTTTTTTTTTTTTGGGGGGGGGGGAGAGGGGGTGTTAATGCGGTCGGTATTATGCCCGTGCTGCTTTACTTTCGCAGAAAAAAATCCGGTACTCATTTTAAGGCTGGGTGAACCCGGAAGCCGTCGGTTGGGATTGAACCCTACCACTTGCCCTTTGTAGTCCAGTTCACTAACCACTGAGCTATCGCGGCTCCCTAGTAGTGGTATAGAAGGGAATAGTGTTAGTAGTTGTAGGAATGGTGGTAGGTGGTAGTAGTAGTGTTAGTGATGGTAGTAATAGTAGTTATTGCAGTCGTAGGTAGAAATAGCAGTAGTAGAAGTAATAGTGGTAACAGTTGTAGTTCTTGTAATTGTGATAGTAGGAATATAAGTAGTAGCAACAGTGGTGTAGTTAGTAGAAGAGTGGTAGAACTAGTAGAAATGATACTAGTGGTTGTGGCAGTAGTAGCAGCAGCAGTAGCAATAGTAGTAGTAGTAGTAGTAGTAGTAGTAGTAGCAATAGTAGTAGTAGTAGTAATAGTAGTAGTAGTAGTAATAGTAGTAGTAGTAGTAGTAATAGTCGTAGTAGTAGTAATAGTAGTAGTAGTAATAATAGTAATAGTAGTAGTAGTAGTAATAGTAGTAGTAGTAATAGTAGTAGTAGTAATAGTAGTAATAGTAGTAGTAGTAGTAATAGTAGTAGTAGTAGTAGTAATAGTAGTAGTAGTAGTAATAGTAGTAGTAGTAGTAGTAGGTAGCAGCAGCAGCAGCAGCAGTAGTAGCAGCAGTAATAGTAGTAGTAGTAGTAATAGTAGTAGTAGTAGTAGTAGCAGCAGCAGCAGCAGTAGTAGCAGCAGTAATAGTAGTAGTAGCAGTAGTAATAGTAGTAGTAGTAATAATAATAGTAGTAGTAGCAGTAGCAGCAGCAGCAGCAGTAGTAGCAGCAGTAATAGTAGTAGTAGTAGTAATAGTAGTAGTAGTAGTAGCAGCAGCAGCAGCAGTAGTAGCAGCAGTAATAGTAGTAGTAGCAGTAGTAATAGTAGTAATATTAGTAGTAGCAGCAGTAGTAATAGTAGTAGTAGTAGTAGTAGTAATAGTAGTAGTAGTAATAGTAGTAGTAGTAGTAATAGTAATAGTATTAGTAGCAGCAGTAGTAGTAATAGTAATAGTAGTAGTAGTAGTAGTAATAGTATAGTAGTAGTAGTAGTAGTAGTAGTAGTAGTAGTAATAGTAGTAGTAATAGTAGTAGTAGTAGTAGTAATAGTAGTAGTAATAGTAGTAGTAGTAGTAGTAGTAGTAGTAGTAGTAGTAGTAGTAGTAATAGTAATAGTATTAGTAGCAGCAGTAGTAGCGGTAGTAGTAATAGTAGTAGTAATAGTAGTTGTGGCATTGTTGGTACCGCTAGCAGCAGTAGTAGACATTATAAACTGTTCTATAATGACGGAAAGATAAGCCAGTCAGAACTAGTTCTTTCGTTCCTTAACGAACGCTACTTTTTTTTTTCTTTCCTTCACGAAAACTCAAGAGAAGCAACTCTGGAGATATGCTGAATTCAGCATTCGAAACCGAAAACGACTTCCGGCTTTGCATATCTGCTTCTGCCATCTTGAATATTAAACGTGAGGGACGATACTCCCAGATCCCAAGCCGACGTCACCTGCTAAAGTCTATTTCCGCGTGCGTGCTTTTACAGTGACCATTAATACAAAGTTCGTTATTTCTTAAACTCGTTTAATGGATTGACGTTTTTTCAACTTTTTTTGATGGAAAAATGACGTGTTATACAAATACGTCACGTTATTTATTTCTTAAAATAACATTTTTAAAACTGAGTTATTTTTCAATAATTAATTAACAATGCATTCTGTCGAATAGAGAGCCGCGAAAGCTCAGTGGTTAATGAACAGTTGCATTAAGGACAAGTGGTCGGGTTCGATCCTAATCGACGGCTTCTGGGTTCACACAGCCTTAAATGGGTACCAGATTTTTTTTTTTTTTTTTGTGGGGCGGGAAGTAAAGCGGCACGGGCGTAATACTGACCACAAAAATCATGTGCTGAATCATCTGTACAAATTATGGTCACTAACACCATATTCCCTATACGCCAGGCGTGACGGGGCTCTTTACTTTACTTTTTTTTTTACTGTCGAATGAATAACTGAGAAGGGTGTTTTAATTTCGTAAATAAATAGATTTGCCAGAGACAAAGACACGAACACGTATGCTAAATAATAGGACACAAATAATAATAAACGAATATTATTATAGAGGGAAACTTCCGAAACAAATAATCAGCGAAATAAAATCAGCAATACTTAATGACTAATCTACTTAAAATAACTATGAGAGAAAAAAGCTAGGGAATAACTCTCACCATGCAATACCTAAAAAAACAACAGATATGCAGAGACACCCTGATGTGTATAGCCAGGTTCGAGAGAAACAATAAAAACCTACAACAAATTGCAAGAAGGGGTAATCTGATTTATAGAAATAGACTCGGTCGAGCCAAATTTTCAATCGTTTAGCTTCTCCATATTCTCTATGGAGTTAGCCGTCTGCGTTTATGACAATTCAATATTGAGCTCTTGATGTGCTTGAGTCGGTTGTGGTTAAATGCGTAGAGCGCTGGTTTCCTCATCGGGTGGTTTGGAATGGACAATCAACAGTGTTCTCTGAGTTTTATCACACGGCAATACGATTCTCACCGTCGAGTTTGTCGTTTTATTTATCATACGGCAATACGATTCTCATCCAAAGAAATTAGGTTAAATACAAAAATAAAAATTTTCAACTCAAATGTTAAGTCGGTCCTATTATATGGCTGTGAAACATGGAGAATAACAAAATTGACAATCACGAAGGTACAGACTTTCATTAATGGATGCTTACGCAGAATAAAGGGATGGAAATAGCAGGACAAAGTCACTAACGTGGAATTATGGAAATGTACCGGTCAAATACCAGTGGATAAAGAGATACAGCGTAGACGATGGCGATGGATAGGACACACACTACGGAAGCCAACTGAGAGTATTACACAACAGGCCCTTTTTTGGAATCCCCAGGGGAAAAGACAAAGAGGAAGACCAAGGAATTCTTGGAGAAGACAGACAGAAGCAGAGATGAAGATGATGGGGAAGACATGGAATGGTCTTAACAGAATTGCAAAAAACAGAACGACTTGGAAAGTGTTTGTTGAAGACCTATGCTCCACTGGGAGCTAAAAGGTAGAAGAAGAATACGATTCTCACCGTCGAGTTTGTCGTTTCACAAACAAGGCGACCTGGTGTAGGACTGACAGCATCATAACAAATAAATGTCTGATGATGGCATTTGAAACAAATATAGCACCCACCATATTCTTGTATAAAGTATGAGAACACACTCAGGGGATCATAGGAGTTGTTTATTTGTCATTTTTTTGTGAGTGCTGTAATATAAACACTTCCTCCTATGATTCCCTGAATTATCGCCTCGGAAGTTTCCCTCTATAATTATATTCATTATTACTATTTGTCTCCAGTATGAGAACACACTGTCTTGTTACTTCACCTTTTACTAACATTTAACACCTTTCTTCTTCTTTCCTTCCTCACTTTCCTTTCGTTGTCAAGGGGAGATATATAATTTTCGGTCTTTTACTTGTATGTTGGCCTTTCCTGCTATTACATTTCCCACTGTTTCTAATATTCCGTTAATCCATCTTTTACTTGTATGTTGGCCTTTCCTGCTATTACTTTTCCCACTGTTTCTAATATTCCGTTAATCCATCTTTTTCGTGGTCGGCCCTTGGGTCTGGTGTTCTCACACCGTTTATTGAATTATCGTTGTGTAGTGATTAGATCATTCAGCCTTATCACATGGCAAAAGCATTTTATCTGTTGTTTCCTTAGGTATTGCATGGCGGGAATAATTGCTAGTTTTTAATCTCTCATCCTTTTAAGTGAGTTAATAATCATCTAAGAGCACTTGAATGTTCTCTGTGATACGGTTTGAGCCATAGAAGAGATGGTTTGTCATCTAATCTCTGTAAACACTGTCTTGATTTAGTTAAGAAAATATATCACACTCTGTGAGAAGCCTTGTAAAAAGAAAGTACATAATCCACACAGGAGTGACATGTTTCCCGTCGAGCAAGTGTTGCACTGATTTAGCTTTAATTCATCCTCTTCTAATTCTTGACAAAGACCCGACAAATTAGTCGCTTCCCTTGCAGCGTCTTCCAGCGTGTTAGCAGAGATTCTTGACAATTCATCATTCTGATTGGTCAATTTTATAGAGCTGACATCAAGACACTCTAGAAACATCAATACAGTGTTCTGATTAGTCAATGTTTCAATAATTAACATCACGACAGTTCTGACATATTAATACAGTATTCTAGGTGTTCAATATTGTAGAGCTGACATCACAACACTCTAGAAACATCAATACAGTATTCTGGATGTTCAATATTGTAGAGCTGACATCACGACACTCTAGAAACATCAATACAGTATTCTAGATGTTCAATATTGTAGAGCTGACATCACGACACTCTAGAAACATCAATACAGTATTCTAGATGTTTAATATTGTAGAGCTGACATCACGACACCCTAGACACATCAATACAGTGTTCTGATTAGTCAATGCTTCAATAATTAACATCACGACAGTTCTGACATATTAATACAGTATTCTGAATGGTCAATACTGTAAAGCTGACATCACGGCACTCCATGTATATTAAGATAGTATTCTGACTAGTCAATGTTTCCATTAATTAACATCACGACACTCCTGACATATCAATTTATGTTCTCAGGCGCTTCCCGTAAAAAAATAATGCACATTTGAAGTCGGGTGTATTGGGCCTAAAGGCGCTGAGATCACAACTTGTCAATCATGATATAATGCATGTGTGTGCACTTAACGGCCTATTGGGAAGGGCGACGACCACTAATCGCCGGACACATGCACATAGACAGTATGATAAGATTATGAGAACTCAAGATAGGAATCTTAGCACGGAAATACCAACAAGAACTTTTGCAAAAATATACATCTACATCGATCATTG
Source organism: Megaustenia siamemsis (assembly GCA_032433765.1). Lineage (NCBI taxonomy): Eukaryota > Metazoa > Mollusca > Gastropoda > Stylommatophora > Ariophantidae > Megaustenia > Megaustenia siamemsis. Next base: position 21,245,644 of record JAVIAB010000124.1, read on the forward strand.
CTTATTAACACATTCACTTAAGTACATGAACGTTGGAAGAAAAAGTAGAAAAATAAAGAGAAAAAAAAAACGATACGATTCTACTATCGGGTTGGGGAAATATTGTGTTAGTTCCTTATATGTTTTCATGGTGGTCTACAAATTATTGTGTTAGTTCCTTACATGTTTTCATGGTTGTCTACAAATTATTGTGTTAGTTCCTTACATGTTTTCATGGTTGTCTACAAATTATTGTGTTAGTTCCTTACATGTTTTCATGGTTGTCTACAAATTATTGTGTTAGTTCCTCACATGTTTTCATGGTTGTGTACAAATTATTGTGTTAGTTCCTTACATGTTTTCATGGTTGTCTACAAATTATTGTGTTAGTTCCTTACATGTTTTCATGGTTATCTACATAATAATGTGTTAGTTCCTTATATGTTTTCATGGTTGTCTACAAATTATTGTGTTAGTTCCTTACATGTTTTCATGGCTATCTACATAATATTATGTAAGTTCCTTACATGTTTTCATGGTTATCTACATAATATTGTGTAAGTTCCTTACATGTTTTCATGGCTATCTACATAATATTGTGTAAATTCCTTACATGTTTTCATGGTTATCTACATAATATTGTGTAAGTTCCTTACATGTTTTCATGGTTATCTACATAATATTGTGTTAGTTCCTTACATGTTTTCATGGTTATCTACAAAATATTGTGTTAGTTCCTTACATGTTTTCATGGTTATCTACATATTATTGTGTAAGTTCCTCACATGTTTTCATGGCTATCTACATAATATTGTGTTAGTTCCTCACATGTTTTCATGGCTATCTACATAATATTGGGTTAGTTCCTCACATGTTTTCATGGCTATCTACATAATATTGTGTTAGTTCCTCACATGTTTTCATGGCTATCTACATAATATTGAGTTAGTTCCTTGCATGTTTTCATGGCTATCCACATAATATTGTGTTAGTTCCTTACATGTTTTCATGGTTATCTACATAATATTGTGTTAGTTCCTTGCATGTTTTCATGGCTATCCACATACTATTGTGTGGTTTCTGGAAGCACTACGCCACGCCGTCCTACTTGTTGTAAGACACGATTTTAATTCCCAGATCGTTTGTCAAACAATACCATATAACAAATTAGAAATGAGCACCCTTCAGCTTATATTCCACCCACCGTCTTATAGAGTGTCATACTCCGCCTCTGCACTTAGAGACTGTTACAACACAATGAGAAACCGCCTGCATTCCAAAATCATTAGAGATACCACATCTGTGTAATTTGGCTCTAGCAGACTGACTGTTGATTTCATAAACGAACACGGTCTGTTATGTCTTACTATTGGCGCGAACTACCAACAGATCAAATGGTGTCGGCATATGATAAAAGATGCCGAACTAAGTCTAATACAACCAGTCACCAACAAACGATACGAGAACACCAGACCAAGAGGCCAACCAAGAAAAAGGTGGATAAACGGAATACTAGAAACACACGTAGGATACAGGAGAATACAGACAAGCGAGAAACAGCGAACCATATCTACTCTCGACTCCGAAAGGCAAAAAAGTATGGAAAGAAAGAAAGGTAAAGCACGAGACCTGAATCGGCGTCGTAGCACGCGAGTTTTCATCCATATGTGCTCGGCTGGCTATCCAGAAGTGGTCGGAGACTTCTGGATAGTGTCGCTTCAAGCATAGAAACTCACGATGCGAGGCGCATTCCTCACCTTCCCAGAATACAATACCCTGGTGCCCATTTCTACCAGCAGGTGGGTCGCCCGCAGGGGTATTTTCCTTTCCAACCACGAGTACAACTCACACTGCTGGTAATCGAACACGGGTTGTCCGTACGTCGGGTGGTTTTCCCAACTAGGCTACCGAGGCCCCCGAAAGAAAGAAAAGACATGACAGTATTGTAAATTCTACAGGATAGTGTTCTTGTACTTTGAGAAGGGTTTGGTAAACCCATGGGAAGAGAAACTTTATGAAGAGCTTAATCTTCAAACAGAGAACACATTTCCTAATACAACCCATAGTCTCAGTCTGATTGAGTCACTGTCGCGGATGACAAAGAAAAAGAACCTTCCTCAACTACGTTAGCAGTCAACTTTACTGAAGACATCACTACAACGGTTTCTGTAATAAAATGAACACTTTAAAATAAGGTATGTGGGAAAACATCAGAAAGAAACAATCAATATTTTTTTGGCACATCATGAGAAGAGGAAAGTTGGAATACATGGTTACAACTGGCAAAATAAAAGAAAGAAAAATCAGGGACGACAAAAAGAGAAAATACTGGATAGCTTGGTGTCATGACTTGGAAAACAGTCAACAACAGAACTGATACAATGCACTATAGATAAAAGATTGTGGAAGGACATGATCGTCTACTCCAACCGGAATGGCACGTGATGATGATGTGGGTACGGTTTTAGCATTTGATGAACCATAAGATTTAAAAAATAAATGCTACTCTCAACTGCTACAATGCCACACATTTAAAAGGAGCAGAGTTCATACTGTTCAAACTATGAAACAACTCGCAATCTCCAATAATGGATATTTATAGATCAATTGATTCGGGCAATGGGGGTTCCAGGTCTATGCAAACGAAATATCTACAAACCAATCATCTATCACTTGGTGAAGTCCAACATTAGGGGCGCCAGCATGGTTGGGTAGTCATTAAATATAAATAATTCATCCAATGAGGTTTCTGCATTCGATCGAACGTTTTCTATTTGCTCCTTCTAGTAGTGGCCACATGAACTCGATATAAGGTGACTAACGCATTATTTGTTAAAACACAGCGTTGTTTAGCGTGTAGTTAATAATAGGTATGTGTTTGTGTGAAGAATGTTTAAACATATAGACAAGAACAAGAAAACAACGTTAATGACAGACACATAGACAACATCAGAACAAGATAGATGGACCGATGGAGAAAGTGACTGACAGCCTGACAAATAGACAAACGGACGGAACGCACTGATGGGTGGATAGATTATATAAATAGACAGACAGTCAGACAGATTATCAGACAGATAGACAGACTGACGGTTGGACAGACAAACCCATATATAGACACAGACAGACAGACAGACGGACAGACAGACAGACAGACAGACAGACAGACAGACAGACAGACAGACAGACAGACAGACAGACAGACAGACAGACAGACAGACAGATAGATAGATAGATAGATAGATAGATAGATAGATAGATAGATAGATAGATAGATAGATAGATAGATAGATAGATAGATAGATAGATAGATAGATAGATAGATAGATAGATAGATAGATAGATAGATAGATAGACAGATAGACAGACAGACAGACAGACAGACAGACAGACAGACAGACAGACAGACAGACAGACAGATAGATAGATAGATAGATAGATAGATAGATAGATAGATAGATAGATAGATAGATAGATAGATAGATAGATAGATAGATAGATAGATAGATAGATAGATAGATAGATAGATAGATAGATAGATAGATAGATAGATAGATGTAAAGAAATGTGACAAAACTATACAAGAAGTGACAATATGTTTAAGAAGGTAAACGTGACGTATGGTCAGCATCCTTCCACCCTTCCCTCTTAATCAGCCCGCAAATCCTTCTCTATATAAACAAGAATTGCTTGTGATTCACTTTCAACGAATGCAAGTTTAGAAGAATTTATTAGAGCCTTCATTTTATAGAAACTGGAAGTCGGGATTCTATCTAAGAATATCAAAACAGAGGGCAAGAGGAAGACCAAGGAAAAGATGGATCATCATCATCTTCATCATGTACCGGGCCTTCTGGCGTAGGTGATCATATCTCTCCACAACTTTCGATCTCGGCTGCTATTTATCATTTCTCTTGTTGACCTTCTGCCAAGCCATTCTCTTAAACTGTCTGTTATTTTTTCTCTTTGCTTCCCTCGATCTCTTCGTCCCTCAATTTTTCCAGTTGTTACAATATATTCCAGTTGTTCTCTTCTTATTACATTATTCAAATGATGATTGTTTCTTCCTAATATTGGAAATTTGCTCTCTTTTTACTTTGACCTCTCTCATAACATCTTCATTACTCTTCTTAGCTGTCCATGGTACTCTCAACATTCTTCTGTAAAACCACATTTCTACAGACTCCAGTGATTTTCTTGTCTGTTGTCCTATTGTCCATGATTCGCATCCATATGTTAAGACTGGCTCTTCATAACATTTAAGAACTCTTTTGTCTTGTTTCTATTGTCAAAAATGGATTGCATAGTATCTTCCTCATTTTTTGGAAAGCTGCTTTTGCCTGAGCCATTCTGCATCTCACCTCTTTTGTACATCTTCCGTCTGAGGTTAACAAAGTTGCCAAATATTTAAATTCATTTACCTGTTTTAATATTGTTCCACTTGCCTTTATTTTGCACTGAGGTGATGTCTTTTTCTTTGTTGTTAGCATTACCTTGTCTTTTTGCTATTAAGGCTGAGTCCTTAATTTTTGCTTTCTTTCACTATAATGTCCAACATTTCTTGTAACTCATTTTCACTCTTAGCGATTAAGATTGTATCATCAGCATACCTTAGATTATTTATATTATGACCTCCAATTGTTATTCCAGACATGTCCCTTATGGATCTTAAAATAATCTAAAGATGGATAGATGGAATAAAGGACAATTGCAAAGACCAAACCAACTCCTTTTTAATAGCAGCCAGATACGCCAAAGAAAGACGTTCCGTTTATGAAAAGGGAAAATCAAACAACTTCCTCCTCTTCTTCCGCTTTCCTTCCTCATCTGCCTTTCAGCGTCGAGGGGAGATATAATTTGCGGTCTTTTGCTCTTCTTTTCGCCTCTGCTGCTGTTATGTTTCCTAGTGCTACTAATATTCCATCGACCCATCTTTTTCGTGGTCGACCCTTGGGTCTGGTGTTCTCACAACGTTTGTTGAAGGCTCGTCGTGTTGTGTTTTGTTCTTTCTGCCTTGTCACGTGGCCAAACCATTTTATCTGTTGTTTCCTTATATATTCTATGGTGGGGGGCTTTTCCTAGCTTTTTTCTCAGTTCTTCATTTCTGAACTTAATTCTCAGACTGTTTCCTGTCATTCGTCTAACACATTTCATCTCTGTAGAGGTTATTTTTCTTATTGTTCTTGCATCTAGGGTTCAGGTCTGGCATTGGTAGCACAACATTGGGATGAAGATTGTATTGTATAGTGTTCGTTTTGCCTCCAGAGTTATTTCCTTGTTGGACAATAGTGGTGATAACTGTCCGATGATTTGACAAGCTTTGTTACATCTTGATTCTATCTCTGTTGCTTGAGAATTATTGTTTGTCATTAGACTTCCTAGGTATTTGAATTCCTCTACTTATTTTAGTTGTCTGCCTTCTATAGTTATGTTGATGTTCTGTTTATTTTGGCGACATTCATGACTTCTGTTTTGTTGATGTTGATTTTCATGTTGTATTTTGTGCCTGAGATGTTGAGTTTGTTTAAGTGTTCTTGTAGGTCTTCTATTGTTTCATGGTTTAGTGCCTAGTCATCTGCAAATAAAAGCTCGTTGATCTCCTCTGTCTCTGATGGGTTGGCTAGCTTGCATATATGGTCCATGTATGGATATCTCCAGTACACTCAAATGCACGTTACCAATAAAGTATTGACTTTCCCCCTATAGCCAGACCAGAAAGTTGAGGTGGATAAAGGAGAGAGATGGATGGACCATCAACTTTACAAGTGAAAATGACGTCATTATATGAAGGAGAAAGGACTGAGTGGTCTAGGGGTGTGACGTTGACCTCTCACAGCCGTTTGTCACTGATACTTTAGTGGATTGGATCTTTTAGTGTCTCTGCATGAAAATAAAATGTCCATGCTTCTTCTATTATACATTCAAATTGTTTAGAAGAAGATGTATCTTAAAGTTTAAGAACTTTGTGGTTCCTGTCATCTTCACAAGACTTATTATAGTCATTGCTGGTGTATGTCGATGGGATCACGACAGGACCAGAGGGATGAAGGCCGCTTGGTCAAAGCAATCGCCACGACGTGTGAGACTCACGATTTGTATCATTTGTGGTTAAAGGTTGAATATTGCTTTGCCAGAAAATCTCAAAGGTTTGCCAATATGTGATGTTTATGTTGCGGGCGTTAATTACTAAAGTACAACTCAAGCGTAAATATTTGCTTCAGCTAGAAATTGCATTTGTGTGTGTGAGACTGTGTGTGTGAGTGTGTGTGTAGTGTGTGTGTGTGTAGTGTGTAGTGTGTGTGAGTGTGTGTGTGAGAGTGTGTGTAGTGTGTGTGAGTGTGTGTGTAGTGTGTGTGCGTGTGAGTGTGCGTAGTGTGTGTGTAGTGTGTGTGTGTGTGAGTGTGTGTAGTATGTGTGTGTGTAGTATGTGTGTGTGTGTGTGTGTGTAGTGTTACAAATGGAAACCACTTCCAACAAATATCCATTTTAAGTATAGGAAAAGTTAAGAAAGAAAGTTGAAAACGAAAAGTAATAAGTTAAAATTTTCATCAAAAAAGCTAAGCAAATCACCTGAACAGAATTCAGACAAAATCTGAGCAAGGATTATTACAAGACAGACACAAGAGACTTCTACGAAGCAGTAAAAGCAACAAGAGTGAGAACAGAAAATCACGATCCAACAGAACTCATAAATAACAAAGACGGACAGCCAATATCAAATAACCAACATATCCAACAGAGATGGAAAGAATACTTTGAAGACTTTATTAAACATGACACGAACTGCCAATAGCACAATAAAAACCACGCAAGAATGCACAAACACAGAACGCAATATCATGAAAGAGGAAATCGAAGAGGCAATCAAATATGCAACAAGAAATAAAGTCCGGGGGATAATATAGCATAACAGTAGAAATAAAAGCAGCAGCAGGAGAAAGAAGAGTTACATGGTTGCACAGAATATTCAATGCAGCATGGCACCAACAAAAAGCCACAGAAGACTGGCAACAGGCGATCATCGTAAAAATATGAAAAAATAAAGGTAGCAAGAAAGGCTGCAGTAAATATAGCGGTATATAGCTTCTCAACCATGTGGGTAAGTTATGCACCAAAATTATGGAGAAAAAAAGGCCGAGACCAATAATAGAATTACAGTTATGCGATTCACAAATGTCGTTCCGAAAAAAAACAGGATATACTGCTTTATTTACCCTAAAACAGCTAGCACAAAAAAACAACAGAACACAATTAAAATTTGTACATAATTCATTGATCAGGAAAAAGCATTCGACAGAGTAAATAGAACACAACTGTGGGAGATACTAACAACATACGGAGTAAGCCAACATCTAACCAACCTAAAACCCAGAGGCAAACAGACGAGCAAAAGGCCGCAGATTATATCTCACCTAGACGCTGAAAGTAAATGAAGAAGGAAAGAAGATGAAGGGTGAAAAACAAGAAAAGAAGAGGAATGTGCTGTGATCAAAAGATTTCCATCCAAAAATGCTGTAAAGTTTTCAATATTGGACACTAAAATGCCACTTTGAGACGGAAACAAACAATTGTGCTGGACAGGAAAGTCTTGGGTCTGTTCACCACCACAGGAGGTTGGAGTTGTTTTTTTTTTTTTTTGTTTTGTTTAAAAAAAAAAAAAAATCAAATTTGTCATTATCATGACATCTGTATGAGATTCGATGTCTAGTCCTCCCTGGGTAGTGAGATTCGAGGTCTAGTCCTCTCTGGGTAATGAGATTCGAGGTCTAGTCCTCTCGAAAAACAGAATATCACGTGTGACGTACGTTAAGGAACGCCTTGGCCGCGTAAAATCCAAAAGTGTAGGCCTAACATTGCCGCTGTTCGGGCCAAAATTGTTCACCAAATCTACAACTCCGCCGAAGGCGGATGCGCCGGGCCGAACGGAGTAGATGTAGCGTCTTTACTGTAAAACTGGCGACACAGCATTCACACCAAAATAACGGGTTAAAAAAAACGATAAAATAAATAACACGGTTAATAATTAACAAGTTAAAAGGTGAATAAAATTATTGTAACACATTTTAGAGGTAATATTTCGTGTTGTTTGTCTTTTCTTAGGAAAACCTAAGAGCATAACATCGGATGCTTTTATGTTGGTGTTCTTGTACAGTAGAATTATACAAGCACTTATTATTTAATTGCATTTGTTTGGTGCATGGGTATAGACATTAAGTGTCACTCAACACATGACGATTAGACATAGAGTTGTCTTCCACTGGGCCATTTGTTTTCAATTACTTCCTCTCCTATGTAATAATAGTAGTAAAGAGCCCCCGTCACGCCAAGTGGCGTACAAGAAATATATGGTGGTAGTGACCATAAATTTTACAGACCTTCAGCACATGATTTTTGCGGTAATGTGGTCGGTATTACGCCAGTGCCGCTTTTTCCCAGAAAAAATCCGGTATCCATATAAGGCTGGATGAACATGGAAGCCGTCGGTTGGGATCGAACCCTACCCCTTGTCCTTTGTAGTCCAGTTCACTAACCACTGAGCTATCGCAGCTCCCTTCTCCTATGTAATAGTCAGTATTAACTTGTTATGTGCGAGATTCAACATATTTTAACAAATAATATGTATATATTTTAGCATTTCTTTTCAAGTTTATTTATTTTGTTTCTCCCCATATTGTCATTATTCACTATATTACTATAATATATATTTTTATATGAGGAATATACTATGCAATCCATTTTTGATATTAGAAACAAGAAAAAGAGTTCTTAGATGTTATGTAGAGCCAGTCTTAACATATGGATGCGAATCATGGACAATAGGACAACAGACAAGGAAATCACTGGAGTCTGTAGAAATGTGGTTTTACAGAAGAATGTTGAGAGTACCATGGACAGCTAAGAAGAGTAATGAAAACGTGAAAGAGGCCAAAGCAAAAAGAGAGCTAATTTCCAATATTAGGAAGAAACAATCATCATTTTTTGGCCATGTAATGAGAAGGGAATAGCTGGAATATATTGTAACAACTGAAAAAAAATTGAAGGACGAAGAGATAGAGAGAACCAAAGAGAAAAGATGCCAGACAGCTTAAGAGAATGGCGTGGCAGAAAGTCAACAACAGAAATGATAAATAACTGTCGAGATCGAAAGTTGTGGAGAGACATGGTCACATACACCAGCAGGCTCGGTACTTGATGATGATGATGATGATGTCTACATAATGCCTCATCTTTATTTTGCTTTCCTCAATCCATCATCATCGTGTTCAAGGATAATAACATTTAAGGACATCGGAGAACACTTTCATGGATTTCTAGCATAGCTGTTTGTTTTAATCTCAAAGTGGCACTTTAGTTCTAAACTTGGAAATCATTAGCAGCATTTGTGGATGATGGCATCCAGAGCTTAGACCACTTCGTCTTAACATTAATTATTTGTGAAAAATATGGCATCACAGAAAGACAGTATAATGTTCAGTTAAAGTAAATATGTATGTATAAATAATACTTTAGTAGGTAATGTTCCAAACAAGAAAGATCAACTATTCGCTAATATGAGAGTTTTAGAAGATGCAATGTTCAATTTTTAACCCCAAAATATTTTAAATTTTACAATACGGTTCTTCTAAACACTGTTAATATATAATTGGAGAAGAATGTATATATTATCCTTCTGGAAAGACACAAATGATCAAATGAACTAAAGCATCAATGGCAAATAACTGTGCTAAACGTTGGTAGCATGTGAAACATGAAAGTAAATATTTATCTCAACCAATTTGCTTTACAACACACTGCCCTCTCTGTGTTTCAAAAGCTCGAGATACACGCCTGGTGCTCGTGGTTGGTTACCCGACAAATGGACTGGCACGTGACACATTTTGTTTTAACTCTTAGCGAACTTAAAGTTTTCTCAAAAGAGAATTGAGAAAGCGTTCTTAACGTAAAAATGATCTAAAGCAGCACATATTTGAGAGTTTGTCCAGTAATCTGGATTTTCTCTCTCTCTCTCTCTCTCTCTCTCTCTCTCTCTCTCTCTCTCTCTCAAACACACACGCTTATACATATACATACATTAGATATTATTCTCTTGACATGTTTAACTCCTCATACCTCTTTCACCTTGTCGTAGAACCGCCTCTGCTTTTCCATCTTCTTGATAAAGAAAACGACATTGCCCCAGCACATTAATCACTAGAAGCACATGCCCAACAGCAGTCTTGGTAAAGAAAACGACATTGCCCCAGCACATTAATCACTAGAAGCACATGCCCAACAGCAGTCTTGGTAAAGAAAACGACATTGCCCCAGCACATTAATCACTAGAAGCACATGCCCAACAGCAGTCTTGGTAAAGAAAACGACATTGCCCCAGCACATTAATCACTAGAAGCACATGCCCAACAGCAGTCTTGGTAAAGAAAACGACATTGCCCCAGCAAATTAATCACTAGAAGCACATGCCCAACAGCAGTCTTGGTAAAGAAAACGACATTGCCCCTGCGCATTAATCACTAGAAGCACATGCCCAACAGCAGTCTTGGTAAAGAAAACGACATTGCCCCAGCGCATTAATCACTAGAAGCACATGCCCAACAGCAGTCTTGGTAAAGATACGATGGGAAGGCTAGTTAGACACAACTCCTGCCATCTTTATATAAAACTTCGAGTTAGAATTACCCATTTCTTTCTCCTATTCACTTGCATACTCTTTATTTACACAAATAACTATATGTTATATCTCAATTGTTAGAGACCTATGCCTCCATGCGTAGATTCACTTACATTGTCAATTACTCCTTTGAAATCAACAACATTTGAACGAATCCGCTGAACCAACTCGGTGTACATAATAAAAGGACCGGAAGCTCACTGCAAATCAATATTCATCTTTCACCATGGTGAGCACGTGCGTTGCCAGTTGTGAGCGCTGGAAGTGCCCATGGGACGTGGTCTATAGTTCTATATCATTCTTACCAGCCATAGAGAGTAGATACGGCTGGAAGCTCTAGAAAAATCGATGCAACACGCATCCCCAAAGCAGCCATCTTGCCGCATTCCCGACTAATGCCATCGGTTACAATGTGATTGTCTATCAAGCACCGTCTGCATTTCAGTAGTTTGTCTAGTGTCGGGGCATGGGTCATAAACTACAAATTTGAGAACCTGTGAAAGAGCCTATACTGATTTGATAAAACATTTTTTTTCTCAAGAGATGAATGTTTCTTCTTGTAATCAAGAACAATCTTTATAACGCCTCCTGACTGAGCTCGTTAACAAATCTTCTCCAACATGTCAGCCTCAGAGCCCAAGACACAGCATTGTGTCACAGTTACTTTAGTTGTCGTAATAACTTGTTCGTAAAGTGTGCAAGATTCTTCTATGGTGTGTGTCGATTTGGAACCGAGATAGCTCAGTGGTTAGTGAACTGGACTACAAAGGATAAGATGTGGGGTTCGATTCTGATTGACGGGGTCCAGTTCACCCAGCCTTAAATGGGTATCGGATTTTTTTTCTGGGAAAGTAAACCATCGCAGGTGTAATACCGACCACATTACCCCAAAAAATCATGCACTGAAGGTCTATAAAAATTATGGTCACTAAGACCATATTCCCTATACGCCACTTGTCGTGATGGGGAACTTTACCTTTTATACGCCGAATTATTAGACAGGTAATTTAATTTTAATGAGATCTTTGGTTCAAAACTGAAAATATCACTTATAGAAAGCGTCAAAAAGACAAACTTTCAAACCTGTCTTCTCGTGAACACTGATGTACTAAAATATCACCAACATTAAACATGTTCAGCTATCGTGTTCACATCTTGACCTATCAATATTGGGACATTTATATAATTAGAACAAAAAATATACTTTAAGATTGAAATAGATAGCAGCTCACAATATGTTCCAGTCGACATAAGGTAGAGGCTACTGGCTTGCTCTTTATTAGACTAATGAAAACAATGAGTGAAAATTGCTTCCATCAAAACACATTTCTTTCTTTCTTTCATTCATTCTTTCTTTCTTTTTTCTTTCTTTCTTTCTTTCTTTCTTTCTTTCTTTCTTTCTTTCTTTCTTTCTTTATTTCATTCATTCTTTCTATATTTTTTTTACGTCTATAATTTTTCCTCCTTTTTTATTTCATTCATTTCTTCCTTCCTTATTTAATTCTTTCTTTCATTTCATGTGTAACGAAGATGTCATAAATGAATTCAGCACATAACGAGAATAAAACATTCTACACTTCTTGGTTATTTCAGGATAAGAAGTAAACATGAAAATACAGTAACAAAGGATAAGACATATATAATGTGAAAAATATGGAAAAGAAGGAGAAAAAATGGAAAATAAATAGATTAATAATAGAAGGGAAAAGAACACGGGACAGAGGGATACGAGGTGAGGCGTGGTCGCCTATGCCCGTGAGCATGATACATAATGATGGTGTTAGTGACTCGACAAAAGCCAGATCTGTTTGATTGGTTGGGCGTTGGCAAAGATCAATCTTGTATATTAAACTAACAAATCTCGGTCACTACTTCGTGGAAATGGTGTTCGTAAATCTCCCAAAAAAAGGCCATCTGAGAGTATTACACAAAAGGCCCTTTTTTGGAATCCACAGGGGAAAAGACAAAGAGGAAGACCAAGAAATTCTTGGAGAAGACAGACAGAAGCAGAGATGAAGATGATGGGGAAGACATGGAAGGATCTGGTTTGTTGGTTGCGTTGGCCCGATGACTAAAGTATTCTAGAGTATCGTGGTAGACTAGAATATTCCACTTCATCATCCGCCCTTACAAGGACGTAGTGGACGTGTCTGCGTTGTGTTATGGTTTGCAGTATAACTGTTATTTTTAAACCTTTCGGCCCAACTCATCCGACTTCAGCACGATATTTTTGAGTACCGGGTTGTCTTCCCTCTTCGATCCCTGCACGCTTGGCCAGACCAGACAGGTTAGTCTGTTACTGGAGGCACCGCTGAGAGGTGGAGCAGGGTATGGATGGTTTTGGTTCACCGATCCTGGCGCAAGCCATCAGCTGTCGGTCGCTGACAACTTCCAGCTCTGGTGCTGGGAGGCGCGCCTTCGCCTCCGGAATGATCTTAAAAGAATGGCAAGAAACAGAACGACTTGGAAAGTGTTTATTGAAGATCTATGCTCCACAGGGAGCTGAAAGGTAGAAGAAGAAGAATAGTGTTCGTGGTAGAAGCTGATGTTATGGTGATATGTGATACTGAGTAAATAATGAATGATATTTTGTAGTGAATATTATGTGGTAATGTAGAAGAGTTTGTGGGTGACTGTTATGTAGTAATGGAATAGGTGAAAGGTATTGGCTGAGATAATGACTATAATGTGATGGGTTAGAAAGCAAGTTATGGTTAGGGGTTACTTGTTTTTTTTTAAATTCTTGATCCTTCCAGCGCCGTTAGATGTCTCATAGGGCTCAATGTTTTTCGAACCCATCTCTGTTCTTGTCGAGATATTCGATCTTATCAAATGAGTCTATGCCTGCTAACTTTGCTTCTCTTATCCGTATTATTTTTAGTGTCTCACTAGGTCTTCCTCCTTTTTCTGTATCCTGATGTTTCCCATATAAGAGCTGGTTTTGAAATTCTCTTGTTGATTCTTCTCAACATATGCCCAACTTGTGTCTATCTTCTTTTCCTAATTGTAGATGAGATAGTTTGAGCAGGGTTTTTTTCGACTTAACTTATTATAGTTATGTGATTACACACTATTTATGGTGTACTCGCCCAGAGGTGTCTCTCGGACGGTTGTCAAGCTGGGATTGTCAATCCCATGTCCAACTGATACATGTCAAGACATAAGTAACATTTGGGGAGACGATTATGTGATAGTTGGTGTCGATAGAAAGTAATACCTTATGTGGCGAAAGGGTGTAAATCCGTTTTTGACTAGGGTGACTATTATATAACGGAAATAGGCACATATAACCATAGAATTGTATATCGCAGCTAAACAGAGTGAGAACAAAATAAAATAACTGAACGTTTCGGTCACATATCTTCATCAGTCGAACCAAATAACGTTATATTTATATTTTATTGTAGACTATTATGTAGTGATGGGTAGAATGAAAGTGATGGAGTGGCTAGCGAAGAGGGGGGAGGGGAGGGGTGGGTTATATGATTTGGAACCGAGTGGTATGTCATTACGTGTTTTATGCGATTGGTCGTGTAGTGAAGTAAAGATTGAGGGCTATTTGGTAAACACGTCATGAAGTTTATTAACTGAATATTTTGTAGCCGTGTTGTCAATAAAAGGTGTTCTGTGGGTTATTGATTCCAGTCTTAATCACGTAGACAGCTGGTAGGTTGTGTAACAAGACGTTTGTGTGAAGGTAACTGCAGCAGGTGGTGGGAGTAAATGGGATCAACGATTTTTGCCGATTTACGTCACCTGGTTGAGGTAAATCAATTTGAAAGTTTATGCTGCTTTACCTAGTTTATTTTTATTTTATGTTTGTTTGTATGTTCATTTAGAAACAAACTATTGATCTACTTTGTTATTTCTTTAATATTTACATAAAAAATATTTTTTACTAGAAAAATAGAAATAGGAAAATAGAAAATATTGAAAGAGAATACAGGGCGAAAGGAAAGAAAAAAAAATGACATTCCCTAGGGGCGCTGCAAAATCCATATTCAACTATTACTGACGAATACTATTACTACTACTACTACCACATTAAAACATACGTCTCGCTTTAGCTGGTGTATGCAATAGTAGATAGGATGATACCAAAGTTATCTTTTTCGCATGAACAGGTACTATATTAGACCCGTCTCCTTGTTTCTTTTTTCCCCTATTGCTCGCAAACACTTCGTCTCCCCCACAAAGTCTAATTCCACCAGCATCCTTGTATCATACTCCTTCTTGCTGCTGTTGTGCATCACATTATTTCTGAACAGCTCTGACGTCTTTTATAAGCGCCCTTAGCTTGAAACAATGACTTAGTAGTGTCCAGGATAAATTTAACATAGAATGATGGAAAAGAACCAGTCAAATGCCAGTGGATGAAGTGAAGACAATACCGCTAGATAGGACACACATTGCGGAAGCCAACTCAGAGGATTACACAACAGGTTTTATTTTGGAATCCCCAAGGAAAATGACAAAGAGAAAGACCAAAATATTCTTGGAGAAGACAGATGGAAGCAGAGATGAAGATGATGGGGAAGACATGGAATGGAACATGGAACATCTTAAAAGAAAAGAATGACAAGAAACAGAACGGCTTGGGAAGTGTTTGTGGAAGACCTATGCTCCACAAGGAGTTGAACGGTAGAAGAAGAAGGATACATTTAAAAACTATTTTGTATAATTTAGTATTATGATATTATAATAAGCGAGACAAAACTTAAACAAATGTAGAGCGTCAAAAACCTGGGCACAATAATAACATCAGACGGAAGATGCACAAAGGAAATAAAAAGTAGAATAGCACAGCCGAAGCAGCATTTCAGAAAATGAAAAAAACATCATGAGCGTAAAATGTATGTCAATAGAAATGAGAAAGAGTACATCGGTGTTATATAAAGTCAGTTCCGACCTATGAAAATGAATCATGGACAGCAGACAAACAAATGAAAAGACGTTTAGACCATAGAGATGATTCTGATAAGAATGTTGAGAGTTCCCTGAACAGCTAAAAAGACTAACGAAGTAATTCTGAAAGAGACTAAAACAAAAAGGGAGCTCTTAAAAAACATTAAAAAAAAAACAATCGACATTTTTTCAGGCACATCATGAGAAGAGGAATGTTGAAATACTTGGTTGCAACTGGCAAAATACACGGAAAGAGAAATCGCGGACGACAAAGATAGACTGTACTTGATAGCTTGGTATTGTGGCCTGGAAAACAGCCAACAACAGAATTGATAAGATACACTGTGAACAGATTGTGTAAGGACATAATCGCCCACGCCAAACAATATTACACATGATGATGCTGAGTTTTATAAATTAATATTTGGTTATGTTATTATTGTATTGTACCCATGATGACGTCACGCCCCCACCTCCGCTTTTCCACACAACGAAAATTTTTTGCTTAATGATACCATCGTGTCGGTCTTCAGTGTCAAACTGAAATCATCTTCTCTTCTTCAATCCATTGCTACTCTTACGGGTGTCAGATATAAAATCATAGCTTCCACTCTTCTGCGGTCCCAGTCATCGCCATATTGTCCGATTGCGTCATTTCTTTTTGCCGCCGTCAGCCCAAAATTGTCTAGGTTTGATTCACACGTTATCAGCAAACGTTTTAAAACATCTTTATCCCTGTCATTTCCAACTTGTTGGTACGTTCCTGTTTGAAACAAAAAGCAGTAGCAAGAACAGGGTCAAGGCAACGGAATGCACATAAATGCATAAAAATGCCATCTGCAGTGAAGCTAATTGTGAGGCGAAATAAAACAAATATATATATAAACAAAATATATAAATAGAAAACAACGGTGTGATTAAAGCGTCTCTTACCAAGTGGACAACGCAAACCAGAAAGATGTTTCGCCTCTGTAGGCCATCAGCAGGAGCAAACATACTACACACATACAAATATGTATTTAAAATATAATAATACTAATAATGATTAGTTCGAAATTATTATATTTTGTTATTATTAATTATTACTATTTTTTTATTTTAAACACATATGTGTGTGCTTGTTTTTGTTCATACTGAAGGCATATTGAGCCGAAACATCGTTTTGGTTTGTGTTGTCCACTTGTTAAGTGAAGCTCTAACCATACAGCTTTTTTTCTATTTTTTTTTCTATATATATTTTTTTCTATATATATTATTTTTTTCTATATATATTATTTTTTTCTATATATATTATTTTTTTCTACATATATTATTTATTTCTATATATATTATTTTTTTCTATATATATTAATTATTTCTATATATATTATTTTTTCAATATATATCATTATTTCTATATATATTATTTTTCTATATATATTATTTTTTTCTATATATATTATTTTTTTCTTTATATTTTTTTTTTCCATTTCTCCTCAGCAGCAACGACATGATGGCAATAAAATTTACTTGGCAGCTCCCAGAACTGACTTGGGGACGTTAGTTCAGTTCCATGAGCTTTCACGGAACTTGTATATATGCAGATATCATGTAGGGCTCTTAGACAAAAGAATGTTAATTGGTGATTGAGACGACTATGGATTGAATATATAAAGACATCAATCATTCAGCGGATTATGTGGATCTGCTGTTTGGGCATGGGTGATTTCCATGCATAAAACAACACACACTAAACCATTAGCTAGAAGCACACAGAAAGTGGCAGTTTTAAGCGTTGGCTAGAAGAAAATGCTAAAGTTAATGTTAATCAATACGGACATTTCTTCTTCTCTCGCTTTGAAAGCTGCGGTCTTTCTCGCCATACACTGTTTTATTGCTGAGCCTAGAGTATGCAATGTTTTATTACTGGACCCTGATGTATGCAAGGTTTTATTGCTCCACCCCGATGTATGAAACGTTTTTTTGCTGGACTCTAATGTATGCAACGTTTTATTACTAGACTATAATGTATGCAACGTTTTATTACTAGACTCTAATGTATGCAACGTTTTATTACTAGACCCTGATGTATGCAACGTTTTATTACTAGACTCTAATGTATGCAACGTTTTATTACTAGACCCTGATGTATTCAACGTTCTATTACTAGACCCTGATGTATGCAACGTTTGATTACTAGACTCTGATGTATGCAACGTTCTATTACTAGACCCTGATGTATGCAACGTTTGATTACTAGACTATAATGTATGCAACGTTCTATTACTAGACCCTGATGTATGCAACGTTTGATTACTAGACTCTAATGTATGCAACGTTTTATTACTAGACTCTGATGTATGCAACGTTTGATTACTAGACTCTAATGTATGCAACGTTCTATTACTAGACTCTGATGTATGCAACGTTTGATTACTAGACTCTAATGTATGCAACGTTCTATTACTAGACCCTGATGTATGCAACGTTTGATTACTAGACTCTAATGTATGCAACGTTTTATTACTAGACTCTGATGTATGCAACGTTCTATTACTAGACTCTAATGTATGCAACGTTTTATTACTAGACTCTAATGTATGCAACGTTTTATTGGTGGAACCTGATGTATTCAACGTTTTATTACTAGACTCTGATGTATGCAACGTTTGATTACTAGACTCTAATGTATGCAACGTTCTATTACTAGACCCTGATGTAGGCAACGTTTGATTATTAGACTCTAATGTATGCAACGTTTTATTACTAGACTCTGATGTATGCAACGTTCTATTACTATACTCTAATGTATGCAACGTTTTATTACTAGACTCTAATGTATGCAATGTTTTATTGATGGAACCTGACGTATGCAACGTTTTATTGGTGGAACCTGACGTATGAAACGTTTTATTGGTGGAACCTGACGTATGCAACGTTTTATTGGTGGAACCTGACGTATGAAACGTTTTATTGGTGGAACCTGACGTATGAAACGTTTTATTGGTGGAACCTGACGTATGAAACGTTTTATTGGTGGAACCTGACGTATGAAACGTTTTATTGGTGGAACCTGACGTACGCAACGTTTTATTGGTAAACCCTAATGTATGCAACGTGTTATTTCAGAACCCTATTGTATGCAATGTGCTATTGCAGAACCCTATTGTATGCAATGTGCTATTGCAGACCCTATTGTATGCAATGTGCTATTGCAGAACCCTGATGTATTATACAACAGCTGTAACAGCGGAGCCTCGTACTCCGAACGACTCTAACCTTGAACCTTCCAGATTGTGAAAGCTAAATTCTAGATAATTTTGATCCAAAGTTAGAACGATGCTTCCACGTTCGAACTGCGCATGCAAAGTGGAAAAAAAACATCTGAAAGCACCGTCTGTTGTGTCCCATGTCTTTTCTAACGTTACTCTCGTGCGTTTTCGGCGCTTCTCTTTATTTTAGTTTTGGTGTGTTCAGGGAGAAAAATATGGAGACAAGGGGACATTTCCTGTTTTTAAATTAATATATCGTGATCTGTTTTGGCTAGTACACAGACCAATATTGATAAGTGGCACCATGAAACGGTCGCAGAAACATTCACTTGTGCAATGACAGGATTATGGCCAACTTTAGAAGTCTCCATAAAAAAAGTGCCAACAATTAGACTATACTAGAAAGATGTTTTCCATAGGAAAGTGAGAAGGTTAACTCTCTCACCCAACCAGCAGCATTGAATGACAGGAGATAGAGTAAGTGAGAAAGAGAGAGAGAGAGAGAGAGAGAGAGAGAGAGAGAGAGAGAGAGAGAGAGAGAACACCAGAAAATAAGTTACTTGGTGTGTTTATGGAAAGAAACTCATCGTTCAAAACAGTAACCTTTCTCTGTCTCTCCATCAACCAAGTGGGACATCTGCATTCATCATTAAGATACAGAAAATGCTATATTCATTTTATTAAATAGTTTATACATCATTTCATAATATAGTTTATGCATCATTTTATTATATAATTAATGCATCATTTTATTATATAATTAATGCATCATTTTATTTACTGTTTTCATTCTTAGTTTATTTGTGGCAATTGTGTTACTTTTATCTTAAATGATGCGGATCAGCTGTTTAAGTTCATCGAAATAACATTGCTAGGGTCAAAGAACAAAATAATTCACTTTTCTTTACTTCCAGTGAAGAAAATTAATTCGGACTTTGAACAATTCAGAATTCAAACAATATCCTGCAACGAATTAAGCCTGAAGTGCTGTGCACAACTGTACATTAATTCGGTTGCTTTTTGAGAAAAATAGACTGCTGTATCATATAGTTCTAGGTCGATCTGTTTAATTTGTCAGACTACACAGTTTATCAATTATTTCCTTGATGACACGGGAAAGATCTTGCAAGATTTCAAGAAGAATTTATTTTGAGTCAAAAATAATTCTTGTTCGTGCAGCTTTACGAGTCTAAAGAAAGAAAAAATGTGGAAGGTGTTTTTCATTGCAGGATTTGGTTTGTAATTGGAAGACAGATGCGGAGTATGTTGGCCAGGCAGGCAATTTTATCGGATTTGATACCGTAGGAAGTTGTGTTTTTTAAATCGAGTTCGAGTCTACATGATCGTACTGTATGTGGTGTCTACCAGGACGGTTGTGATCATGTTGTGACTAGTGTCTACCAGGACGGTTGTGATCATGTTGTGACTAGTGTCTACCAGGACGGTTGTGATCATGTTGTGACTAGTGTCTACCAGGACGGTTGTGATCATGTTGTGACTAGTGTCTACCAGGACGGTTGTGATCATGTTGTGACTAGTGTCTACCAGGACGGTTGTGATCATGTTGTGACTAGTGTCTACCAGGACGGTTGTGATCATGTTGTGACTAGTGTCTACCAGGACGGTTGTGATCATGTTGTGACTAGTGTCTACCAGGACGGTTGTGATCATGTTGTGACTAGTGTCTACCAGGACGGTTGTGATCATGTTGTGACTAGTGTCTGCTAGGACGGTTATGATCATGTTGTGACTAGTGTCTGCTAGGACGGTTGTGATCGTGTTGTGACTAGTGTCTGCTAGGACGGTTGTGATCGTGATGTGACTAGTGTCTGCTACGACGGTTATGATCGTGTTGTGACTAGTGTCTGCTACGACGGTTATGATCGTGTTGTGACTAGTGTCTGCTAGGACGGTTGTGATCGTGTTGTGACTAGTGTCTGCTAGGACGGTTATGATCGTGTTGTGACTGGTGTCTGCTAGGACGGTTGTGATCGTGTTGTGACTGGTGTCTGCTAGGACGGTTGTGATCGTGTTGTGACTGGTGTCTGCTAGGACGGTTATGATCGTGTTGTGACTAGTGTCTGCTAGGACGGTTATGATCGTGTTGTGACTAGTGTCTGCTAGGACGGTTGTGATCGTGTTGTGACTGGTGTCTGCTAGGACGGTTATGATCGTGTTGTGACTGGTGTCTGCTAGGACGGTTATGATCGTGTTGTGACTAGTGTCTGCTAGGACGGTTATGATCGTGATGTGACTAGTGTCTGCTAGGACGGTTATGATCGTGTTGTGACTGGTGTCTGCTAGGACGGTTATGATCGTGTTGTGACTAGTGTCTGCTAGGACGGTTATGATCGTGTTGTGATTAGTGTCTGCTACGACGGTTGTGATCGTGTTGTGACTAGTGTCTGCTAGGACGGTTGTGATCGTGTTGTGACTGGTGTCTGCTAGGACGGTTGTGATCGTGTTGTGACTAGTGTCTGCTAGGACGGTTATGATCGTGCTGTGACTGGTGTCTGCTAGGACGGTTGTGATCGTGTTGTGACTGGTGTCTGCTAGGGCGGTTGTGATCGTGTTGTGACTGGTGTCTGCTAGGACGGTTATGATCGTGTTGTGACTAGTGTCTGCTAGGACGGTTATGATCGTGTTGTGACTAGTGTCTGCTAGGACGGTTATGATCGTGTTGTGACTAGTGTCTGCTAGGACGGTTATGATCGTGTTGTGACTAGTGTCTGCTAGGACGGTTATGATCGTGTTGTGACTAGTGTCTGCTAGGACGGTTGTGATCGTGTTGTGACTAGTGTCTGCTAGGACGGTTATGATCGTGTTGTGACTAGTGTCTGCTAGGACGGTTATGATCGTGTTGTGACTAGTGTCTGCTAGGACGGTTATGATCGTGTTGTGACTGGTGTCTGCTAGGACGGTTATGATCGTGATGTAAATGGTGTCTAATATGACGATTATGATCGTGATGTAAATGGTGTCTAATATGACGATTCTGATCGTGATGTAAATGGTGTCTAATATGACGATTATGATCGTGATGTAAATGGTGTCTAATATGACGATTCTGATCGTGATGTAAATGGTGTCTAATATGACGATTATGATCGTGATGTAAATGGTGTCTAATATGACGATTACGATCGTGATGTAAATGGTGTCTAATATGACGATTGTGATCGTGATGTAAATGGTGTCTAATATGACGATTCTGATCGTGATGTAAATGGTGTCTAATATGACGATTCTGATCGTGATGTAAATGGTGTCTAATATGACGATTATGATCGTGATGTAAATGGTGTCTAATATGACGATTACGATCGTGATGTAAATGGTGTCTAATATGACGATTATGATCATTTCATTATGTATGATCCTGTCTAGTGGAGGTCTTAGTCATTTCATTATGTATGATCCTGTCTAGTGGAGGTCTTAGTCATTTCATTATGTATGATCCTATCTAGTGGAGGTCTTAGTCATTTCATTATGTATGATCCTGTCTAGTGGAGGTCTTAGTCATTTCATTATGCATGATTCTGTCTAGTGGAGGTCTTAGTCATTTCATTATGCATGATCCTGTCTAGTGGAGATCTTAGTTATTTTATTATGTATGATCCTGTCTAGTGGAGATCTTAGTTATTTTATTATGTATGATCCTGTCTAGTGAAGATCTTAGTTATTTTATTATGTCTGATCCTGTTTAGTGGTGGTTTTACTCATTTCATTATTTCTGATCCTGTCAACAGCTAGGACTGAAGATTAATAGAGATAAGACCAACATTATGAGAATTAATGCAGTTGGCAATAACCAAATAAAACTAGGAGAAATACCTCTACTAGACGTACAATCTTACATGTATCTGGGCAGTAATATAGATAAAGAGGGAGGAAAAGAAAATGATACCAAAATAAGGATATCAAAAGCAAGAGTAGCTTTCATTGCACTGGGAAACATATGGAAATCCAAAGAAATTAGGTTAAATGCAAAAATAAAAGTGTTCAACTCAAATGTTAAGTCGGTCCTATAATATGGCTGTGAAACATGGAGAACAACAAAATTGACAATCACGAAGATACAGACTTTCATTAATGGATGCTTACGCAGAATCAAAGGATGGAAATGGCAGGACAAAATCACTATCAAAGAATTATGGAAATGTACCTGTCAAATACCAGTGGATAAAGAGATACATCGAAGACGATAGCGCTGCATAGGACACATACTACGGAAGCCAACTGAGAGTATTACACAACAGGCCCTTCTTTGGAATCCCCAGGGGAAAAGACAAAGAGGAAGACCAAGGAATTCTCGGAGAAGACAGATCGAAGCAGAGATAAAGATGATGGGGAAGACATGGAATGATCTTAATGGCAGAATGACTTGGAAAGTGTTTGTTGAAGACCTATGCTCCACTGGTTGCTAAAAAGGTAGAAGAAGATTATGTCTGATCCTGACATCTGGGGCTCACATCTTAGCATATCATCCACCCCTACATAGGTAGTCACTGTCAAAGACATCGTTTGATTTTTTTTTTTTTTTTTTAAAATTCTCGTTACCTCGATCAAACCACTGAAAGATGTACCGTCCATGACATCAATCGATACAACTCAGGCCACAGGCGGAATCAATACCCTCATAAACAATCAATGCATGAGAATGAAAACGGTGCCAAAAACAACATAATAAGAACTATCCACATGGAAATCGATTTCACTCATATCAAGTGAGACCGGCTGAACGGCTTTCAGGGAAATTACACGAAGTTGACAATGACGAATCTCTGAGCCGGCAAGCTACAATATATAATGAACTAGCTGTTCAAGAGCTCATTGTGACATATAGTTCTATGTTGTTTAATATACGTAACCAACACGTAAGCAATAATGAGTGACGTGTAGTTGTTGATCTGTAGCGTGGTGAAAACCGTGTTAAAGATTTGTGCATGGGGAAATTGGTTGTGTTATAAGATTGCAAGTAGTGAAATAAACAGCCGTAGCACACAAGTCAAAGGTTGTACACATTAATATATTCACGTATAGATCAGTGTTTCTACATCTGTTCTACCTTAGCCGCCTTCCGACTTTGTTTTGTTCCCGTGGCCCCGCTGTCATATCATGAAAATGGTCTTTCTTTACCAAATCTTTCTATACTGTCTATATAAAACTCTTTCTTTACCTATTTTTCTATCATCATCATCAAGTACCGGGCCTGCTGGCGTAGGTAATCACGTCTCTCCACAACCTTCGATATCGGCAGTTATTTATCATTTCTGTTTTTGACCTTCTGCCAAGCCATTCTATTAAGCTGTCTGTTATTTTTTCTCTTTGCTTCCCTCTATCTCTTCGTCCCTCAATTTTTCCAGCTGTTACAATATATTCCAGCTGTTCTCTTCTCATTACATGGCCAAAAATGATGATTGTTTCTTCCTAATATTGGAAATTAGCTCTCTTTTTGCTTTGACCTCTCTCAGAACATCTTCACTACTCTTCTTAGCTGTCCATGGTACTCTCAACATTCTTCTGTAAAACCACATTTCTACAGACTCCAGTGATTTTCTTGTCTGTTGTCCTATTGTACATTATTCGCTTCCATATGTTAAGACTGGATCTACGTAACATTAAAGAACACTTTTTCTAGTTTCTATTGTCAAAAATGGATTGCATAGAATCTTCCTCATTTTTTGGAAAGCTGCTTTTGCCTGAGCCATTCTGCATCTCACCTCTTTTGTACATCTTCCGTCTGAGGTTAACAAAGTTCCCAAATATTTAAATTCATTTACCTGTTTTAATATTGTTCCACTTGTCTTTATTTTGCACTGAAGTTATGTCTTTTTCTTTGTTGTTACCATTACCTCTGTCTTTTTGCTATTAAGGCTGAGTCCTTTATTTTGCTTTCTTTCACTATAATGTCCAACATTTCTTGTAACTCATTTTCACTCTTAGCGATTAAGACTGTATCATCAGCATACCTTAGATTATTTATGTTATGACCTCCAATTGTTATTCCAGGCATGCCCCTTATGGATCTTAAAATAATCTCACTATAAATATTAAACATTTCTGGTGACAGCACACAACCTTGTCTAACACCCTGTTTTATTTGTTGAAACATTCCCAATTGGTTTTCAGTTCTTATGGCCGCTGTTTGTTGCCAGTACATGTTCTTTATTATTCTTAGATCTTTGCTGTCTACGTTTATGCTTTCTAAAATTTTGATTATTTCTTGGTGCTTTACTTTGTTAAATGCCTTAGTGCAATCTACGAAACATAGGTATAGATCTGTTTTCACCTCCATGGCTCTTTCAACTAAAGATCTTATGATATAAATGGAATTGCTTGTTCCTTTATCTCTAACAAAACCACACTGTTCATCGCTAATTTCTGGACTGATTTTGTTTCGCACTCTTAGCATGATGATTCTTAGTAATATCTTAGTCATGTGACACATAAGGCTTATTCTGCGATCATCATTGCATTCAATCGCACCCGATTTCTATGGTAGGACTATGAATATTGATTTGAGCATGCCGTCTGGTATATATCCACTGTTGTAGATATCATTCAATATTTTTGTTATTATTTCTATTCCAAAATCACCCATGGCTTCAATCTCTTCTTTGGTTATATTATCTGGTCCAGGAGCTTTGCCTACTTTCATATTGCGCAAGGCGTCTTCCACATCTCTGAGTATTTTTGTCCTTCTCCATTATTCTTAATATTTACTTCCGTTCGTTCATCGTTATAAAGATCTTTAATGTATTCTGTCCATCGTTCCCTTATGTTTTCTTGATCAATCAACAGTTACCCTTCCTTTGATCTTAAACATCCCGTTTTTATTGCGTTTTTCTTCCTGTTAATTCCTCATTTGGCACAATGATAACATCAGATGGGAGATGCACCACAGAAATAAAAAGCAGAATAGCTCAGGCTAAAATAGCATTTCAGAAAATGAAAAATATCTTATGTAACAGATCTATGACAATAAAAATGAGAAAGAGAGTTCATCGGTGTTATATAGAGCCAATTCTGACCTATGAAAGCGAATCATGGACAGTAGACATACAAATGAAAAGACGATTAGAGGCCACAGAGATGGGATTTCTCAGAAGAATATTGAAAGTTCCCTGGACACCTAAAAAGACCAATGAGGAAGTTCTCAAAGAGGCCAGCACAAAAAGGGAGCTCTTAAAAAACATCAGAAAGAAACAATCAACATTTTTCGGGCACATCATGAGAAGAGGAAAGTTGGAATACTTGGTTACAACTGGCAAAATAAAAGGAAAGAGAGATCGCGGACGACAAAGAGAGAAAATACTGGATAGCCTCGTGTCATGGTATAGAAAACAGTCAACAACAGAACTGATATGATGCACTGTAGATAGAAGATTGTGGAGGGACATGATCACCTACGCCAACCGGTATGGCACATGATGATGAATTCTTCAATTTGTTTGTATATAACTTTAGCATCTCCTTTTTGTTGCATTTCAATCTCTTTGGATCTCTCCTTTAGCCATGCCTCTTTTGCTTCATTGCATTTTACTACAATTTCTTTTTTTAATCTCTTATGCTCATCTTTAATTTCTTTATTTTTCTATACTATCTATATAAAACTCTTTATTTACCTATTTTTCTATACTATCTATATAAAACTCTTTATTTACCTATTTTTCTATACTATCTATATAAAACTCTTTATTTACCTATTTTTCTATACTATCTATATAAAACTCTTTATTTACCTATTTTTCTATACTATCTATATAAAACTCTTTATTTACCTATTTTTCTATACTATCTATATAAATCATCATGATCATCATATGAATCATCATGAGACGTGTAAGGAACAAAATAAAACCAGAAATAAGTGAGGAACAATGTGGATTTGTGGAAGGAAAGGGTACCAAAAAACGCAATATACATCTTAAGAACATTGATAGAAAGATCTTTAGAGGTAAAGAGAGATCTATACATGTGCTTTATAGACTACACGAAAGCATTTGACAAAGTAAAGCACGTGGAAATAATAAATATGCTGGAGAAATTAAACATTGATGGCAAGGATCTGCGAATCATAAAAAAACATGTACTGGCAACAAACAGCAGCTATACGAATTAACAACCAAACAGGGCAATTTCAATTTATAAAACAAGGAGTCAGGCAAGGCTGTGTCTGTCGCCGGATTTGTTTTCACTTTACAGCGAACATATGAGATCAATAGTAGACAAAAAAGGAATTGAAGTCAACGGTCACAACATAAATAATTTACGATATGCGGATGACACAGTCTTAATAGCAGAGACAGAAAATGAGCTACAAGAAATGATAGATATAATAGTAAAAGAAAGCAATAAGAAAGGTCTCAGTCTGAATAGTAAGAAAACAGAAGTAATGGTTATATCGAAGAAACAATCATCACCATCATGCAGCATAAAAATAAACAAGACAAATCTGAGGCGGGTGCAATGTTTGAAATACTTGGGCACAGTGATAACATCAGATGGAAGATGCAACACAGAAATAAAAAGCAGAATAGCTCAGGCCAAAATGGCATTTCAGAAAATGAAAAAAAATATCTTATGCAACAAATCTAAGTCAATAGAAATGAGAAAGAGAGTTCATGGAGGCTATATAGAACCAATTCTGACCTATGGAAGTGAATCATGGACAATAGACAAACAAATGAAAAGACGATCAGAGGCCACAGAGATGGGATTTCTCAGAAGAATGTTGAAAGTTCCCTGGACAGCTAAAAAAACCCAATGAGAAAGTTCTCAAAGAGGCCAACACAAACAGGGAGCTCTTAAAAAACGTCAGAAAAAAGCAATGAACATTTTTTGGGCACATCATGAGAAGAGGAAAGTTGGAATACTTGGTTACAACTGGCAAAATAAAAGGAAAGATAGATCGCGGACGACAAAGAGAGGAAAAAGTGGATAGCTTGGTGTCATGGCATGGAAAACAGTCAACAACAGAACTGATGCGATGCACTGTAGATAGAATGTGGAAGGACATGATCGCCTACGCCAACCGGTACGGCACATGATGATGATGATGATTTATATACAACTCTTTCTTTACCTATTTTTCTATATTAACTATATAAAACTCTTTCTTTACCTATTTTTCTATATTAACTATATAAAACGCTTTCTATACCTATCTTTCTTGAACGTTCTCTTTTACGCAAATAAATCATGTTATGTGTGTGTGTGTGTGTGTGAGAGAGAGAGAGAGAGAGAGAGAGAGAGAGATATTCACAAAACAGTAGTTCCGAAATGCTAACTTAATAGGTGACGGTTGTAATATCAATAGATTCAACTGGCACAACTAAGGATTCCCCGAATACTGTGCACGATTTTCCTTCTTTTGATATCAATTTTGATATTTTGTAAGGAGTGATTAAACCTGCCATTTAAATTTATCGTTTTCTGAACGAATATTTAATGACTTTATCATCGTAGGTCTTCACAATTATAGCTCGTTTCAAAACATTTGCCCAACTTCAAAACGCTATTACTCTCTAACCGTTTGTTAAATACTTTTGAAATTTTCCAAATGTTATTAGAATGCAAAAGACCCTTTAAATGTATATTTAACAAATATCTTGCAGCTGCAGTTTTCTTAAAGCGGCGATATTTCTTTGATGTTTGTCAAAATTGTAAATTATGAAGCCCTAAAGAATAGAAATTACCGTAGTTGCTGGTCTACGATTAATTTCCACTAGGTAAAGGCGTGGCCGTAATGGGAAAATAACTGGATAAAACAAAACACCAGGAGAATTATTGTCTGCTCAGTTCGAGGACGGACGATAATAATATCAAGGTCTACCTGTATGTCCAATTTTCATAGTTGTGTGGTCCTGAAAAGGACCGTTTGTTGAAATAATTTAAGGTAATATAGGAGCCAACATTGTGGGGGCTATATACTTTCATTCTGAATCAGACGAGTCTAAAAGATTAATAACTGTTTGGGGTTGAACATTCCACAAACCATCATTGGTTTCTATATTCCTCTTCCTGTTTTAAGACGTGGTCTTCACATTTAGCCCAATAATCTTTGTCTATATTTAATAAAGCGAGATTAGCAAGAGTCTTTACATCGCATATTTTGAATGTTGTATTTTCATCTGCCACTTGTCCTTTTAATTTTGCCCAGATTAGTTCTATTGGATTTAAATGAGCATGGTAAGGTGGCAGCCTCAAACTTATATGACCGTGCTCTTGGATAATCTTATCTATTTGAAAAATCTTTGTCCTCTGTTTTTGCTTTACTAGAGATAGTAATTCAGGTTTTAAGTACATGTTATTAAATTGTATGTGCTCCTTTGTGAGCCATATCTTAATAGCATCTTTTGTACTGGATGACGTCGGGACTTTATCTTCAAGTGCAACAATGTTGTAGTACGCTGCATTGTCCATTATTAGGCAAGATGGTCGATCTAGTGCTGGGAGAACAGAATTTTCAATCCAATGTCTAAATATGTGACCATTCATCTCAGAGTGATAATCCCGATTGTCTATGGATTTTGAAAGAAAAATTAGCTCTGCATTCTGTATTAGTCCATGTTGTCGACTACCTGCATGAGCAATTATCAAGCGCTGTCCTTTGCTGCTAGGTATCTCTTAATCTTTCCATCTGATGACTGCCATTCCCTTTGGTTAGTGTGGTGAGCATTGATCCATGTTTCATCCAAGTACACAATATCATAACCTTGCTTGCGCACCTCTTTTACTTCACGTAAGTACTTGCTTCTCATGACTACTATATGTGGCTTCTCACAGATGATGTTTCGTCCATTGGAATACTTTCTGAATGTAAAGCCTGCAGCTCTCACATTCCTCCATAATGTAGACTTTGATATTTCAATACTGTTCTTTTTCAGCGATACTTTTAATTTTCTTATTGTAACAGTTTCATTCATACCCAACATTTTGCGAATTTCACTTCTAATAAGTTCACTGTCGAAATTATCCAACATTTTTGCTCTTCCTTGTGATTTTCTATATTTGGAACATTGACGGTCATGTGCTTGAATCCAGCGATTAAATGACCGTTTAGATAAATCCAAAATGTGTCTTGTCCTATTCTCTGGGTTTTCTAAAGAATGAAATAATCTTCCTCGTTTAGCCTCTTTGCAAAAATAGTCATACATTTTTATTGCGATGTTTTGTAAACTGTAGAATTTCATTTTAAGACTCATGATAAATGTTATTGTTCCACGTTACGCCGCTGAATGAACGGAAATGGAACACACAATGTCTCGTGTTTACTACAAGTGTCTAATTGTGTCAGCCAACTCACGCGGAAAGCGTGAAAAATCGTAAATTGGACCGTCTATGGATTTGTAATCGCTATTTTTAACTTAAATACTGTAAACACTAAGTTTTGACTACATCAATGGGTCGTTATAAATTTATATAAATCAAATAAGCAATAATAATAACCAAATGTTTGTTTTTAATGAAATTAATTCCCTGTTGGGTTCTAATCATTATAACTATACATGCAAATTTTGAAAAAATTACAAAAAGTGGTTTAAAAGATATTGATTTTTAAAGTTGGGCACGACTTATGAAACAAACTATAGTGCCCACGCGCGAACATATTCCAGTACTTTACGAATTTGTGTCATTTATGGACAATTTCCAAATGCTTTTGGTCGCACTTATATAGTCAATGGAAAGTGTAATATCGCAAATTAATCACATGAGTTTTTTGTGGTCTTGCAGTAACGGGATAAATCCTTAGCCGAGATATTCAACTGAGCAATGTCGACATTTCGTCTTTGACGAGGTAGCAATGACGTTCTGAGTAAATTAAGTTAGAGGGTATGGGGAAAGTAAAACTGAAACTGATGGAGGCAAATTGTACATATATTTGAAGCTGGAAAGTTATACAAATAAATTTTCATTAAAAAAAATAGCGTTAGAACTTTCTAAACAAAGACAATGGGAATGTATGCCATTGCAAAACTTATACAATTATCTATGGCGACAGCCGCACTTGGTTGCTATTTCCTTTTCGTTTTGACCTCTGTTTACACACAGGATAGATAATTTTGTTTTCTTTAAAACATTTCGATTGTTTTTGTTTTGATTGTTTCGTTATTAGTTTTGTGTGTTTTTTTTTGTTTGTTCCTGCTGAAGGCCTATTGGGCAGAAACGTCGTTTAGTCTGTGTCGTCCACTTATCACGTAAAGCTTCTTACATACCATTTTTTTCTATTTTTTAATTTTCCTTACAATTATCTATATTTAAAGTGTTTTTACGCTATCAATACATTTTCTATTTACAAAATAGTTTATTATATATTATTTCTATATATTTGTCTATATATTTGTCTATATATTTGTCTATATATTTGTCTATATATTTGTCTATGTATTTGTCTATATATTTGTCTATATATTTATCTATATATTTGTCTATATATTTGTCTATATATTTGTCTATATATTTGTCTATATATTTATCTATATATTTGGTTTCATATTTATCTATATATTTATCTATATATTTGTCTTCATATTTGTCTATATATTCACAAATCAAGGGTTATCTCAACTACGATAAATGTTTGCGACGCCAAGAAATTCAACACAGCAGCCAAGAAATTCAACACAGCAGCCAAGAAATTCAACACAGCAGCCAAGAAATTCAACACAGCAGCCAAGAAAGGGCCAGGCCGAGAAAAGTTTTGTTCTTAAATACAATGTTATCTGTAAGTCGATGTTATACTCCTGTGAAGTTCGTCAATTCATGCTGCATACGACTAAAGGTAGGAGAACTGTTACGATAGGCAGTGGTCTCGTTTGTAAAAAGGTGGGGGGGGGGGATACAGACATACGTTTTATTATACAAACATGTGCATCGCATCCCTGTACATGAGCAGCCAGTCTCGTGCCGGGGCCCCCAGTCTCGTGCCGGGGCCCCCAGTCTTGTGCGGGGCCGTGAGCCATCACACACTTTAAAAAATATGTTATTCATGCTACTGCATGTATCATTACACATTTTTAAAAATGTTATTCTTTCATGCTACTGCATGTGTCATTACACATTTTTAAAAATGTTATTCTTTCATGCTACTGCTTGTGCCATTACACATTTTTAAAAATGTTATTCTTTCATGCTACTGCTTGCGCCATTACACATTTTTTAAATGTTATTCTTTCATGCTACTGCTTGTGCCTTTACACATTTTAAAAATGTTATTCTTTCATGCTACTGCATGTGCCATTACACATTTTTAAAATTGTTATTCTTTCATGCTACTGCATGTGCCATTACACATTTTTTAAATGTTATTATTTTATGCTACTGCATGTGCCATTGCACATTTTTTTAAAATGTTATTCTTTCATGCTACTGCATGTGCCATTACACATTTTTTAAAATGTTATTCTTTCATGCTACTGCATGTGCCATTACACATTTTTAAAAATGTTATTCTTTCATGCTACTGCATGTGCCATTACACATTTTTAAAAATGTTATTCTTTCATGCTACTGCATGTGCCATTACACATTTTAAAAAAATGTTATTCTTTCATCCTACTGCATGTGCCATTACACATTTTTTTAAATGTTATTCTTTCATGCTACTGCATGTGCCATGAAGCGTGGCAAAGCTGAATGGGCCAATTTCTGGCCTTCTCTAGTTGTGTAGATTGCATTGATCTTCTGGAATTTACTGACAGTTTCTCCGTCTCTTTCTGGGAATCCCATTTCTTCTGTAGCGGAATGTTTTCATATTATACTCTCAAGCTGCAGTTTTGCTAAATGTCATTCTAGTCAGATGTACCAGACGCTTGATTGCTTGTTGTTAAATATAGTCCATATATTGGTGTTACACCCATGACGTTTCTCAAGTCATCATTTCTAATCTTAACAATTCTAGATGTGATCGCAGCTTTTCTTATACCCTTCATTTCACCTGTTCTTACTTTACACCTGTGTCTTTCATGATTTGTCCACGCCTGACACTAGTAGCCGATGGTGGAAACAATGTTTCTATTAATTGCTTTCTTTTTCGTGTATTTTTTTGGGTTGCATATTCACATTCACGTTTCAAAATCGATACTATTTGGTAGCTGAAATTATTGACTTTCTGAGCAGGAACCATTGAAGGCTATGTATGAAAGATGTTCCTTGTTGCAGTTTCCTCATATTCCAAGTCTGGTTTGTTGCAGGAGCTACTGAGTTAAGTGTTCTGTGCACGCCGTGAGCTGTGTATCTCATCCGCTTTGATCATGTTTCGATATTCCAATTGTTAACGATGAATGATGATATCGTATGACAAGAAACAGTCGGCTGTGTTCACTTTCTGTGCGGTTTCGCCTTATGTCTTTTGGCGTGTGCTCAGACTGCTATGATGGAGACTACAGCTACCTTTGTTTGTTTGGGAGATGAGTTAGTAATTCGGATGATTTCACTGGCATGGCGGTTAAACAATTATGGATTTTAATTCGTTTACGGAGGCGAGGGCGCACCTCCCAGCACCAGAGCTGAACGTTGTCAGCGACCCACAGCTGATGGCTTGCGCCAGCATCGGTAAACCAAAACTGTCCAGACCCTGCTTCACCTCTCCGTGGTGCCTCCAGTAACAGACTAACCTGTCTAGTCTGGCCAAGCGTGCAGGGATCGAAGAGGGAAGACAACCTGGTACTAAAAAATGTCGTGCTGAAGTCGGATGTGTTGGGCCGAAAGGCGCAAATATAACAGTTACACTGCAAACCACAACACAACGTAGACACGTCCACTAAGTCCTTGTAAGGGCGGATGATGAAGAGGAATATTCTGGTCTACCACGATACTCTAGAATACTTTAGTCATCGAGCAAACGCAACCAACCAACCAACCAACTAGCCAGCCAACCAACCAACCAACCAAACAACCAACCAACCATTCGTTTACAGTGACATCGGGACCTTCCATAACCATAACCATAATCGTGACATGGGCAACAAACCACAGCGGATGCAAATAGGTCTTGTCATAAGCTTGCCCTTTTCGACAAAGTGCACCTCTGATTGGAATTAAGGAAACAATTTGTAAGTATTGTGAAAGTTGTAA
This sequence comes from Megaustenia siamemsis, assembly GCA_032433765.1. NCBI lineage: Eukaryota > Metazoa > Mollusca > Gastropoda > Stylommatophora > Ariophantidae > Megaustenia > Megaustenia siamemsis. The sequence goes on from JAVIAB010000124.1 coordinate 21,279,529, forward strand.
ATGGACGATAAACACATACACACAGACGGGAACTAGATTGCTCTACAGTAAACGATGTCCTACAGTATCATTGTTTTTGTTTGTGTTGACCCGATGGTTACTCCCTTCACCATCCAGAAATATCGTTAAACGGCGTAAGTTGTGGTTTACAGAAAGCTGTGATATCTGCGCGTGTTTGGTTCAACACATTCGATTAAAGCACGACCTGTTTCAGGTCGTTCGTGTGTGCACTCCTTTGACTTCTACTCGTTTAGCAAGGCTTGATTTGCGCAGCTGCACTACGAGGAAGTGGAGTAGGATTTTGATTAGTTTTAGTTCACTTATCATGACGTCTGCAGTCCGTTATTATTGCGTATTCATTGTACATCGCCTTGCCCCAATATATGCAATAGTTCAGAGGAGTAAAATCTAAAGCATCAACGCATTTGAACGGCAGGCAAGAGGGGGCCAGTGCATTTCCTCGATGTTAATACCTCTCTAACTCAAGCCAAATAAGTACCATATTGATTTAAATGATTATAATAGAGCGTAATATGATCAACGGCAGCTCTGTTCAATTCACTAGCGTACCTTATCCGCAGCAATAAGTGCAAAGTTGCCTCTGCTTTAATCGACAGCAGCATGGATTTTGGGTTCATTCCAGCTTCTCTTGTCCGAAGTCGGAGATCTCTGTAGATATGATTATTGATTTGTCTAGAAAATTAGAAAACGGAAGTCGGTGTAACTGACTTCTCTCATAGAGTTATACAATTTCTCGTGGAATCGATACGGAGATGCTTGTAATGATAGCATGAGACAGCAAATGTAATATCGCGACAACAGTTGCGGTTTGGCGTAATCGATACGCAGTCGAGTTGATGGTAGTGGTGGCGCGCGACGATCGATAACATTTACTATTAAATAGCGAGACATATGTCGAGTGCAACAATGTTAAGACGCGTTTATATTGTAATATAAATATTTACAATTGACCTACTTTTCTCAAGCTCTTACTGTTGTACCTATGACAAGAACATTGTAATAATTATCTTATAAAGCAGGTTAACGGATGATACATCAGTGTAATCTAAAAGAAAGTAAGGTAAAGTATCCCCGTCACGCCAAGCGGCGTATAGGGAATATGGTGTTAGTGACCATAAATTTTACAGACCTTCGGCACTTGATTTTTGGGGTAATGTGGTCGGTATTAACTTGTGCCGCTTTACTTTCCCAGAAAAATCCGGTACCCATTAAAGGCTGGGTGAACCCGGAAGCCGTCGGTTGGGATCGAACCCTACCTCTTGTCCTTTGTAGTCCAGTTCACTAACCACTGAGCTATCGCGGCTCCCTCAGTGTAATCTGATCGTGAATATTGTTTGCTTCAATGAGTACATGGATATATTTGCCTGTTCCTGTCACTTGTGTACACATAGTTGAAGGAATGTATTCACATCTGGAGCTCAACTACATTACGTGTTGCGAGAATGGGACATAACACTCCTCATAGCTACTACTTTAACTTTATGGGGACAAAACAAACGTGACTATAACTAAAGGGAATTCTCGTACATAACCTAGGGGATGACAATGGCACATAACAAAGAAACAAATTACAAAAATCATAATTTTGATACTTTTATGAAACTAATGTTGCACTCAAGCAGGATGGATTTGCCCTGATGGTGTTTACAATTTGCAATTATTTGTCTTCCACGTTACGCAATCCGCTATGACGTTTCCGAGAGTTTTGTATATTTTGCCTATTCATATTTTTGGGGAAGCATTTTCTGACTGTTATTTTCTTAGCTTTTGGAAGTTGTGTTGATCAGTTCAGGATGTATGTTTTATATATCACTGTGGAAAATAAGCAGAGAGGCGGATTGAAGAATATAAGCAATGTAGATAAAGATATATGTAGCAAGAAATATAAAACAGATACAATTTAAACAAATTACTAAACAATTAAATACACGAGACACAGTAGCTGGCAATAGTGGAAGACCAGGAAAAGAAACAAATGAAAATAATTACGAAAACACAACACGCTCTTAAATGAAAATATAAATAGACCAGGTGATGTGGGAAAAAAACTGGCAAGCGTCACCTGTAATATAAATATGAGTACATCGTCAAAGCCAAGACCAACAGAGCATTAAAAGGCAACTACTAGGATTGTAAAATAATATATATGATCTGGGTGGGCATGTCTTAAATGTACAAAAATTTAAATAAATCAGATATATTAGAGGCTCATTGAAGTAAATAAACTCCTATGCAATGGCCACACCTGAAAGCATGCAAGTTATCTTCCACATCAAATGGTAACCCCGAAGAGACGATCATACCTTGCAGGTAATGTTAGACTATCGCACTGTTATTTTAAATATCACTAAGGTTACTGACAAAATGATAACAACAAACGAAGGATAAACATATTAATTAGATATGGTAATAAAATTGAAAGAATGGATTTGATGTGAACTAGTGTAATTATATGGGAGAAGTGCAGTCGGAGAAGTACAGTCGGAGAAGTGCAGTCGGAGAAGTGTAAAACAATTGTACTAGGGAGATGTGTACATGAATAAGAAACTTGTCTGTGCGGGAGGTAGCTAAGTGAGAGGTGACGGTGTGATATAGTGGAGGTAGCTAAGTGAGAGGTGACGGTGTGATATAGTGGAGGTAGCTAAGTGGGAGGTGACGGTGTGATATAGTGGAGGTAGCTAAGTGAGAGGTGACAGTGTGATATAGTGGAGGTAGCTAAGTGGGAGGTGACGGTGTGATATAGTGGAGGTAGCTAAGTGAGAGGTGACGTTGTGATATAGTGGAGGTAGCTAAGTGGGAGGTGACGGTGTGATATAGTGGAGGTAGCTAAGTGAGAGGTGACAGTGTGATATAGTGGAGGTAGCTAAGTGAGAGGTGACGGTGTGATATAGTGGAGGTAGCTAAGTGAGAGGTGACAGTGTGATATAGTGGAGGTAGCTAAGTGGGAGGTGACGGTGTGATATAGTGGAGGTAGCTAAGTGAGAGGTGACGTTGTGATATAGTGGAGGTAGCTAAGTGAGAGGTGACGGTGTGATATAGTGGAGGTAGCTAAGTGAGAGGTGACGGTGTGATATAGTGGAGGTAGCTAAGTGGGAGGTGACGTTGTGATATAGTGGAGGTAGCTAAGTGGGAGGTGACGTTGTGATATAGTGGAGGTAGCTAAGTGAGAGGTGACGGTGTGATATAGTGGAGGTAGCTAAGTGGGAGGTGACGTTGTGATATAGTGGAGGTAGCTAAGTGAGAGGTGACGGTGTAATATAGTGGAGGTAGCTAAGTGAGAGGTGACGGTGTGATATAGTGGAGGTAGCTAAGTGAGAGGTGACGGTGTGATATAGTGGAGGTAGCTAAGTGAGAGGTGACGGTGTGATATAGTGGAGGTAGCTAAGTGGGAGGTGACGGTGTGATATAGTGGAGGTAGCTAAGTGAGAGGTGACAGTGTGATATAGTGGAGGTAGCTAAGTGGGAGGTGACGGTGTGATATAGTGGAGGTAGCTAAGTGGGAGGTGACAGTGTGATATAGTGGAGGTAACTAAGTGAGAGGTGACAGTGTGATATAGTGGAGGTAGCTAAGTGAGAGGTGACAGTGTGATATAGTGGAGGTAGCTAAGTGAGAGGTGACTGTGTGATATAGTGGAGGTAACTAAGTGAGAGTTGACGGTATGATATAGTGGAGGTAGCTAAGTGAGAGGTGACGGTGTGACACAGCATTGTTAGCTAAGTGAGAGGTGACGGAGTGACACAGTGGCGTTAGCTAAGTGAGAGGTCACGGTGTGACACAGTGACGTTAGCTAAGTGAGAGGTGACGGTGTGACACAGTGGCGTTAGCTAAGTGAGAGGTGATGGTGTGGCACAGTGACGTTAGCTAAGAGAGAGGTCACGGTGAGACACAGTGACGTTAGCTAAGTGAGAGGTCACGGTGTGATACAGTGACGTTAGCTAAGTGAGAGGTCACGGTGTGATACAGTGACGTTAGCTAAGTGAGATGTCAAGGGGTAACATTGTGGAAGTAGAGCAGGAAGTGAAAAGTCACGGGGAAATACAGTGGCGACAGCTAATGAGTGGCCGCGGTTTAACATAGCTCTTGTGTACGGTGTACACAAGAAATTAAGTGAGAGGATACCGTGTAACAGTTATAATATACAACACTGGAGCAACTAAGTCAGAAGATATAATGTAACACACTGGGAGTAACCTAGTGAGAAGCTGTTATATAGCACACTGGGAGTAACTTAGTTGGGAGCTATAATATAGCACACTGGGAGTAACTAAGTTGGAAGCTATCATATAGCACACTGGGAGTAACTAGGTTGGAAGCTATCATATAGCACACTGGGAGTAACTTAGTTGGAATCTACCATATACCACAGTGGGAGTAACTAAGTTGGAAGCTATCATATACCACAGTGGGAGTAACTAAGTTGGAATCTACCATATACCACAGTGGGAGTAACTAAGTTGGAAGCTATCATATACCACAGTGGGAGTAACTAAGTTGGAATCTACCATATACCACAGTGGGAGTAACTAAGTTGGAAGCTATCATATACCACAGTGGGAGTAACTAAGTTGGAAGCTATCATATACCACAGTGGGAGTAACTAAGTTGGAAGCTATGATATACCACAGTGGGAGTAACTAAGTTGAAAGCTATCATATACCACAGTGGGAGTAACTAAGTTGAAAGCTATCATATACCACAGTGGGAGTAACTAAGTTGGAAGCTATCATATACCACAGTGGGAGTAACTAAGTTGGAAGCTATCATATAGCACACTGGGAGTAACTAAGTTGGAATCTACCATATTACACAGTGGGAGTAACTAAGTTGGAAGCTGTCATATAGCACACTGGGAGTAACTTAGTTGGGAGCTATCATATTACACAGTGGGAGTAACTTAGTTGGAAGCTGGCATATAGCACACTAGGAGTAACTTAGTTGGAATCTACCATATACCACAGTGGGGTAACTTATAAGCTATTATATAGCACACTGGGAGCAACTTAAAAGGTAGTATATAGCACACTGGGAGTAACTTAAAAGCTGTTATATAGCACACTGGGAGTAACTTAGAAGCTGTTATATAGCACACTGGGAATAACTAAGTTGGAAGCTATTATATGCCACACTGGGAGTTACTTAGAAGCTATTATATAACACGATGAGGTAACTTAGAATCTGCTATATAGCACACTGGGAGTAATTAAGTTCGAAGCTATCATATAGCACACTGGAAGTAACTAAATGAGAAGCTATAATGTAACACACAGGAAGTAACTAAGTGCGAATCATATTGTAACATAATAAGCTGCAATAGGATATCAAGCAATAAGTGTAACAGGCCACTAACATAAGATCTCTTTGCTCGCTCTGAATGTCACATGAAACCAGAAACAAAATAATTGGATTCTTCCTGTGATAGTATACGTAAGTAAAATAAAAGTCAAGTACTCCTGTCACGCCAAGTGGCGTATAGGGAATATGGTGTTAGTGACCATAAATTTTACAGACCTTCAACACATGGTTTTTGGGGTAATGTGGTCGGTAATACTCCCGTGCCGCTTTACTTTCCCAGAAAAAAAAATCCGGTACCCATTAAAGGCTGGGTGAACCAGGAGGTCGTCGGCTGAGATCGAACGTTACCTCTTGTCCTTTGTAGTCCAGTTCACTAACCACTGAGCTATCGCGGCTCCCAAGATGACTAAAGTAGTCTATATGTGTCGAGAACCAACAAAATAGTCAGTGGCCCAAAACTTTGTGACTGTGTGTTGAGGAATAATAATAGAACCTGTCTCATGATGCGTTCATTACTCTTACAACACTGCCCCCATTTGTCTTCTTTGCGTTGACTGTTTTCAAATAAGCATGATTTAGTTGTGTATTGTTCCTAGTTTGGAGATATATATTCTCACTTCCATACAATTCTCAGTTTCTCTTGGAACACAATTATTTTTGCCAATTCACACATTTGGTATTGGCCTTTAAAAAAAAAGTGCATTTTTGGTTTGCCTTTTTTTTTTTATCTTTCTAAATCTGTTTGTGCACCTAATTCTGTGCATGTTGCGTTTGATTTTGAGTTGTAGAGCTGGCAGCCATTTATATTTTTTGATAAAAATTTAGCCATCCTTGAAAAAAAAATACATGTGCCATATCGGTGGGCGCAGGCGATCATGTGGTGTCACAATTGTCTGAACTCTTTGTATCGTATCAATTCTCTTGTTGACTGTTTTCTGTGCCACAACAGCAAGATACCTAGTATCTTCTCTCTTTGTCGTCCGCGATCTCTCTCAGTTCCCCTCTCCCTCCACCCATTTTTTAAAAAATGATGAACATATAAGCACGCAAATGGGAGCACATTTAGAATATTCGTTATGATGGATCGTAAAGGAATACAAGTAAATACAATATAATTACATGAAAGCAATTCAACAAAAATAATCTGTGAGCAATGATCGATACTAGCAAGTTGAACAAAGGCAGGGTGAGCTATTTTAAGTTCAGTCAGCCTTTAGCGAATTGAAGCCTCGATGGCTGAGTGGTTAGTGTGCTCGCTTCCAGTTCAGAATGGTGTGGGTTCAATTCTCATAAATTAGGAATAAATATTTATTATCGAAACGACAAGACTCCCGTGTTCACTCGCCCTCTAAACGTGTTCCAATAATTATTTTTTCTGAAAAGTAAAAGCGGCCTGGTGAGATACCGACTACATCATTCTTAAATGTACCGTGGTCCTGGAGAAATATTTCAATAACATAATTATCCCCATATCTGTAGCAAGGTGTGGAGAGAACCTTCACTTACTTTAGCGAACATTTCAAAAATCATATTCGTAGCAATCGTTCCCATAACAAGAACCAGGATATATCATGACGTACATAAGAACCAGAAGTACCACTACTTTTGGGTAAGTAAGTAATGTGCCCCGTCACGCCTTGTGGCGTATAGGAAATATGATGTTAGTGACCATAATTTTTACAAACCTCCGGCACATATTTTTGGTGTAATGTGATCAGTATTACGCCCGTGCCGCTTAACTTTCCCAGAAATAAATCCGGTACCCATTTAAGGCTGGGTGAATCCGGAAGCCGTCGATCAACTTTTGGGTAAGGTATGTCAGTGAAGTTATTCAATATTCATTGGACAGAGTGGAGATGGCTCAAACAGATATCGAGAGAAAGGCTGTCAATTTTTAACCAGTATCTGGGGACATGCCAGCACTTAAATTAGGGATAGATCTCAGGACCTGATAATAGAATTTGAGGTTGCGAAAAATTAGAAAAGAAATAACATAGAATTAGCTCAAATAATTTGCGAATATTTTCTAAAGAATATAAAAAAAAAAATTGAAATAATATTTTCGTTATACAAAAATGAATTCATTTTAATGTATGGGTTTGTGCTCAATGAGTAATGTGAGTTTTGGTATAAATGTTGGTTAGAACTCTCTAGAGAGGAGGAAGAAAAGACAGAAATCTACGACTATCGGCAGCCAGAATGTGGTGAATGGCGTGCATTTTTTGCAAGCCGGAGTAGAAGATAACATTATATGGTAAATGTCGTGTTTTATTACAAGCGGGTCTCAAAAATAAAATGTGGTAAAAGTCGTGATTTATAACACGCGGGTTTCGAAGATAACATCATGTGGATAAATGTCATGATTTAACACAAGCGGATCAAGAAATATCAGCATGGGGTAAATGTCGTAATTTATTACAAGCGGGTTTCGAAGATAGCACAATGTGGCAAATGTCGTGATTTATTACAAACAGATCTAAAAGATAACAGCATCTTGCAAATGTCGTGATTTATTACAAGCTGTCTAGAAGATAACAGCATCTGGCAAATGTCGTGATTTATTACAAACAGATCTAAAAGATAACAGCATCTTGCAAATGTCGGGATTTATTACAAGCTGTCTAGAAGATAACAGCATTTGGCAAATGTCGTGATTTATTACAAACAGATGTAAATATAACAACATGTGGCAAATGTCGTGATTTATTACAAGCTGTCTAGAAGATAACAGCATGTGGCAAATGTCGTGATTTATTACAAGCTGTCTAGAAGATAACAGTATGTGGCAAATGTCCTGATTTATTACAAGCTGTCTAGAAGATAACAGCATGTGGCAAATGTCGTGATTTATTACAAGCTGTCTAGAAGATAACAGCATTATTTCAGGATTTAGATTATAACAATTTTGTTCCTGAAATCCGATTTTATTTTTCAAGTTACATTTAGTTGTTTATAACATTTTCAGTTATTTAATTTTTTTTAATTTTTTTTTTTTTTTTGCATTTCTGTTCTGTGAAGGCAACTTGGACACCGAGTCGAGCTGTGAATCTACTTTTATACGGAGTCGACATCGAAGAGATCAGAAGCGCACATGTTCGGTCCTCAGATGTAGCGATTTTTTTTTTCAAGGATGTGGAGTTCATCAGCCTCTAACATTAAATAACAAGGTTTGTTTCCTCTGAAAGTAAAGGCGGCCTGGCGCGATATCGACCACATCACCAACAAATGTGCCGTGACCACAAGAAAAATGTGGTCATTAATATCATATTCCCCCCCCCCCCCCCCCAATACGCCTAGCAAGGCGACAAGGGTGCATATACTTAACGACTTAAACATTATCGCATGATTGTATGTCCTATATACAGGCTGTCCGAAAAAAAATGTACTCCTTTCATAATTGTTTTCTCCAGATGACCAGTGTGTTGAGCCGTGATAGCTCAGTGGTTAGTGAACTGGACTACAAAGGACAAGATCCCAACCGTCGGCTTTCGAGTTCACCCAGCCTTAAAATGGGTGCCGGATTTTTTTTCTGGGAAAGTAAAGCGGCACGGGCGTAGTACTGACCACATTACCCCAAAAAATTATGTGTTGAAGGTTTGTAAAATTTAAGGCCATTAACACCATATTCCCTATACGCAACTTGGCGTGACGGGGCTCTTTACTTTACTAATATCTATTGTCCTTTCGAGCCGAAGACGGCACATAGAGCAGAACCACAATCTCAAAAACAGAAACCTTGCGTGCACATATTGCAGAGATCACTGCTCTAAAATCTATGGCGCTGTTTCCATAACAATACTTTTTACAATGACAGCTTTTCAAGCCATCGATCAACCTCCTTAGTCGCCTTTTACGACATGCCTGGAAGGTCACAGTGTCACTATTCTTTACTTCGCAAATAATGAGTCCCCGGTAACACACAGGAAATACAGGACTTTACTATAATACAGGTTTATTTAAGTTGAAATACCAGCCGTACGCATACACTGGTAGCAGTGGGGTTGGGGGGGGGGGGGGAGAGAAGAGGTCATACAACAACACCCAGTCTCGGAGGGATAAGCAAATGATAGACAGGCTAAGGACAACCTGCTAGGACGGGAAGTGCCAATAAATACGGTGAGATCCAGACCTAAGAGAATCTGTGAAGTATCGTCACTGACCTCGCGATGTGAAGGAATGATGTTCTAGCACCAGAGAGGGAATACCGCTCCTATTGATCTTCGAACGTGGACAGGAGAAGGTTAGGCCGAAAGCGTGGTAGCCGTGTAGTCACAAACACACAAACGGAAGCCAATTGAGCCAGCATTATCCACTACGAATCGGTCAGTACTGACATTCATCCAATCTCTCTCTCTCTCTCTCTCTCTCTCTCTCTCTCTCTCGCTATAACAAATACTCAAGACACATTTACCCAACATTCCTCCCCCACTTTCCATTTTCTCAACTAATTAGTATGAGTACGAGGCGTTTCTTGTATGGTCTAGCACGTGTTGCTAAGTATAAGATAACCACGGCCAATAAATGCACTCAAATCTTGCTTGGTTGCGTTGACATAGGATAGTTGGTGGCATCACATGATTGGTCGATCTTCCTAGAGTAGAGAGGTTGTCGCCATGAACTATCCGCTAATAATCGACCAATGGACATCGCTGATATTATGAAAACCATTTTTGTTGTTGACAACGGCGGTAAGGAAAAGAGTTCGTTATTAAAGTTTGTTTATTGTTAGAATAACCATCACTGCATACCGGATGAACCTATAGGTGCACCGATGTCTCCCTCGAGAAGATCCGAGGAGAATCCTGGCCCACGTGCACGAACTCCGTAGCATGGCCTGGGATCCATGGTGTGGGGAGGTTTTGCTGACAATTTTGCCCGGGCAGCGGCCATATGGCCTACTCTTTTCCATTTTAACTGCCAAGGGATCCTTAACATGTCGTGAGTGCAAACGGAACCTCTTGTTTATTGCCGTTATCCGAGAGGGCCAGAAACCGGATCTCACTACCAAAGAGATCAGGAGAGGGTAATGTCATAACGAAACCACGGGTTAATTTTTCCTATTTTTAAAAAAAAGCTTTGAACCCAGATCATTCCTGTCCTGGGGCCGACGTCGTACATCTAGACTACCCAGTCCCTAAAGAGACTTTAACAGGCGTCAATCTTAACATAGGTAATCAATCCAGGATCATCGGACAATAGAAAAGAACAATGTGAACGCCACAGAAATAGAGTATATGGACAGGTAGATAGAGTAGAGGAGTCATTCAAAAATGTGCCAAAGTTAAAAGAAAACTTATTCTTATTGCCAACATCAAAAGGAAACAATCAATATTTGTTGGTCATGAAATAAGAAGGGAACAGCTGGGTAATATTATGACAATAGAAACAATTAAAGGATGATGAGACAGTAAAAAAGGGACGACTTAAGAGAGTCTAAGAAAATGGTTTGATAGAAAGTCAACAGAATCAATGAACAAATGTTGAAATATAAAGATGTGGAGAGACATGATCCCATATGTCTGTAGGCACGGTAATTGACGGTGATGGTGATGACCATATGAACAATGATTTACTAACAACGAAAATTCGGCGATCTATATAAGACGGGAACTATACGACACAGCATTACAGTTATAACTGAGCTCAAACATCAATGGACAAAAGCATGTTCTGACTGACTGAGATGAAGTGTCTTAGATAAATACTGAATGTAACTAGAAGTAGCAATAAATTATAAAGATATTAGAAGAAGAGATACAATCTTGCAGCGCCAAAGGCTAACAACGACTGACAAGACCATTTGAACAAGGGTGGAATGTTCCCAATGTGCTTCATAGTAATAGACAAACAATAGAAGATTAACGTCGTATATTCAAGTAAGTTAAGTCATTCGTCATGCCGATGTTGTAACTGTGTTCGTCCGATAACTACTCACGACATGCTCTCATCTTTAGGGTCGATAAATTGTTGTAATTGCACTATATACAAAACTATATATAAACTACAGGTAAAGTACGAGACTTGAATCGACGTCTTAGCACGCGAGTTTTCACCCATATGTGCTCGGCCACCTATCCAGAAATGTTCGGAGGCTTCTGGATAGTGTCGTTTCAAGCATCGAAACTCACCGTGTGAGACGGCATTCCTCACGTTCCAAGAGTACTACTCGGGTACCCACTTCTGCCAACGGCTGGGTCGACCGCGGGGGTATGTTTCTTCCAACCACGAGTACAATTCACACTGCTCCCAACTGGAATCGAACACAGGTTGTCCCAACGTCGGTAGCCCAGTCGAGTGGTTTTCCCAACTAGGCTCCCGAGGCCCCCTCGAAGTAGTAGGTAAAACTACCAGGACAACAAAAATCAGACAAGAAAACATTGATGGACAGCATGATTAAAGCAGTTGTTGAAAAACAGAAACGGTGAGACAGCAAACTAACCAGAAAAATAGAGAGGATAGTCAAATCAACAGATATGTATTTACATTAAAAAAGTTAGACAGTCAAACTAAGTGTACAACAGTGGAATATATATGTACAGATAGGGAGACAGACTGAGAGACATATTTAACTAAACAATCTAGCTGTTGGTTTAAATTACATTTCATTCCTAGCCATTACTCTCAGAGTTATCCTTCATTTGTGCCAGTTCGTGTTCTATTTTCATTTGTTCTGTTCTAGGTACAAAAGTCAATGTTGTCTGTCTGTGCACTTACGTAAGTCTGTTCATCTGTGTATTGGTTTTTAATTCCCTGTTGGAAATCAGTTTTACTGCAGATGCCTCGAATTCGATTCATGAACAAAGGGATTTCAGGTTTTGTTTGTTCATTCTTTTGTTAAGTTCTCGGTACATCTCACGTCGATAACCGCATGCAATAGAACCACTTCAAAGCTAGCCTGACCTTTTATTTGCAATAAGCACTTTAACTACTTTCACTGTGTAGACCCCAGGCAAGAACTGACTTTCTGCAATATTTAGTCGTAAAAAAACGGATACATATGGCTGTGATGGGACTAGGATAAATGGAAACGAAAATAGAGAGAGAAAATAGAAAAACAAATAGCTACATATAGTAGTGATAACACCAGGAGAAATGAAAAATATTTATAGAAAAAAATGGTTACATATGGCAGTAATGGCACCAGGAGAAATGAAAAAAACAATTTATAGAAAAAAATGGTTACATATGGCAGTAATGGCACCAGGAGAAATGAAAAAAAATGTATAGAAAAAAATGGTTACATATGGCAGTAATGGCACCAGGAGAAATGAAAAAAAGTACATAGAAAAAAAATAGGTAAACAAACAGCTACTGTTTTGGGACCAGGAGAAATGAAACAAAAATATTATAGAAAAAAAAATAGAAAAAATAACGCCTACAAATGGCTGTGATGGTACCAGGAGAAATAATAAAAAGTATATAGAAACGAAAGCGCGCACTAAAGTGAAAATGTGCGCACACAGCACGAATAACCAGAAATTCCCACATACACAGGTCCATGGAGAGCGCGTGGCCGTGCGGCTAAAACCACTGTTCCGCTAGCTGAAAAGCCGACGTTCGGTGTTCGAAGCCCGCGGTAGACAGAAAGGATTTTTTCTATCGGGGGTGAAATAAAAATCCTGAGTCTCACACGTCGTGGCGACTGCTTGACCAAGCGGCCTTTATTTCTCTGGTCGAGGTTGCCCCTCGTCATACACCAGCAATGGTACTATGTGACGTAAAGATAGTTTTTTTTTTTTTTTTTTTTACAGGTCCATGTGCATACACAATGGCACCAGCATACTCATCACTGAAACTGGTTGACTGTCAGCGTGAAATTGTCGATCGGGCACAATCACACTCGTGTGTAGACTACAACTTAAAGGAGAAAGTCTTACTTGTAAAGAGGGCAGAAAAATAAACAGGAATACAATTTAAGCAATGGAGCATAAGGTTTGGAAATAGAGGAAGAATAGAAAAGGGAGGGAGGAAAAAGATTTGGAAACAGGAGGAATAAAAAGGGACAGAAGACAAGAAGTATAAGATGAAAAAAGAAGGAATGAAAGAAAAGGGGTAAATTCGTTCAACAGTTTTGACTTTGATGGGAGAACTTTCTTCCGGAGAACGCGTCTCTGAGTGGAGTGTGCGTCTCTGAGTGGAGTGTGCGTGGCTGAGTGGAGTATACGTCTCTGAGTGGAGTGTGATTGGTTGAGTGAAGCGTGCGTGGCTGAGTGGACTGTGATTGGTTGAGTGAAGCGTGGGTGGTTGAGTGGTGTGTGCGTGGGTGAGTGGAGTGTGATTGGTTAAGTGAAGCGTGCGTGGCTAAGTGGAGCGTGCGTCTCTGAGTGGAGTGTGCGTGGCTGAGTGGAGTGTGATTGACCGATTGTAGCGTGCATGGCTAAGTGGAGCGTGCGTGGCTGAGTGGACTGTGATTGGTTGAGTGAAGCGTGCGTTGCTGAGTGGAGCATGCGTCTCTGAGTGGAGTGTGCGTGGCTGAGTGGAGTGTGATTGACCGATTGTAGCGTGCGTGGCACAACAGAGCGTGGTGACCGAATGAATAAAACATCATGAATTCTCCGAGAAATGTGAGCTCTGTTCGATCCACAGTGAGGTCAATATGATGTTCCTTTTATTACATCGATGTGAAATAGCAACAGCGACCTGAACACCACGTTGTGACTGTCCTTGGCATGCTGCCTTTATTCTCCAGGTCCAAAGAAAAACTCCGTCGGACTCTGCTGTTTGATAGTTGTTGTTAGTGTTCTTTGTTGTTGTTGTTATTATTATCATATAGAAAAAATACAATTTACCACTGATGGAAAATGTACAACTGAAATAAACTGATGTTTGTAATAAACCTGAATAAGTATGGCATGAAAAATATACTAACATCAAAACAAATAACACGAGGGCTAAAACTAAGAATAGCAAAATGTTACATCTTCTCAATATTCCTGTATAGTGCAGAAACATGGACATTAGACCAGAAAATAGAACAGAAAATTGAAGCCTTTGAAATGTAGATCTATACAAGAATAGGTAGAATTGGATGGAAAGAAAAGAAAATAAACGAGGAAGTTTTAAAACAACTAAAAATGAAAAGAGAACTACTAAACACAATTAGAATAAGACAAATGAAATTTGTGGGGCATGTTAAAAGACACAACAGCCTAATAAAAGTTATATTGGAAGGGAAATTACAAGGTAAAAGAGGCAGAGGGAGACTAAGACTAACATGGACGAGTAACATCAAAAGATGGACAAGTCAACCTATGACAATCTGCACCATCAAAGCAAGAGACAGAGCAGAATGGCGCTCCATGGTAGCCAACCTTCGATGCGGAGATGACACTCAATGATGATGATGATACAGTCTTAATCTTAATATTTACTTTTGATCTTTCGTTCTTTCGCAATCAGTGATTTGTTTGTTTTGTTTCTTCATACAGAGAGAGAGAGAGAGAGAGAGAGAGAGAGCTTAAAAAATAACCCAAAGACATCGACTGGAGTTCGTATGGACACTCACGTTACGTTCTGCTAACATCAAACAAGGCATAACAGGAGAAAGACACCAACAATTTCAGGGATCAACTCACGATGCTACCAATGCCAGACTGTTACATTTAAATAAAAATTAGTAGGAAGACATTAGAATGTGACGACACAGCAGAAATTACGTCGATTCCATAATCTGCTATCGCTAGTACAGCGACAAATGCTGATCTAGTTACATTGATTTCATAATCTGTCATGGCTAGTGTAGCAATGAATGTCGATGCAATTACGACGATTCTATAACTTGCCGTGGCTAATACAGCAGCAAATGTCGAAGAAAGAGACGATTCCATAGCCGTGGCTGGTGTAGCAACAAATGTCGACGTAATAACGCAACAGATTGAAAGTTTACTACACATGTACTTGTTGTCAACACAATCAATGTGGGAGTGCGCTCAATAAAATAGTTCCATCATAACAATGTTTGCACTCATTCCTTCCTTCCTTCCTTCCTTCCTTCCTTCCTTCCTTCCTTCCTTCCTTCCTTCCTTCCTTCCTTCCTTCCTTCCTTCCTTCCTTCCTTCCTTCCTTCCTTCCTTCCTTCCTTCCTTCCTTCCTTCCTTCCTTCCTTCCTTCCTTCCTTCCTTCCTTCCTTCCTTCCTTCCTTCCTTCCTCCTTCCTTCCTTCCTTCCTTCCGTCCTCCCTCCTTCTTTCCTTCCTTCCTTACTTCCTTCCTAATTTAAGTTTCAGCGTCGAAGAAATGTTTAATTTGCGCCCTCTTTCTTGTCTATGGCCTGTCCTGCTGTTATATTTCCTAGTATTTCTAATATTCCATCAATCCACCTCTATTGTTATCAGCCCTTGGGTCTGGTGTTTTGTAAAGTTTATTGAAATTCAGTGTTTTTTTTTTTACTTTCCGCCCTATCACGAGACCAAACTATTGTACATGTTATTTCTGTATGCGTTTTATCAGTTCTTTCATTTGTGATCTTATCTCTCAAGCTGTTTCCTGTCATTCGTCTAACACATTTAATCTCGGTATGGTTATTTTTCTTATTGTTCTTACAATTAGGGTTCAGATCGAAAAATGGTAGCACAACGTTGAAATGAATATTGAGTGCTCCCTTTGTCTCTAAAGTTATGTCCATGTTGGACAACAGTGGTGATAGCTTTTCGCACTTGGGCACAGAAATAACTACACGGACTCCCGAGTCTGAGCACGTTCAAGGTGCTATAACGATGAAACAGTTTCACTTGATAATCTCTGCATTCTCTCCTTATTCTCCTCTCACATTTTGCTCAGGAAGAGGATCATGCGTGTTCTGATTCTCCCAGAGTTCAGCTGGCGAACGCAGTTACCTACTGGATTGTCTCCCAGGTCGGGAGTACCTCAAGAGTAAATAAAAACAAAACTTAAGCTTAATAACAACTGCCGTGTAATTAGCCTGGGCAGAGCAAGATGACGAATTAAGAGAAACCTGAGAAAAATATGACCGCTTAGATAATACCAGCACGCCATTGAAGGAAGTTTCATTAATCCAGGGGTTCTCATATTAAAATCTGTGGGTCATCATCCGACCCAAAATACTGAGAACATGGAAATAAATCTCACAAGCAAGACTCGGAATGATTCACTCCCACACATACAAGAAGTTCAACTAAATCTAATGGAACAATACGAAAGCGTTTTGTCAATGTCATACAGTGTGCTCCGACACTTGGGGCTGCGTTTGGCCTTTATTAATCAATAGAAAATAATAACTATATGTAAATTATTTCCTGAACAGAGACAATGCCAATGTCAAGTCGATAGGTTATGAGTTTCTGAATGAAAGGTCAATAATTTTACGTTTTTCTTAGCACAGAACTTTGTTTACGCTAAATATATGTTGCTGTTATGTTATTGAAGTTATGAATCCTGCAAAAGAAACGCAGAACATCAACATAACTATAGACAGAAGGCAACTAAAACAAGTAGAGGAATGGAAATACCTAGAAAGTCTAGTAAATACGACAATTCACAAACAACAGAAATAGACTCAAGATACAGCAAAGCTTGTCAGATCATTGGACAGCTATCGCCGCTATTATCCACCAAGGAGATAACTAAAACAAAAAAACGGGCACTCCGCAATGCAATCTTCACTTCAACGTTGTGATACCATTGCCAGTCCGGGACACTAAATTCAAGAATAACAAGAAAGATAACCACTAACGAAATTAAATGTGTTTAACGAATGACAGGAAACAACCTGAGAGATAAGATCAAAAATGAAGAACTGAGACAAAAGCTAGGAATAGCCCCCGCCATAGAATATATAAGGAAACAACCGATAAAATGGTTTGGCCACGTGAAAAGGTAGAAAGATCAAAACACAACACAACGGGCCTTCAATAAACTTTGGAATTTTGAAAAATGAACTTTTTTTCACGGTTGATTCAGTCAAAAGATGGACAAGTCAATCTATGACAACTTGCACCATCAAAGCAAGAAATAGAGTGGAATGGCGATCCATGGTAGCCAACCTTCGTTGTGGAGACGGCACACGATGATGATGATGATTGAGTTGGAATTTTTATTTATGATTTCTCTCTGCGGCAACCACCGCAGGTCTCGACTTGGAATGTCAATCACTCATCGACGGAAAAGATATGAGTATCTGCGAAGACGGAGTTATCTGCGTGTACGGCGAGAGACCCCTGTGTATACGGCTGCTAGAGAAAATACGAATTAGCACGCACAATCCATTTCCTTGTCTCTATGATGAAAGCCAGAGGTGAAAGCCGGTAGAAAAAAAAAACAAAAAAACAAACTCCCCTCAACGCTGCAAGTCAAATAAGGAAGTAAAGAAGAAAAATAATATGATAATGACAAAACACCTTCCTGATAGAAATGTTACTTTAGTGTCAGCGTATAGGAGTTGAATCATTGAAACATTACTTTAGTGTCAGCGTATAGGAGTGGAATCATTGAAATGTTACTTTAGTGTCAGCGTATAGGAGTGGAATCATTGAAAGGTTACTTTAGTGTCAGCGTATAGGAGTGGAATCATTGAAATGTTACTTTAGTGTCAGCGTATAGGAGTGGAAGCATTGAAAGGTTACTTTAGTGTCAGCGTATAGGAGTGGAATCATTGAAAGGTTACTTTAGTGTCAGCGTATACGAGTGGAAGCATTGAAAGGTTACTTTAGTGTCAGCGTATAGGTGTGGAAGCATTGAAAGGTTACTTTAGTGTCAGCGTATACGAGTGGAATCATTGAAAGGTTACTTTAGTGTCAGCGTATAGGTGTGGAATCATTGAAAGGTTACTTTAGTATCAGCGTATAGGAGTGGAAACCTAGAAATGTTACTGTCAGCGTATAGGAGTGGAAACCTAGAAATGTTACTGTCAGCGTATAGGAGTGGAAACCTAGAAATGTTACTGTCAGCGTATAGGAGTGGAAACCTAGAAATGTTACTGTCAGCGTATAGGAGTGGAAACCTAGAAATGTTACTGTCAGCGTATAGGAGTGGAAACCTAGAAATGTTACTACCAACGCACGGGAGTGGAAGCTAATAAATGTTACTTTCAGCGCACTGGAGTGGAAGTATCGAAAAGTTACTCATTCTCAAACTAAATAAATAAATTCTTACTTTTTTGTTACGCCTCTTTTGAAATAAATGAAAAAAAAATCACTTGTTATAAAGATCTCGTATTCAACTTCCCTGTATAATTACACATATCATATATTGTATAACACACTATAATCAACCGACTCCAGGGGGAATAATCAATGGAACTTTGAGATATTCTCAATGAACAAACTAAAATCCACAATGCCACAGACAAAGCCTTTGGGCATATCATGTTTCCTGTAGAATTCATATTGTTGGAATCAAATTACCTCCCTTGACCATTGTTAAAAGGTTTGTATGTAGGCAGATGCATATATGGCGAGAGAATGAACAGGAAAGCATAATATATAATTTTCAAACAATCTATCGCCTTCTAATCTCTTTTTTTTTTATATCTTTCACTATCCATCAGTTTTTTTATGAACAGTCTTTCGGTGTTTTATTTTATTAAAAAATTTTTTTTTTCGTATTACCAAACATCTTATTTTATCAACATTATAATCGAATAGCCCAGTAATGATTGCCTCGTCTTTTCCTTGCACGAGCTATTGCAACAAGCTATGATGCAGCTCTCGATTGCACAAAAATGTGGCCCGTAAATGCGTAATCTACCAGCCTGTTTACTTCCTGGATGTGGGTGTGTTCGTCTATAGAGAAAGGAGATGCTGATATTGATCTATCTGCCAGTAGGCTTTTGCACCATTTGATGTAAGTGGTGAGATATTTTTCTGAGCAATATATGGATTTTTCGGCACAAGAGTTTTTCTTTCACTGCATCGATGATTCTTATGGTAAACATTATGTTGGGAAATAATCCGCAGGAATTTTAATTTTTGGATTTTTGCCAAGAGAAACGTTTGCACTTTTCGATTTTCATGGTTGAAATGAGTTGCGTAATAGCATAACAAACATGACATCATCAGCGATGGGGTAGAGTGCTCGACTTTCTACTAGAAAGTGCTTTGTTCAAACCACATTTCGAATCGAACGATCGATCGAGTTGGAGAGGGGGCTCGGTGGTAAACAGGTAAGACTTGGGCTTCAGGGTAGGTAGGTCCTGACTTCGGATCTCGAAGCAAGAGGTGGGAATTTTTTACTTCCGACTGGTTGTATCCTCGAGGCCTTGCCTCCCTTGGTCTCTGGGTAGCGAGTGTCGATGGTTAGCACTCTCTCTGGGTAGCGAGTGTCGATGGTTAGCACTCTCTCTGGGTAGCGAGTGTCGATGGTTAGCACTCTCTCTGGGTAGCGAGTGTCGATGGTTAGCACTCTCTCTGGTTTGTGTGTATCGATGTCCAGTCCTCTCTCAGGGTAGTGAATGTTGATGTCTAGCCTCTCTCTGGGTAGTGAGTGACGATGTCTACCCCTCTCTCTGGGTAGTGAGAATCGATGTTCTGCCCTTTTTCTGGGTAGTGAGTGTCGATGTTCTGCCTTTTCTTTGGGTAGAGAGTGTCGATGTCTAGTCCTCTTTCTGGGGAGTGAGTGTCGATGTTCTGCCCTTTTTCTGGGTAGTGAGTGTCGATGTTCTGCCTTCTCTCTGGGTAGAGAGTGTCGATGTCTAGTCCTCTTTCTGGGGAGTGAGTGTCGATGTTCTGCCCTTTTTCTGGGTAGTGAGTGTCGATGTTCTGCCTTCTCTTTGGGTAGAGAGTGTCGATGTCTAGTCCTCTTTCTGGGGAGTGAGTGTCGATGTTCTGCCCTTTTTCTGGGTAGTGAGTGTCGATGTTCTGCCTTCTCTCTGGGTAGAGAGTGTCGATGTCTAGTCCTCTTTCTGGGGAGTGAGTGTCGATGTTCTGCCCTTTTTCTGGGTAGTGAGTGTCGATGTTCTTCCTTCTCTTTGGTAGAGAGTGTCGATGTCTAGCCCTCTTTCTGGGGAGTGAGTGTCGATGTTCTGCCATTTTTCTGGGTAGTGAGTGTCGATGTTCTGCCTTCTCTCTGGGTAGAGAGTGTCGATGTCTAGTCCTCTCTCTGGGTAGTGAGTGTCCATGTTATGCCCTCTTTCTGGGTAGTGAATGTCGATGTCTAGCCCTCTCTCTGGGTAGTTAGTGTCGATGTCTAGCCCTCTCTCTGGGTAGTTAGTGTCGATGTCTAGCTCTCTCTCTGGGTAGTTAGTGTCGATGTCTAGCCCTCTCTCTGGGTAGTGAGTGTCGATGTCTAGCTCTCTCTCTGGGTAGTTAGTGTCGATGTCTAGCCCTCTCTCTGGGTAGTGAGTGTCGATGTCTAGCCCTCTCTCTGGGTAGTTAGTGTCGATGTCTAGCCCTCTCTCTGGGTAGTGAGTGTCGATGTCTAGCCCTCTCTCTGGGTAGTGAGTGTCGATGTCTAGCCCTCTCTCTGGGTAGTGAGTGTCGATGTCTAGCACTCTCTCTGGGTAGTGAGTGTCGATGCCTAGCCCTCTCTCTGGGTAGTGAGTGTCGATGTCTAGCCCTCTCTCTGGGTAGTGAGTGTCGATGCCTAGCCCTCTCTCTGGGTAGTGAGTGTCGATGTCTAGCCCTCTCTCTGGGTAGTGAGTGTCGATGTCTAGCCCTCTCTCTGGGTAGTGAGTGTCGATGTCTAGCCCTCTCTATAGGTAGTGAGTGTCGATGTTCTGCCCTCCCTCTAGGTAGTTAGTGTCGATGTCTAGCCCTCTCTCTGGGTAGTGAATGTCGATGTCTAGCCCTCTCTCTGGGTAGTGAGTGTCCATGTCTAGCCATCTCTCTGGGTAGTTAGTGTCGATGTCTAGCTCTCTCTCTGGGTAGTTAGTGTCGATGTCTAGCCCTCTCTTTGGGTAGTGAGTGTCGATGTCTAGCTCTCTCTCTGGGTAGTTAGTGTCGATGTCTAGCCCTCTCTCTGGGTAGTGAGTGTCGATGTCTAGCCCTCTCTCTGGGTAGTTAGTGTCGATGTCTAGCCCTCTCTCTGGGTAGTGAGTGTCGATGTCTAGCCCTCTCTCTGGGTAGTGAGTGTCGATGTCTAGCCCTCTCTCTGGGTAGTGAGTGTCGATGTCTAGACCTCTCTCTGGGTAGTGAGTGTCGATGTCTAGCCCTCTCTCTGGGTAGTGAGTGTCGATGTCTAGCCCTCTCTCTGGGTAGTGAGTGTCGATGTCTAGCCCTCTCTCTGGGTAGTGAGTGTCGATGTCTAGCCCTCTCTCTGGGTAGTGAGTGTCGATGTCTAGCCCTCTCTATAGGTAGTGAGTGTCGATGTTCTGCCCTCCCTCTAGGTAGTTAGTGTCGATGTCTAGCCCTCTCTCTGGGTAGTGAGTGTCGATGTCTAGCCCTCTCTCTGGGTAGTGAGTGTCGATGTTCTGCCCTCCCTCTAGGTAGTTAGTGTCGATGTCTATCCCTCTCTCTGGGTAGTGAGTGTCGATGTCTAGCCCTCTCTCTGGGTAGTGAGTGTCGATGTCTAGCCCTCTCTATAGGTAGTGAGTGTCGATGTTCTGCCCTCCCTTTAGGTAGTTAGTGTCGATGTCTAGCCCTCTCTCTGGGTAGTGAGTGTCGATGTCTAGTCTTCTTTCTTGGTCTTCAGTATGGATGTCTAGCCCTCTTAGAAAATCACAGTTAACAGAAGATCTCGTGTTCATTAGCGCACGTTAAAGAATTTCTGGCAGTTAAAAGTTGAAAACAATAATAGCCGCTTGCCCGGCAAAACATTTGTAAAGAAATCTGTCCATGCTGAAATCGGATGTATTGGGTCAAAAGGCTTTTCCGCAAACCAGCGACACAACGCACCAACGCTGATCTAACGGATGAAAGCTAAGAATAACAATCGTTTTTTTTTTTTACAGCAACCTCTGGTCTCAAAGTAGGTGAGAGTGATTACCTAACCTTACAGGAAACGGGCAAAACACGGTAGTCAAATTGATCATGCTTGGCAGCCGAAAATCGAATAGAGTAGGCTGTTAGCAACTGACAAGCCACATAAAAAAAAAAATATGGTTAAAATTTCTACCATTATTTGCAATAATTAACCAGTTTTATGTAATTACCCAAAGCCCCTCGCCGGTTTCACCGATTTCGTGAACTGTGCTGAGATCTTCTTGCATTATCTGGCAAAATATAGGAAACAAATATGGCACAATCTGATTCCGAAAGGAATAGGTGCTCGATGTCACCTATAATGACATCATGTTCTCTGGGAAGATGGGTAATTAATAGGGGTCGGTGGGTCGGGATTGAAACCCTGTCGTTGCTCATGGGATTCAAGCTAATTTTATTTCTTTGAATCTTCGCATGCGAAACTGTAGCCTCAAAATCCCAACGAAGAAAAAAGAAGAAATAAGAAAGAAGGTGCTCCTTACTTTCAATTTAATTCGTTCCAGGAGGCCATTCGAAATTCTAACTGTTCGAAGTCTGAATTATTTTTTTCCCTGTGATAAATAATGGAAAGTGAAGTAATCCGTTCTCATACCTTAAACAATAGCCATTTTTATATTTGTTAAAATAGCCAATGCTGGTGGACGGAGATTATTCCCAAAAAAATATCTCGATTTCAAGATTAAATGTAAATGATTGATTAGAGAACTCACTGATGTGCTTTGGTGATTTCATTTTAAAGGAAACGAAGAAACAAATAGATGTTTAACTGTTGTATATTAACTTGTGAACACATACAATGTTCTTAATGTAACGACATTTTTAAGAATGTAAAGTCGAAATTTAATTCGAACTTTTAAGTCGAAATTTAATTTGAAATAAAATGTATTGTATATGAAGTCTTGCTATATCATCTGATATGATTGTTAGCACCAGGAAATAGCGAAATGATCTTAAGTTGTGGTGCTTTCGCTTTTGTTGTGCTTCTGTGTCTGCAGTATTCTGCCTATCTGTCTGTCTGTCTGTCTGTCTGTCTGTCTGTCTGTCTGTTTGTCTATCGTACTTTCATGCCAAAGACGACATATAGGGCAGACATTTTAGACTCTTTATGTTCTTTGTTATCGAATGCCAGACCTTACACAGGACTCGAATTGTATCTCGCCACGCGACTCTATTCTGAGAGAGTTACTCAATCTCGGCGATGGAGCTGACGCTTGCTGTTATTACCCCTCGTCTCAGTGTGTTTTTAGTGTCTCTCTATATCGTATTTTTTTTCCTTTTTCCCTCTGGTTCCTATTTGAGGGCCTACTTTGAGATTCTCTTGTTATACTATATATTTCTACAGAAATCTCAGAACATTTCTGGATAGCCGGCCGAGCACATATGGGTGTAATAAACTCGCATGCTAAGACGCCGGTTCAAGTCTCGTACTTTACCTTTATCTCTTGTTATCTCTTCTCATCACATTACCAACATATAACCTTCTTCCCTTGATTACAGCTGCTATTTTTGAACGCTTTGTCACTACTCTTAATTCTGCAGTAGTCTTGAATTCATTTCATGGTATATGAAGTATTTTCCTGAGTATTACCTATCCTTCAGTATTAAATTGCAAGTAATGAGTTGCTCAAATTCATCAATAAAATATTGTAATATAAAACGCATACTGCAATTCAGAAAACATGTCGTGAAATGAGACACAATTATATATCTTATTTTTTTCTTCATCCACTCTTAAATAATACATATATATTGGAGCTACTGAGTTTAATGCTCTGTGCACATCGTGAGCTGTGTTTTTCATCCGGATCGTGGTTCGATATTCCGATTGCTTACGATGAATGATGATATCGTATGACGAAGGACAGTTCAGCTGCGTTTAGTTTCGGTGCCGCTTGGCCTTATATCTTTTGGCGTGTGCTGTATGTAGCAGCTATGATGGGGACTGCATCTGCCTTTCTTTATTAGGATCCTTCAATGAGATGAGTTGTAATTTGAATGATTCCACTGGCACGGATGGTTGAGCAATTATGGATTTTAACTCGTTTGCAGCGATACCGGGGCCTTCGACTAACCATAACCATAACTAACCATAACCACATGAACTTGCCTCTCATAATGGCCAACTACTTCCCCACTGCCAGACAGTCAATTAATTCGATTGTTGGAGAAAGATGGTGTAATGTTTTTTTACCTTGAAGTCTTCCCCTGCCAGAGAACATTTATTCCTTCTCTTAATGAGGACAGTCTAATCTTCATTCCAACGTTGTGCTACCAATGCTAGTCTTGGACCTAGATGCAAGAACAACACAAGAACAATAACTCTACTGAGATGAAGTGTGTTAGACGAATGGCAGGAAACAGTCTGAGAGATAAGATCAGAAATGAAGAACTGAGGAAAAAGCTAGGAATAACCCTCGCTATATAATATATAAAGAAACAACAGATGAAATGGTTTGGCCACGTGACAAGGCAGAAAGATCAAAACACAACACAACTATCCTTCAATAAACTTTGCTAGAACGCCTGACCCAAAGGTCGAACACGAAAAAATGGATCGACGGAATACTGGAAACATAACAGCAGCAGGGGCGAACAGAATCTTATACAATGAGGTGTTATAATGTAATCCTCGGCATCTCATACAATGAGGTATTATCCTGCAATCCTCGGCATCTCATACAATGAGGTATTATCCTGCAATCCTCGGAATCTCATACAATGAGGTATTATCCTGCAATCCTCGGAATCTCATACAATGAGGTACTATCCTGCAATCCTCGGAATTTCATATTATGAATGCATTATAAACGAGAAAAATTGTGAAATTTTTACAAATAACGCAGATCCACATGAAGAACTTACATCGAGAAATAAAAAATAGAAATGATGCCAGAGCAAGTATCTGAAACGATCTAACTGACCAATACCATTTAACTTAGAGCAACGAAAAGTGAAAAATGGAGACAGGGATAAAGAAGACAGTTAGTCTACGATATCAAAGACTGGATATAGTGAACACTCAAGCAGATTCAGATATGCGCACTCTGAAGGGTAAAATTGATAAAAGATAGTGAATAATTCATCATGTTGCTTCTCTTGCTTCTTTGCATTCTAGGTGTGTCGGACCACCTAGAATATTCTTCTCTTGCCTCTTTTTTAATTGAATCACGAGCCTAATAGATCACGAATTGCCATCATTAACTCATCATCATCATCGAATGCCGTCTCCGCAACGAAAGTTGGCTACCATGGAGCGCCATTCTGCTCTGTCTCTTGCTTTGATGGTGCAGGTTGTCATAGGCTGATTTATCCATCTTTTGTTGTTACTCGTCCATGTTAGTCTTGGTCTGCCTCTGCCTCTTTTACCTTGTATATCCCCTCCAGGATTACTTTTAGTAGGCTGTTGTGTCTTTTAGCATGGCCTAAAATCGCATTTGTCTTGTTTGAATTGTGTTTAGTAGTTCTCTTTTCATTTTTAATTGTTTTAAGACTTCATCGTTTGTTTTCTTTTCCTGCCATCCAATTCTACCTATTCTTCTATATATCCACATTTCAAAGGCTTCAATTTTCTGTTCTGTTTTCTGGTCTAATGTTCATGTTTCTGCACCATATATGAATATTGAGAAGATGTAACATTTTGCTATTCTTAGTTTTAGCCCTGGTGTTATTTGTTTTGATGTTAGTATGTTCTTCATGACATTAAAATTACTTTTTGCCATTCCTGCTTTTTTGTTTATTTCAGTTGTACATTTTCCATCACTGGTTATAGCATGTCCATCATTAACTACACTACCACAAAGATTGGGAATTCTCTTTTTTAAAAAAGTTTGCAAATTGGAGTCAACATCATCATCATCATCATCATCATCATCATCAGAGAAAGGTCAAGACATGAAAGTCCTGGGCCCTTGTCTTTGCACTCTAAGGTGAGTGTGTACCTGATCATAGCTCTTGGGTGTCAGTCTCTTGCTGTGTTCTGGGTATGAAATCGCCTGAATGAATATATTATACATCTTGACTACCAGTCTATAATGGCCGAAATCGCATCATGTGTGAAACATTCTGATGTTTAGTCTATTCTTTATATATAACCACAATTGATAATCTATTCTTTATAAATAATCACAAATATTTGATAATCTATTCTTTATATCTAAACTGAACATCCATTCTTTATATCTAGTCACAACTATCTGAAATTCTATTATTTATATCTAGTCACAAATAACTGAGTAACAATTCTTTATATATTGTCACAAATATCTGAGAACCTATTCTTTATATATAATGACAAATATCTGAGATTCTATTCTTTATATATATATCACAAATATCTGAAAATCTATTCTTTATATGTAATGACAAATATCTGAGATTCTATTCTTTATATATAATCACAAATATCTGAGAATCTATTCTTTATATATAATGACAAATATCTGATATTCTATTCTTTATATATAATCACACATATCTGAAAATCTATTCTTTACATCTTGTCACAACTATCTGAGAATACATTCTTTACAGCTTGTCACAAATATCTGAGAATACATTCTTTACAGCTTGTCACAAATATCTGAGAACCTATTCTTGACATCTTGTTACGTATGTTTGCCAATCCCTACTTCTTTTACCCATCAGCATTTATTGTTAACGAAATTCACTTCTGAATAAGAGCAATGCACTTTCTAGATATAAAGTCACAACATAATTTACTTGCAACACGTAATCTGGAAGTACTTTAGCTAAATAAAATCAGCAATCACGGAGTGCTCAAACGGTGCAACAACAAAAAAAATGCAAGCAAGAACAGGTAGAAAAATACCTACCGTCGCCTTGGGAGATCCATAAACTATTGCAAGAATAGCTAAGCATGGGATTCCAGAATGAAGGCAAATTCCAGAAGATAGTCTAGGATGTAAACACTCTGGACAGAGAAAGACAGTATTGACCGGATGTGTGTGGTTCTGCCAATATGGCAATGAAAAAAAAAAAAGAAAGCACGTGTTGCTCCTCTGCAGGACGCAACAGAGCGTGACGGCCACTGATTAATGTGTTGGTTGGTTGTAAAAATAAGGAACGGATAAAGAAAAAAATAATAGTAATAGGAGTAGTAGTAGTAGTAATGGTAGTAGTAGAAGTGTAATAGTAGTATTAGTATTATTAATGGTAGTAGTAGAAGAGTAATAGTCGTAGTAGTAGTAGTAGTAGTAGTAGTAGTAGTAGTAGTAGTAGTAGTAGTAGTAGTAGTAGTAGTATAGATGTAGTAGGGTTGAAGTTTTAGCTGTTGTAGTATTTTCGTCTGTCAGGTAGGGTAATTTTACCTGCTATTGTATGCAGTAAACAGTACAACCTGTGGCTGCCCTGCTGCCTTGCAGGTAAGCTCGGGAGAGTAAAAGGCTAAGGGAGGGTACCCCAAAGTAAAATAACCCCACTGCCATGTGGGTGAGACTTTTTAGTCAAAGGCTAGCGGAGCCAACAGTAAACAAACCGACCGAAGACAATAGAAAACCACCGTCGTAACTTCTTTGTACAATCATGAATCGCCACATGGAGTCTGTAGACATGTGGTTTTACAGAAGAGAATACCATGGACAGCTAAGATGAGTAATGAAAATGTTCTGAGAGAGGTCAAAGCAAAAAGAGAGCTAATTTCCAATATTAGGAAGAAACAATCATCATTTTTTTTTTGGCCATGTAATGAGAAGAGAACAACTGGAATATATTGTAACAACTGGAAAAATTAAGGGACAAAGAGATAGAGGGAAGGAAAGAGAAAAGATACCAGACAGCTTAAGAGAATGGCTTGGCAGAAGGTCAACAATAGAAATGATAAATAACTGTCGTGATCGAAAGTGGTGGAGAGACATGATCACCTACGCCAGCAGGCCAGGTACTTGATGATGATGATGAGTAGTTGTTGTAGATGTAGCAGAAATAATGTAGTGGTAGTGTAGTGTTGTTGTTGCAATCGTAGTTGTAGCAGTATTAGTAGTTGTAGTAAAACATGTAGTAGTAGTAGTAACAGTTGCAGTAGCTGTTGTAGTAGTTGTTGTAAGAGAATAGTAGAAGAAGTAGTTGTAGTTGTAGTAGCAGCAGAAGCAGAAGTAGTAGCAATAGTAGTTGTAGTAATATTAGTAGTAGTTGAAGAAGAAGCTGAACGTTGAAACATTCGACAATTTTCTGGGATAAAGTACACCACATTGGCAAAGAGAAATGTCCTGGATAGTAAAACAGCGTTACTTTGAAAAAAAAAAAAATCAAACACAGAAGCAATCAATGGCACTTGTGACAGAGAGTTGTGGAATATCCTGATTGCCCTTGCCAGTTGGAATGACGCATGGCACATGACGAAGAGGAATTAATAATGAAGTCGAACCGATCGATACAGCGTTGATGAAACGAATATTTGTTCGTGTGTGTCTGCCATGAAAATCAGCAACTCATTTTCTAACATTTTTTTTTGGCTCGACTGTCTGCTTGCACAAGTGAAATAACAAATAATGGTAGCAGAATCGACCACTCTGCACATTTGGTAAGCCCATAGGGTACGAGGATTGTTCCAACACATATCGAAGTCCATGCATATCATGCTGCACATTATTGGTTCTTCAAACAGCCAGTAGAGGGAAGGGCGTGGTTCTTTTATTATGTTAATGACTAACGGTGCAAATAATGACTAAAGGTACAATTAATGAATAAAGGCACAATTAATGACTAATTTTACACATGTTATTTTATGAGTAAAGGTACAATTATTATATTAATGAGTAAAGGTACAACTATTATATTAATGACTAAAGGTATAACTATTATATTAATGACTAAAGTATAACTATTATATTAATGACTAAAGGTACAACTATTATATTAATGACTAAAGGTCATCATTATCATCATCATTGAGTGCCTTCTCCGCAACGAAGGTTGGCTACCATGGATCGCCATTCTACTCTGTTTCTTGCTTTGATGGTGCAGACTGTCATAGATTGACTTGTCCATCTTTTCATGTTACTCGTCCATGTTAGTCTTGGTCTGCCTCTGCCTCTTTTACATTGTATTTTCCCTTCCAATATTAATTTTAGTAGGCTGTTGTGTCTTTTAACATGCCCCAAAAATTTCATTTGTCTTGTCTTAATTGTATTTAGTGGTTCTCTTTTTATTTTCAGTTGTTTTAAAACTGCATCGTTTGTTATCTTTTCTTTCCACCCAATTCTACCTATTCTATAAATCCACATTTCAAAGGCTTCAATTTATCTATTCTGTTTTCTTATCTAATGTCCATGTTTCTGCACCATACAGAAATATTGAGAAGATGTAACATTTTGCCATTCTTAGTTTCAGCCCTGTTGATATTTGTTTTGTTGTTAGTATATTTTTCATGGCAATAAAATTACTTTTTGCCATACCTATTCTTTTGTTTATTTCAATTTTACATTTTCCATCATTGGGACTAAAGGTACAACTATTATATTAATGACTATAGGTATAACTGTTTTATTAATGACTAAAGGTATAACTATTATATTAATGACTAAAGGTATAACTATTATATTAATGACTAAAGGTACAACTATTATATTAATGACTAAAGGTATAACTATTATATTAATGACTAAAGGTACAACTATTATATTAATGACTAAAGGTATAACTATTATATTAATGACTAAAGGTATAACTATTATATTAATGACTAAAGGTATAACTATTATATTAATGACTAACGGTACAACTATTATATTAATGACTAAAGGTATAACTATTATATTAATGACTAAAGGTACAACTATTTTATTAAAGAGTAAAGGTAAAACTATTATAGTTATTGACTAAAGGTACAACTTCTACATCATTGACTAAAATGTATAACTTATGCCACTATTTAAGACAAAAATGTGCAACTGTTATGCTTCAACTAACTGCAACACTTTCATACTCCAACCACTGATCCAACCGAACTTCTCTTTCTTTCTATCTCCATTTACCTTACGACGTAGATATGCTTCGCTGTCTTTAACTCTTCTGTTAGCCTCTGCTGCTATTATGTTTCCTTTTTTCTTTCTCTTGTTTTTTCACTTCCTCTTGTACTCCTCCGGGTATCGAGAGAGATAGGTCTGGTTCTCGCCCTTTTGGCGCCTTCACTCATTATCAATGATGTTGTTGTAACTTTTCTTTGATATTGTCTGCCCATCTTATTCTGGGTCTGCCTCTTGATCTTCCCCCCTTCTCTTCTTGTAATAGCTGCTAAGGAATCAGGCGGCATTCTTTCTAGATGACACTCTTTCTAGATGACACTCTTTCTAGATGACACTCTTTCTAGATGACATTCTTTCTAGATGACATTCTTTCTAGATGACATTCTTTCTAGATGACATTCTTTCTGTATGTAGCTCAGAATTAATTCGCTGCTGCTTGTACGTTCGCCCGATGACTAAAGTAATCTAGAGTATTCGTCGACTGTAGAATTCCTCTTCGTCATCCGCCCTTAAAAGGACGTTAAGTGGGCGTGTCTGGGTTGTGTTGTGGTTTGCAGTATAACTGTTATATTTGCGCCTTTCGGCCCAACACTTCCGACTTCAGCACGACATTTTTTGAGTACCGGGTTATATTCTCTCTTCGATCTCTGCTCGCTTGGTCAGACTAGACAGGTTAGTCTGTTACTGGAGGTACCGCGGAGAGGTGGAGCAGGGTCTGGATGGTTTTGGTTCACCGATCCTGGCGCAAACCATCAGCTGTGGATCGCTGACAAGTTCCAGCTCGGGTCCTGGGAGGCGCGCCTTCGCCTCCAGAATTAATTCAATGCCTAATCTTTCTGATATCATGTACGATGCAAGGTCTCTCCAAGGGCTTGTCTCAGACATCTCATCTCTGTGGTGACAAGCTATATTTTATGCTTAGTCTCGTAAATGACCATATTTGACATTAGCAGCACAATATGTGAATGAATATACTTTATTAAGATATTTTTTTGGTGGCAATATTTATTGCTTTGTTTTGAAGCAAAGGAGTAAGCATTCTCAATATTTGCTTTGTCTTGTTGCATCAGGTGTCTATTTTATAATCGATTTTATCATTTTCAAAGAAAGTTGTTTCCAGGTAATTAAAGTTTTTTTTTACTTGTTTGATAACTTGGTGTTCTATAACTGTGTTTTATGTCTTCGTTTGTCTTCCTATTGATATAACTTCTATTTTTTTCAGTGTTTATTTTCATATTATTGATTTTACATTCTTAATTCAAGGACAGCATATGTTATTGAAGTTCTGTTTCCTGATATTTCTAATATTCCATCAATCTATCTTTTTCGTAGTTGGCCCATGGGTCTGGTCTACTCGCAACGTTTATTGAAGGCTCGTTGTGCTGTGTCTCATTCTGTTTTATTAAGCATCAAACTATCATGTCTCTTCTGTCCAACTGCTATACTCGGCAAAAGATACAACTCTCATGTTCCCTCGTAATCTAGAGCTCTTATACTACTATTAACTCCTATGTTAACATTATTTTATTTGACAAGGTATACCAGTCATGTAGAAATGTGTACAGCAGGGGTTACGTGTCAGTCAGGTAGAAATGTATACAGCAGGGGTTACATGTCAGTCAGGTAGAAATGTATACAGCAGGGGCTACATGTCAGTCAGGTACAAATGTATACAGCAGGGGTTACATGTCAGTCAGGTACAAATGTATACAACAGGGGTTACATGTCAGTCAGGTACAAATGTATACAGAAGGGGTTACATGTCAGTCAGGTACAAATGTATACAGCGGGGGTTACGTGTCAGTCAGGTACAAATGTATACAGCGGGGGTTACATGTCAGTCAGGTACAAATGTATACAGCAGGGGTTACATGTCAGTCAGGTACAAATGTATACAGCAGGGGTTACATGTCAGTCAGGTACAAATGTATACAGCAGGGGTTACGTGTCAGTCAGGTACAAATGTATACAGCAGGGGTTACATGTCAGTCAGGTACAAATGTATACAGCGGGGGTTACGTGTCAGTCAGGTAGAAATGTATACAGCTGGGGCTACATGTCAGTCAGGTAGAAATGTATACAGCGGGGGTTACGTGTCAGTCAGGTACAAATGTATACAGCGGGGGTTACATGTCAGTCAGGTACAAATGTATACAGCAGGGGTTACATGTCAGTCAGGTACAAATGTGTACAGCAGGGGTTACGTGTCAGTCAGGTAGAAATGTGTACAGCGGGTGTTACATGTCAGTCAGGTACAAATGTGTACAGCGGGTGTTACATGTCAGTCAGGTACAAATGTGTACAGCAGGGGTTACGTGTCAGTCAGGTAGAAATGTGTACAGCAGGGGTTACATGTCAGTCAGGTACAAATGTATACAGCGGGTGTTACATGTCAGTCAGGTTCAAATGTGTACAGCAGGGGTTACGTGTCAGTCAGGTAGAAATGTGTACAGCAGGGGTTACATGTCAGTGTATGTTCACGACAACAGAGAAACACTATTCTGTATGTTCACGATAGTAGGTAAACACTATTCTGTATGTTCACGATAGTAGGTAAACACTATTATGTATGTTCACGATAGTAGGTAAACACTATTCTGTATGTTCACGATAGTAGGTAAACACTATTCTGTATGTTCACGATAGTAGATAAACACTATTCTGTATGTTCACGATAGTAGATAAACACTATTATGTATGTTCACGATAGTAGATAAACACTATTCTGTATGTTCACGATAGTAGGTAAACACTATTCTGTATGTTTACGATAGTAGGTAAACACTATTCTGTATGTTCACGATAGTAGGTAAACACTATTCTGTATGTTCACGATAGTAGGTAAACATGATTCTGTATGTTCACGATAATAGATAAACACTATTTTGTATTCACGATAGTAGATAAACACTATTCTGCATTTTCAGTGCAGGCACTCAAATGAACCAGTAATCCCAATACAGGTCACACTGAAACAGTGGACGGGAAAGATAGAGTGATGGCGGTTTTGTACCAAATGAATTATAGACAAGCAGTGTGTGTGTGTGTGTGTGTGTGTGTGTGTGTGTGTGTGTGTGGGGGGAGGGTAAGGGAAACATTGTCATTATTTCAGAGAACCTCTGAAGGGTAAAGCAGAATGACTGTGACCTAGGTTTAAAGAAATGAGTAAACATCAAGGACATCAATGTCTTGAATAAAAGCGACAATATTAGGTTAAAGTCTAGAATAGTAAGTATATTGAGCTCTAGTTTTCTCTAAGAGATACGACTAACACGATGCCGCTGGATAGGACACAAACTGCAGAAGCCAACTGAGAGTATAACACGACAGGCCCTTTTTGGAATCCCCATGAGAAGAGACAAAAAGGAAGACCAAAATATTCTTATAGAAGACAGGTGGAGGCAGAGAAGAAGAGGCTCGGAAAGACATGGAATGATCCTAAAAGAATTACAAAAAACAGAACGGCCTGTAAAGTGTCTTTTTTGAAGACCTATGCTCCACCGGAAGTTGAAATAAAGGAGATTCCTCAATACTCGGCAAGATTTTAAAAAAATATAAATAATTTCCCGCTGATGATTTGATGCACGGAACTACATGAATGTAGAACATGGGGCAAAGAAAATTGTTATCGGAAAGAAGAAAGAGAAACTACCCCAACATCATGTTTTTATCTTCCCAATACTTTTGCCTCAGATGTTTGTAGTAGAAAACACTGAGTAGAGTTTGTGATGAAAAGATCTGCCCCCCCCCACCCCCTACACACTTTCTTCATCCCATTAGCACGTCCTTGTTTGCAGAGTCCAACTCAGTCCGTGAGCGTGAGTCGGTAACTAACTTTTACATAATATAAGTTTGGACAACCGTTGCTTCTATTTGCTTCCAACACCATTTCCGTTTTGTTTGTTTTAGTTTATTTTCATTTTTTCCCCAATTTCGTTCCCAGAGTAAAATTATAGTTCTCACCCCCCCCCCCCCCCCCCGCCATATTTTTTTTTAGTGTCATGTCTTCTTCTGTCTCGTTCATGAAACTCTCCTTGCCATCATCTTCACTACAATCGGTCTTCATCATCATTTCTTTGCTCTTCCATCTTTTCTCTTTCCTAGAGAGTTCCAGTCAACTGAAAGTCTAGTTATGTTTTTATGTTGGGTTAGCATCTAAGTATGGGAGCCGAGATGGCTCAGTGGTTAGTGAACTGCACTACTAAGCTCAGGAGGTCGGGTTCGATTCGGATCGACGTCTTTCAAGTTCACCCAGCCTTAAATGGGTACCGGATTTTTTTTCTGGGAAAGTAAAGTGACACAGACGTAATGCTGACCAAATTGCGCTAAAAATAATGTGTTGAAGGTCTGTAAAATTTATGGTCACTAACACCATATTCCCTTTACGCCACTTGGATGACGGGGTACTTTACTTTACTTTTTATTGTTTATGTGTGTGTGTGTGTGCGCGCGCGCCCGCGCCAACAATGCTACTTTTGACTTACAGCATGACTTTATCATTTGTTAAAGCTTGGATTTGCAAGACCATCTCTTGTGCAGTGTTTTCTTCTATTTATTTCGTGATGAACACAAGCGTGTCTGGTATAGATTTTTTGGTTTTTTTATTTGTTAAATACCTCTGCCTAGCTTATTCCAAGAGACTGCAATTTCCTAATTATCTGGTACCTAATACTACTTTTAATTATAACCTTATCTGTTGCCATTTAAATATATCAACTATTCCAATAGAGTTTATTTTCCAGTGCAGTTGCAACTTATAACTTTCCTCATAACTTTCAACTTAATTGTCTTGGACTAATGTCTAATGTCCCTGCTTTTTTCGTGAAACCAGCTATGTTCTAGT
Organism: Megaustenia siamemsis; assembly: GCA_032433765.1. Classification (NCBI taxonomy): domain Eukaryota; kingdom Metazoa; phylum Mollusca; class Gastropoda; order Stylommatophora; family Ariophantidae; genus Megaustenia; species Megaustenia siamemsis. The sequence goes on from JAVIAB010000124.1 coordinate 21,314,540, forward strand.
ATAGTCAGACATTTTTACGTTCCCCTGGAGTAAAATACGTTATGGCAAATTCCTTTAATTTAATTCTTCAATTATTATGTGCTTGTTTTGCATTTGTTTTGTGTTTCATGTAGAAAACTATTTGCAGTAACTAGTGTAATGTTAGGTAATGCTCTGTAGTGTTTTCCTACAAAATCATCATCATCATTGAGTGCCATCTCCGCATCGAAGGTTGGCTACGATGGAGCGCAATTCCACTCTGTCTCTTGCTTTGATGGTGCAGATTGCCATAGGCTGACTTGTCCATCTTTTGATGTTACTCGTCCATGTTAGGTCTGCCTCTGCCTCTTTTACCTTGTATTTTCACTTCTAATATTACATTTATTAGACTGTTGTGTCTTTTAACATGACCACAAAATTTCATTTGTCTTGCTCTAATTGTGTTTAGTAGTTCTTTCTTCATTTTTAGTTGTTTTAAAACTTCCTCGTTAGTTTTCTTTTCTTTCCATCCAATTATACCTATTCTCAACATATACAGCGACTTGGTTTTTTTTTTTTTTTTGTCGACTTTGAGATTGAAAGACTACTTACCTCTACGAATTACTAAATGTTTACAGAAGATCTTTTTGTCTTTAAAAATAATAATCTTTCAACATTACCGGTGGCATTTTAGCATCTGTTGGAATTTGTACTTTTGACAAACGGATTTTAAAATTCGTGCAGGAAATTGGATATTTCAGCGACATCCATCAGAGACTGCACTGACAAAATCACAGGCTGGAGTTCTTGAACAGGGTTGGGTTTCCCCAGATGTGGATGAGGACACAGCGCACTCCGTCGCAGCCCTTTCCTCTTCCAATCAAAACCTCCCCTCCTCCCTGGGTAGAAGACAAATGTTGATACTTTTAAATGTATTTTTGGCTACCGGTTTTATTTGTGGTTTTTCTTATGTTGACAATAATTTCTGTTTTTAGATTCAAGTGAAGTTATTTTGCTTGTTCACTCGTAAGCAACGCGTTAAAGTAGGAGTGCCGGAAAACTGGAAAGATATTTTAGTCCGAGTTGGAATCAGATAGAAGATTATTGAAGTCGGGAGTGGAGAGTTTGAATCGGGAAGCTGAAAGGAAATAAGGCTGAAACTTTTGAGTTGAAAGTAATTGTGACTAGAATTTGAAATCGTGTGAAAGAATAATGTAGGAGTCGAATATAAGGTTTTAATGCTGGGAAATCGACAACTAGATCGCAGTTTTAGCATATCGATTCAACATCATACGCCACCTTTGTTTTATAGTATCTTGTTTAGATGTTTTCTCTTCTTTGTAAGTGTCTTATTGATGTTTTTGGTGTTAGAGAAAACGGTCACTTAGACCAAGTTAGAGGAGAAAGTTAGTCACCACGAAAATGAGGTTTTTGAGAGAGAGAGGCTGTAGAAGTTGTTAGAAGAGACAAACCCACAAATGAGATTATAAGAGAAAGAGTTGAAATAGAAACCATTGTTAATTTACATACAAAGATAATAAATACAATTGTTAAATTACATACAAAGATAATAAATACAATTGTTAATTTACATACAAAGATAATAAATACAATTGTTAATTTACATACAAAGATAATAAATACAATTGTTAATTTACATACAAAGATAATAAATACAATTGTTAATTTACATACAAAGATAATAAATACAATTGTTAATTTACATACAAAGATAATAAATACAATTGTTAATTTACATACAAAGATAATAAATACAATTGTTAATTTACATACAAAGATAATAAATACAATTGTTTCCCCGCTTGGATAGAATGTCTAGTGATGTCATACCAGGTATACATAACAAGAGAAGTACACAAGTCTCAAGGTATACATAACAAGAGAAGGACACAAATCACAAGGTATACATAACAAGAGAAGGACACAAGTCTCGAGGTATACATAACAAGAGGACACAAGTCTCGAGGTATACATAACAAGAGGACACAAGTCTCGAGGTATACATAACAAGAGGACACAAGTCTCGAGGCATACATAACAAGAGGACACAAGTCTCGAGGTATACATAACAAGAGGACACAAGTCTCAAGGCATACATAACAAGAGGACACAAGTCTCGAGGTATACATAACAAGAGGACACAAGTGTCAAGGTGTACATAACAAGATAAGGACACAAGTCTCGACGCATACTATGACTATTTCGAAGTGACGTCATTAGAGAAACTCTACAACAGAGTCACGTGTTAATGGCTGAGGCTGTCAGCAAGATGCAGAACTTTGTATCTTCCTCTATGTCCAAAGTGGTTAAAGAGAGAGAGAGAGAGAAAGAGAGAGAGAGAGAGAGAGAGAGAGAAAGAAGGGGAAGGGAGGGGGGGAGAGAAAACAATTCTTTTTAATTTTCTGAAAACGTCTTTACGTTACGTTATGTTTTCTTGTGTAGCAATTCTGATAATTATTCTCGCATGGCGGAAATGATGTCAGCACGTGCTTCCATGGCGTGTTACTGAAACAGGGATTTGTTGGTGAGTTAAAAATTATGTTCATGAACATAACGGTTAGAGAGATTAACTAATTGATTGATGAATGAAAAGATGGACATAACGTAATTGATGGTGGAGGCGTTAATAGATGGAGTAAAGGCATCAAGGGAGCCGCGATAGCTCAGTGGTTAGTCAACTGGACTACAAAGGACAAGAGGTAGAGTTCGATCCCAACCGACGGCTTCCGCGTTCACCCAGCCTTAAATGGGTAGCGATTTTTTTTTTTTTAATGGGAAAGTAAAGCGGCACGGGCGTAATACCGACCACATTACCCCAAAAATCATGTGTTGACGGTCTGTAAAATTTATGGTCACTAACAACATATTCCCAGTACGCAACTTGGCGTGACGGGGGCTCTTTACTTTTTGTTTTAGATGCGAAGCTGCTGTAAAGCTGAAGATAATCACAATTAAAAAAAAAAACGGACGAGAAATGTGATATTGCACATCTCTTCGTTGTGCACACGCATAGTTAGATATACACAGTTTATACATATTTTGTACCCACCTCCCCATATTTTTAGAACCCATCCTTTTTCTCACCGACTGCCTGGTCTGTGAGATATATAGTTGATCAGCCCGCCCTCTTATTTTAGTTCATTCAGAAGCTGACCATGCTCTGGACGGCAGAGAAGTTCCTTTTTTTTATTTCCTATCTTGAGTATCTAGCATATTATCGTCATGTACTTAGATTTGTGTATATATCATTTTATATATATATATATATGTGTGTGTGTGTGTTGTTGTTTGTTGTTCCTGCTGAAGGCTTACTTGGCCGAAACGACGACTTTTGTTTTATTAATTACCACGTACAGCTGTTAGCATACCACTTTTTCTTCTTTTTTAAAAAATTGGCATTAATGGGAGACGGGCTGTGTTTCAACAAATCTTGACTGGACAAATCTTGACTTGACAAATCGTGACCTTCCTCCTCCTCCTCTGTTGCTTTCCAGCGTCAAGGGACAAGTCAGTGGTTGGGTCAATGATTTTTGTATGTAACAGAGAAACAAAAACGTGGAAGAACAATAATTATGATCGTACTTGTACTTTCGCCATAACGCATGGTGATAATTATGGTTAAATATGTTCTTAAATAGGACCAGAAGATGTGGACACAGTTATAGTGGAACAGAAACAGGACCAGAAGATGTGGACACAGTTATAGTGGAACAGAAACTGGACCAGAAGATGTGGACACAGTTATAGTGGAACAGAAACTGGACCAGAAGATGTGAAGGCGAGAGTGCACGAGTAAGGAATTAAAATAGATTATAAAGAAAATCCCATAGAAATGAGTTCCTATCTACATCCGGAAATGAGAGGAGAAACCATCAAGATGATCGTTAGACAATACCTCATACTTTAGACGCCTACGGAAACGAATACCGGGCGTCTGAGGCGTCCTTTTCTTCCGGAAAGGAAATGCGACAGAAAACTGCCTTCAGATGTAGCTATAGCGCTGAGCATCTGCAGTTGTGTCACTTATATCATCATCATCATCATCATCATCATCAGGTGTCGGGTTTAGACAATCATATCCCTTGCTTCAGATTTTCCCATCATCAATTTTCCTTCATCGGTTCTACTTTCAATTCCTTTTTTTTTTAAATTGTATCCAATTAAACGGCTTAGTATTTTCCACCTTTGTCGTTCTCTGACTCGCTTTCCTCCTTTCTCATAAGTTATAACATTCCCGTAGCCGAGTTGGGAAAACCACCCGACTGGACTACCATTCGGACAACCCGTGTTCGATTCCCGCTGGGAGCAGTGTGAGTTGTACTCGTGGTTGGAAAAAAAAAATACCACCACGGTCAACCCAGCCGTTGGCAGAAATGGGTACCAGGGTATTACCCTGGGAAGGTGAGGAATGTCGCCTCGCATCTGAGTTTCGATGCTTGAGGCGACACTAGACAGAAATTTCCGAACATTTCTGGATAGGCGGCCGAGCACATATGGGTGGAAACTCGCGTGCTAAGACGCCGGTTCAAGTCTCGTACTTTACCTTTACCTTTACCTTTACGCGTTTCTCTATACAAGGAAATGTGAAATATATTAGATATATCTTCAATGTATTTTCCTAACGAGCTGCACACGTTTTCTTTCAGCATTTGCTTTATACAGCACATTACTGATTTTGCTGTTTATGGTATTATGCGATAGTCTTCTGCAAAATCGCATTTCTGAACAACGCAAATCCAGAAACATCAAAATTCCTACTCCTCTACAAAAATAATCAAATCAACTTTACTAATCACATTCCAGAAAATGTAGCTCAAAGCCCATTATTCTAGCAATCAAAAACCAGGCTAAAACATGCTTTTCTGTAAAGCAACTAATGCATTTTCAAAATCAACAACAAAACACATTCCATATAATGTAACATTGCAAGTAATATCCCAGGCTATTGTTAGCAGAGCTCAAGGAAAAGCAACAAATCGTGCGAAACGTCATACATACGTCACAGCAATAGCTATACAAGCCTTGAAGCCAAGGTGGAAAAGAAAAGAAAAAAAAGATGGCTGTGTTAGTCTAACATGCTTTTTCGATTTCTCAAACACAATCAGGGACGGATTGTTTCACAAATCGATGTCACAGAGAAATACGTTCAAATGGGAATTAAAATAAAGATTTTGGGGCAAGTTTGTTATGGGGAATAATGGAAGGAATATTTGTTTTAGGAGGTGTTGATGATATGAAATTTGATCAGATTGATGATTGTTACTGAATATCAATGACAATTTTGCTGAAATCGATGTGGTGGTTTGGAAAAAAACAATGGCTGAAGCCATGGGGATTAATGCCAGTGCTCGGGGTAGGGGACGTATTTTGTCTGCGCGTTAATTATTGGTGGGCAATCGAAAGGTGGTTTGCAGAATTGCGCTGATGACGTCATTGCATAGATTAAGGGGAGTGACAAATAATGTCACAACGAAATAACAATCATTAAGTGATCACCTCTTTAACCACCTTTATCCACCACATTCTTCTACCTTTCAGCTCCCTGTGGAGCATAGGTCTTAAACAAAAGCTTTCCAAGCCGTCCTGTTTCTTGTCATTCACCCAAGATCGTTCCATGTCTTTCCCATCATCTTAATCTCCGTTTTCACTTGTCTTCTGCAAATATATTCTGACCTTTCCCTTTATCTATTGGTAGCCTCGGTGGCTGAGTGGTTAGTGTGTTCGCTTCCTGACCACAAGGGTCCGACTTCGATCCCCAGCTGTGGCAGATTTTTTTGTCGGACTGACAAGACATCGAGGTTCACCCAGCCTCTAAAAATGGGTACCAAGACTTTTTCTGGGAAGTAAAGGCGGCCTGGCGTGATACCGATCACATCACCTAAAAATGTGCCATGGTCATAGAAAATTATGGTCACTAATACCATATTCCCCATACGTCTAGCAAAAAGTGGAAAAAACCTCTACTTTATTTTACTCTCTACTCTACTCTGCTCTACTCTACTCTACTCTACTCTACTGTACTCTACTCTACTCTGCTCTGCTCTGCTCTGCTCTGCTCTGCTCTGTTCTACTCTACCCTACCCTACCCTACCCTACCCTACCCTACTCTGCTCTGCTCTGCTCTGCTCTACTCTACTCTACTCTACTCTACTCTACTCTACTCTACTCTACTCTACTCTACTCTACTCTACTCTACTCTACTCTACTCTACTCTACTCTACTCTACTCTACTCTACTCTACTCTACTCTACTCTACTCTGCTCTGCTCTGCTCTGCTCTACTCTACTCTACCCTACCCTACTCTACTCTACTCTACTCTACTCTACTCTACTCTACTCTACTCTACTCTACTCTACTCTACTCTACTATAATCTACTCTACTCTACCCTACCCTACCCTACCCTACTCTACTCTACTCTACTCTACTCTACTCTACTCTACTCTACTCTACTCTACTCTACTCTACTCTACTCTACTCTCTACTCTACTCTACTCTACTCTACTCTACTCTACTCTACCCTACCCTACTCTACTCTACTCTACTCTACTCTACCCTACCCTACCCTACCCTACCCTACTCTACTCTACTCTACTCTACTCTACTCTACTCTACTCTACTCTACTCTACTCTACTCTACTCTACTCTACTACTCTACTCTACTCTACTCTACTCTACTTTACTTTGCTTTATCTTTTCCTTTGAGGATACTAATAAAGGACTTGTAGTGTTACTCTCAGTTGATTTCTGCTGTGTTTGTCCCATCCAGCGCCATCGTCCTTGTCTTATCCCTTTTTCGACTGGTTTTTGTCTGGTACTTTTCCATAATTCTAAGTTAGTGATTATGTCGTGCAACATCCACTATTTTATTCTACGCTAGCATCCAGTAATGAAAGTCTGTATCGTGCTCTGCTGGGGCCCAAAAGGGAAGGAAAAAACTGCAAAGCTGTCCCCTACAAGAAATTGTCGTTAGAGGCGAATAGGGAGGGATGGACATTGGACTTGTGATCATGTACTGTAAAAATAATTAGCCGCAAAAACATCACGAACATACATCAATGTACCTCATATTAATTACCTTAATGTCACTTTATGTACTGCCATATAATAATCACCACATATAAAAAAGGAACAATTTGGGAAAATATAAGTGTGCTACTAAAAGCGAATTTTGTTGAGAATGTAATGTCTAGATGAGTTAATCTGTTACATGGGAGCACTACGTAGAGGTGGAGTAGGATCTGGACAGTTCTTGCTTCATTGTTTCTGGCAGGCGGTATGACATCAATCGTTGACAGCTTTCACTCCTAGTGCTGACATGAATCATAATCTTCTTTTTCTTATAATTTTATTAATTAAGAGACTTCCTTTATCGCTTGAACACAGAATGATGACCTATGTGATTGTCTTTACCACCTCAATACAGAAAGATAACCTATGTGATTGTCTTTACCACTTCAACACAGAATTATGACCTATGTGACTGACTTTATTTCTTTTACACAGAATGATAACCTATGTGACTAACTTTACCTCTTTTACACAGAATGATGACCTATGTGACTGACTTTACCTCTTTTGCACAGAATGATGACCTATGTGACTAACTTTACCTCTTTTGCACAGAATGATGACCTATGTGACTAACTTTACCTCTTTTGCACAGAATGATGACCTATGTGACTAACTTTACCTCTTTTACACAGAATGATGACCAATGTGACTGACTGTACCTCTTTTGCACAGAATGATGACCTATGTGACTGCCTTTACCTCTTTTGCACAGAATGATGACCTATGTGACTGACTTTACCTCTTTTGGACAGAATGATGACCTATGTGACTAACTTTACCTCTTTTACACAGAATGATGACCTATGTGACTAACTTTACCTCTTTTGCACAGGATGATGACCAATGTGACTGACTTCACCTCTTTTGCACAGAATGATGACCTATATGACTGACTTTACCTCTTTTGCACAGAATGATGACCTATGTGACTGACTTTACCTCTTTTGCACAGAATGACCTATGTGACTAACTTTACCTCTTTTGCACAGAATGATGACCTATGTGACTGACTTTACCTCTTTTGCACAGAATGATGACCTATGTGACTAACTTTACCTCTTTTACACAGAATGATGACCAATGTGACTGACTTTACCTCTTTTGCACAGAATGATGACCTATGTGACTGACTTTACCAATTTTACACAGAATGATGATGTATGTGATTAACTTTATCTCTTTTGCACAGAATGATGACCTATGTGACTGAATTTACCAATTTTACACAGAATGATAACCTCTGTGACTGACTTTACCTCTATTACACAGAATGATAACCTCTGTGATTGACTTTACCTGTTTTGCACTGAATGATAACCTCTGTGACTGACTTTACCTCTTTTACACAGAATTATAACCTCTGTGACTAACTTTACCTCTTTTACACAGAATGATAACCTCTGTGATTGACTTTATCTGTTTTTTGCACAGAATGATAACCTCTGTGACTAACTTTACCTCTTTTACACAGAATGATAACCTCTGTGACTAACTTTACCTCTTTTACACAGAATGATAACCTCTGTGATTGACTTTACCTGTTTTTTACACAGAATGATAACCTCTGTGACTAACTTTACCTCTTTTACACAGAATGATAACCTCTGTGACTAACTTTACCTCTTTTACACAAAATGATAACCTCTGTGACTAACTTTACCTCTTTTACACAGAATGATAACCTATGTGACTAACTTTACCTCTTTTACACAGAATGATAACCTCTGTGACTAACTTTACCTCTTTTACACAGAATGATAACCTCTGTGACTAACTTTACCTCTTTTACACAGAATGATAACCTCTGTGACTAACTTTACCTCTTTTACACAGAATGATAACCTCTGTGACTAACTTTACCTCTTTTACACAGAATGATAACCTCTGTGACTGACTTTACCTCATTTAGCTCGGTGAGCTAGCTTAATGCCACTCTTCAAATCTTCAATCCGACACTTTAAGAACTTCATTGAGTGAAATTATATTCCATTTTGTTTCCCTAGTTTTAAATTGTGAGAAAAGAAAAACGTGTGTTTTCTTACGTCACGACCAAATTATTCTATATATCACGCACGCACAAAAACACACACAATACGCACACACACACACACACACACACACACACACACACACACACACCGTAACACAAAGCCCAGAACGGAACAAACTATCTATTTCCATTTCCCCCATATCCTCTCTATCCCCTCTCTTCCTCCAACTTCAATGAGCGACTTTGTCTTCAACATAGGATGTAGGTTCACACATTTGATACAAGTGAATAGGAAAAGTTCGTGTTGTTTATTTCCTACTGCTAATGACTGCTGATCAATGGCTCTGCCATTTTTATGAATGTAAACTATGGTGCCTTGTTTATATAAAGACTTGGTTCAATATCAGAGTTAGCGTGTAAACATTGTCAGCAAACAGTAGCACGCATTTTCATCTCCACTGTACACATATTTGCTACTGCGATTGTTGAGGCCACTCTCTAAGTTTTTCTTAACATTCTGAAATAGGAGGTTACAGGCATGCAGTAGAGGAAACACATAATTAGTTGCCCTTAGTTCTGCCGTAGCTTTTCACATTCACCCCCCCCCCCCCCCTAGTTTTTCTACACCCTTCTCTTCTATTTCAACATTCATATTGCTTTCTTTTCAAGGACCGACCACGAAATATATGGATCGATGGAATATTAGAAACACTCGGGAACATTCCAGCAGGAGAGGCCAACAGAATAGTAAAAGATGGATTGATGGAATATTAGAAACACTCGGGAACATTCCAGCAGGAGAGGCCAACAGAATAGTAAAAGATGGATTGATGGAATATTAGAAACACTCGGGAACATTCCAGCAGGAGAGGCCAACAGAATAGTAAAAGATGGATCGATGGAATATTAGAAACACTCGGGAACATTCCAGCAGGAGAGGCCAACAGAAGGCAAATATATATATATTTCTCCTCGACGATGAAAGGTAAATATTGAAGGAAAGAAGAAGAAGAAGATATTGTCCGACGTAACGTTATCACTTATTAATTACCGACCCGCCTCAGCCGCGCCTTATGATATAAGCAGCGTACTTGTGTGTGTATATAAGGACATTGCAACATACTAGCCATTTTGGACTGCTGCTACCACGAAGAGGACATCAATAAGGTAATGGTAAAGTACGAGACATGAACCGGCGTCTTAGCACGCGAGTTTCCACCCATATGTGCTCGGCCGTCTATCCAGAAATGTTCGGATATTTCTGTATAGTGTAGCCTCAAGCATCGAAACTCAGATGCGAAGCGACATTCCTCACCTTCCCAGGATAATACCCTGGTACCCATTTCTGCCAACGGCTGGGTCGACCGTGGGGGTAATTTTTTTTTAAAATTTCCAACCACGAGTACAATTCACACTGCTCCCAGCGGGAATCGAACACGGGTTGTCCGAGAGGACATCAATGTGCTGGGTTAAAGCTAAGACAATCATGCGCGACCAAGTGTAGACAGTAGATTTGATCAGAAGTGTTGCAACCATAAGTGTCGTTATTTTATTTTCACACCAAATATATCTTAAACTTTCGAATTCAATGCAGCAGGTGGTCGAAGTCTAGGAGTCATGACCCAAGGAAGGCCCATCTCTCCTAGACTGTCAAGAAGCTAAAGGGCCGAAACTCTTGTACGACGGGGGGGTCATTTCTGATGGTCAGATCGCCCTCCTGCTGCGAAGCTCGGTATTATCAGTTTCCCATCACTGCTTTCTTGTGTCATCTTTCACTGTTCAAATTGTTAAACCAGTTATTCATTTTTTTAAATTAATTTTTTTTTAATTATTGAAGCTAAGCCTGGCAATAGGTAGGGAAAAGGCCCATTGTGATGGAGTGGGGGTTACTTTAATTCCCCATTACTGGGTTCACCCATCTGTAAATGGTACCACTGGTATGACTTTTCTTAAAGAACGGAAAATCATTGTAGCATTAGGGCTGGATTTAGACTTGGCGATAAGATCAAAGTTTTGAATAAAACATAGATCCATGTTCAAATTGAGCACGTTAAAATAACCATGACATTACAAATCTAATAGAGAAGCCTGCATGCCTCAACCATAGAAGAACAACAACATTTATACTTTAAATAAATATGACAACCAACATTTCTTCCATTATTAAATATGACAACCAACATTTCTTACATTATTAAATATGACAACCAACATTTCTTACACTATTAAATATGACAACCAACATTTCTTCCATTATTAAATATGACAACCAACATTTCTTCCACTATTAAATATGACAGCCAACATTTCTTCATTATTTAATATGACAACCAACATTTCTTACAATATTAAATATGACAACCAACATTTCTTCCACTATTAAATATGGAACCAACATTTCTTACACCATTAAGTATGACAGCCAACATTTCTTACACTATTAAATATGACAACCAACATTTCTTAGACTATTAAATATGACAGCCAACATTTCTTCCATTATTAAATATGACAGCCAACATTTCTTCCATTATTAAATATGGAACCAACATTTCTTAAACTATTAAATATGACAACCAACATTTCTTACACTATTAAATATGACAACCAACATCTCTTAGACTATTAAATATGACAACCAACATCTCTTAGACTATTAAATATGACAACCAACATTTCTTACACTATTAAATATGAAAACCAACATTTCTTCCACTATTAAATATGACAACCAACATTTCTTAAACTATTAAATATGACAACCAACATTTCTTCCATTATTAAATATGACAACCAACATTTCTTCCACTATTTTAAATATGACAACCAACATTTCTACCATTATTAAATATGGAACCAACATTTCTTACACTATTAAATATGACAACCAACATTTCTTCCACTATTAAATATGACAACCAACATTTCTTCCACTATTAAATATGACAACCAACATTTCTTACACTATTAAATATGACAACCAACATTTCTTACACTATTAAATATGACAACCAACACTTCTTCCACTATTAAATATGACAACCAACATTTCTTACACTATTAAATATGACAACCAACATTTCTTCCACTATTAAATATGACAACCAACATTTCTTCCACTATTAAATATGACAACCAACATTTATCCAAGTATCAAATATGATAACCAACATTTCTTCCATTATTAAATATGACAACCAACATTTCTTCCATTATTAAATATGACAACCAACATTTCTTCCATTATTAAATATGACAACCAACATTTCTTCCATTATTAAATATGACAACCAACATTTCTTCCATTATTAAATATGACAACCAACATTTCTTACACTATTAAATATGACAGCCAACCTTTCTTCCATTATTAAATATGACAACCAACATTTCTTACACTATCAAATATGACAGCCAACATTACTTCCACTATTAAATATGACAAGCTATACTGGGGCTAAGATAAAGACAACTTTCAGGACACCTATTAAAAGATTAACACCAGAAGGTCACTATTATGGCTTACAATTTAAACAAATATGAGGCTCTTTCGGATTGGGAGACCCTTATAGCTTAATTAACCTAGGCCGAAATCTGGTACCTAATTGGTATAGTGTTTTCTTCTTCAATCTTTTAAGCTCCCTGTGGAGCATAGGTCTTCAAACAAATACTTTCCAAGCCGTTTTTTTTTTGCAAATCTTTTAAGATAATTCCATGTCTTTACCATCATCTTCATCGCTGCTTCTGTCTGTCTTCTCCAAGAATATTTTGATCATCCTCTTTTTCTTTTTTCTTGGGGATTCCAAAAACGTAACTGTCGTGTAATACTCTCAGTTGGCTTCCGCACTGTGTGTCCTATCCAGCGTCATCGTCTTCGTTGTATGTCTTTATCCATAGGTATTTTACTAGTACATTTCCATAATTCTATGTTAGTGATTTTGTCTTGCATTTCCATCCTTTTATTCTGCGTAAACACCCATTAATGAAGGTCTGTATCTTCATGATTGTCAGTTCTATTGTTCTCCATGTTTCACGGCCAGATAATAATACTGACTTAACATTGTAGTTGACAATTTTAATTTTTCCCGAGTGAGATTTCTCATTCTCTCTCTCTTCTCTTTCCACTACTGACATATAATATAACTCCTTCCTTATCTCTTCAATCATCAATATTTCAACTTTACTTTAGATTGTCCCCTTTCATTTATAAGAGGTTTTTTTTCACATATACCTTCTATACATCAGCATTTCTTCCCCCATTCGTTAACTAGCTTTATTTCCTTTACTCGTGTCCTTATTTTTGTAAAACTTATATTTTTTTTCTATTTTTTTGTTTACATCTCTCATGCGCTTCTTGGCATTCAACTTTTTGGACACATTTTCTTTCCATGACATTGGCGCTTTAAATGAAAGAGAGATAGAAATACACCATTTTTTCATCACTCTTCCTTCTACATTAGAAATTCACTTAGTTTTTAAGATTTCCTCTCTTCTCGTTTGATGTCATCCATCGTCTCTGGCAAATGTCCTTTATTTTTTTATGCATCCACTCGCCTTTCTAGATGGACATTTCTAGATGGATATTTCTAGATGGATATTTCTAGGTGAACATATAATTGTATACTTCTTCGTACTTAGGTCAGTTGTTAACTGTATTACCTTTAATAGAGATCGCTTCTACAGTTTCTCATTTTCCACTTACATCAATCTCTTTTGACGTGTCTATTTCATCGCAGCATCCAAACACTTTAGTTATTGCTTTATTCTTGTTTACATCAAACGATATCACTTTTTCGCCTAATATTTCCTTTCAGACATCAACGAATAGCAGGTGTGGCATATTGCTTTCGTTTTGACATCAACGAATATCAGGTGTGGCATATTGCTTTCTTTTTGACATCAACGAATATCAGGTGTGACATATTACTTTCTTTTTGACATCAACGAATATCAGGTGTGGCATATTACTTTCTTTTTGACATCAACGAATATCAGGTGTGACATATTACTTTCTTTTTGACATCAACGAATATCAGGTGTGGCATATTACTTTCTTTTTGACATCAACGAATATCAGGTGTGGCATATTACTTTCTTTTTGACATCAACGAATATCAGGTGTGGCATATTACTTTCTTTTTGACATCAACGAATATCACTTGTCGCCCATTGCTTCCTTTTTTTACGTTAACTGACATCATTTGTCATCTATTACTTCATTTTTGACATCATTTGACATCACATGTCACCAATTACTTCTTTTTGACTTCAACCGACATCGTTTGCCACCCCCTACTTCTTGGTGACATCAGCCAATATCTTTTACCACATCTTTCTACTTTGTGACATCAACCAATATCTTTTACCATACCTTTTAACTTTGTGACATCAACCAATATCTTTTACCATACCTTTTAACTTTGTGACATCAACCAATATCTTTTACCATACCTTTCTACTGTGTGACATCAACCAATATCGTTTACCATACCTTTCAACTTTGTGACATCAACCAATATCTTTTACCACACCTTTCTACTTTGTGACATCAACCAATATCTTTTACCATACCTTTCTACTTTGTGACATCAACCAATATCTTTTACCATACCTTTCAACTTTGTGACATCAACCAATATCTTTTACCACACCTTTCTACTTTGTGACATCAACAATATCTTTTACCACACCTTTCTACTTTGTGACATCAACCAATATCTTTTACCACACCTTTCTACTTTGTGACATCAACCAATATCTTTTACCATACCTTTCTACTTTGTGACATCAACCAATATCTTTTACCATACCTTTCTACTTTGTGACATCAACCAATATCTTTTACCACACCTTTCTACTTTGTGACATCAACTAATTTCTTTTACCACACCCTTCTACTTTGTGACATCAACCAATATCTTTTACCACACCCTTCTACTTTGTGACATCAACCAATTTCTTTTACCACACCCTTCAACTTTGTGACATTAACCAATATCTTCTACCACACCTTTCTACTTTATGACATCAATCAATTTCTTTTTGCAAGAATCAAAGGTAAAGGTAAAGTACGAGACTTCAACCGGCGTCTTAGCACGCGAGTTTACACCCATATGTGCTCGGCCGCCTATCCAGAAATGTTCGGAGATTTCTGGATAGTGTTGCCTCAAGCATCGAAACTCACGATACAAGGCGACATTCCTCACCTTCCCAGGGTAATACACTGGTACCCATTTCTGCCAACGGGTCGACCGTGGGGGTATTTTTTTTCCCCAACCACGAGTACAATTCACACTGCTCCCAGCGGGAATCGAACACGGGTTGTCCGAACATCGGTAGTCCAGTTGAGTGGTTTTCCCAACTAGGCTACCGAGGCCCCCGCTTGAAACAACCAAACTTTCTTTGAAGTAGCCCAGCATTATAACAGTACATTTTCCAGACTGAAAGTAGATGCTTGTAGAACCCATAACAGCGCAAGTCTCTCCAATTCTCTCCGAACCACCGTTCAACAGAACTGAGAATCCCTGGATTATGAAACTGATCTAAGTGTACATGAAATACAAGCACTGGCAAAATTGTGCTCATTTTATGACAAAGGGAATCAACATAGATGACTCCTTTAGTTGATGTCTAAGCTACTGAGTTTAGTGGTCTGTGCACACGGTGAGCTGTGATTTTTATCCCGATCGTGTGTCGATATCTCGATTGCTAAAGATGAATGATGATATCGTATGACGAAGGACAGTTCAGCTGCGTTCACTTTCGATGCTGCTTTGCCTTATTGTCTTTTAGCATGTGCTGTAGTTACTATGATGGGACTGCAACTACCGTTCATTGTTTGGATCCTTCTATGAGATGTATTTTAATTTGGATGATTCCACTGGCATGTGCGGTTTATTAAGCATTTATGGATTTTAATTATTTTGCATTGATACCGGGGTCTTCGACTAACTACTTACTCCTTTTTGTTTACAAAATAAATTTATAAACAGAAAAATAGCAATGCTGCAAGCAGTAAAATGGCAATAGAAATGGTCGCAATAATAACATAAAAGTTTCTTCGAAATATACACTAAAGGTAAACTGAAATCTACTGAAACATTAATGGATACAAATACTTGGAAATAACAAAAACGTCAGGTAACAGATGTGTAACAGGTGTGATGTACGGAATAAAAGAAGCAAAGATGTGTTCCAAAGAGAGGAAAATAAATTATGAGATCATTAACATTTTTGTCAACGGTGCTAAGAATAAATAGTTAATCAGCTTTATTTCGAGCCAGTCTTGTTTTAATATAAGTAAACAAATACTGAACAATTGAACATCATGCAAAATGAAAGGAGAATAACAGAAATGAGGTTTTGCAGAAGAATATTGCAAATACCATGAAATAGTAACATGAATAATGAAGATGGTGTTAGTGAAGAGAAGTTAAAACTGGCAAGCAATATCAGCTGTAAACAATCATCATTATTTGGTTATGTAACGAGAAGAGAATATATTGTGACAACTATTAAACCTTTAAGGATGAAGAAATAATTGGAAATAAGAAAGATACAACACAGCTTTAATCATTGGTTTCCAAACTTTTGACATCCGCGGCTCTGTTTCTTTGCTGAACATATATCAATGACGCCATCACAATAGTTACAATCCTAAAAGTCTGGTAAACTTCTATCTATATATTTATTTATTGGAAGGTTACTACTTTAGGGACAGAGCGGAGGTTACTACTTTAGGAATAGAGAGGATGTTACTATTTTAGGGACAGAGAGGAGGTTACTACTTTAGGGACAGAGAGGAGGTTACTAGTTTAGGGATAGAGAGGAGGTTACTACTTTAGGAATAGAGAGGATGTTACTATTTTAGGGACAGAGAGGAGGTTACTACTTTAGGGACAGAGCGGAGGTTACTACTTTAGGAATAGAGAGGATGTTACTATTTTAGGGACAGAGAGGAGGTTACTACTTTAGGGACAGAGAGGAGGAAACTACTTTAGGGATAGAGAGGAGGTTACTACATTAGGAATAGAGAGGAGGTTACTATTTTAGGGACAGAGAGGAGGTTACTACTTTAGGGACAGAGAGGAGGTTACTACTTTAGGGATAGAGAGGAGGTTACTAGTTTAGGGATAGAGAGGAGGTTACTAGTTTAGGGATAGAGAGGAGGTTACTAGTTTAGGGATAGAGAGGAGGTTACTACTTTAGGGATAGAGAGGAGGTTACTACTTTAGGGACAGAGAGGAGGTTACTACTTTAGGGATAGAGAGGAGGTTACTAGTTTAGGGACAGAGAGGAGGTTACTACTTTAGGGACAGAGAGGAGGTTACTACTTTAGGGATAGAGGGGAGGTTACTAGTTTAGGGATAGAGAGGAGGTTACTACTTTAGGAATAGAGAGGAGGTTACTACTTTGGGGACAGAGAGGAGGTTACTACTTTAGGGACAGAGAGGAACATTCAGTAACGGTATTTATGTATTTATTTCTGAGTAGGTTACTACGTTAGGGATAGAGAGGAGGTTACTACGTTAGGGATAGAGAGGAGGTTACTACGTTAGGGATAGAGAGGAGGTTACTATTTTAGTGACAGAAAGGAAAGGTCAGTAACGATGAAGATATAAAAGTGATTTAAAGTAGCAACAATGTTTTTTTTAAAAACCTACACCATACGTTTGTTTACAAATGACATTTTCACAATTCTTCACAAACATACAATTTATCATCGCATATAATCAGTAGAAAAACATAATATCTGTTATCAAAATTCATTTATTTAAGTTTTTTAATTATTATCACGAGCAATGAAACTTATTAATGTACTAAAAAATATGAATCCTGTGTATATATGGTAAAGTGGGAAGATAATCAATAACTTAAGATATGCTGATGATAATGTATTACTAGCAGAAAATTTTAATGAACTGCAACAATTACTTAATGAAATGAACATGACGAGCAAAAATGGATTAGTTTATAATATTAAAATGACTAAAACTATGATCATACGCAAAGATAATACTCAAAACCTACAAGTGGATGTCAAAGATGAAGTAATAGACCTCGAGACAGTTCCGTGCTACAACTACCTTGGACACACTATAATAAGTGATGGAAAATGTAAAACTGAAATACACAAAAGAATAGGAATGACAAAAAGCAATTTTAAAGACATGAAAAATATACTAATATCAAAACAAATAACACCAAGACTAAAACTAAGAGTAGTAAAATATTATATCTTCTCAACATTCCTGTATGGTGCAGAAACATGGACATTCTACAAGATAACAAAACAGAAAATTTAAACATTTGAAATGTGGATTTCAAGATGAATGGGAAGCATTGGATGGAAAGAAAAGAAAACAAACGATGAAGTCTTCAAAACAACTAAAAATGAAAAGAGAACTGCTAACCATAATTCTAACAAAATAAATGACATTTTTGGGCCATGTTAAATGACACAGCAGTCTATTAAAAGTAATATTAGAAGGGAAAATACAAGGTAAAAGAGGCAGACCAAGACTAACATTGACTGACAAGTAACATCAAAAGATGGACATGTCAGCCTATGTCAACCTGTACTATCAAAGCAAGAGACACAGCGAATAGCGCTCCATGGTAGCCAAACGTCGTTGTGGAGACGGCAGCTAGTGCATAGCGCTCCATGGTAACCAAACTTTGATGTGGAGACGGCAGCTAGTGAATAGCGCTCCATGGTAGCCAAACTTTGATGTGGAGACGGCAGCTAGTGAATAGCGCTCCATGGTAACCAAACTTTGATGTGGAGACGGCAGCTAGTGAATAGCGCTCCATTGTAACCAAACTTTGATGTGGAGACGGCAGCTAATGAATAGCGCTCCATGGTAGCCAAACTTCGTTGTGGGACGGCAGCTAATGAATAGCGCTCCATGGTAGCCAAACTTCGTTGTGGAGACGGCAGCTAGTGGATAGCGCTCCATAGTAGCCAACCTTCGTTGTGGAGACGGCAGCTAATGAATAACGCTCCATGGTAGCAATACTTCGTTGTGGAGACGGCAGCTAATGATAGCACTCCATGGTAGCCAAACTTCGTTGTGGAGACGGCAGCTAATGAATAGCGCTCCATGGTAGCCAAACTTCGTTGTGGAGACGGCAGCTAATGAATAGCGCTCCATGGTAGCCAAACTTCGTTGTGGAGACGGCAGCTAATGAATAGCGCTCCATGGTAGCCAACCTTCGTTGTGGAGACGGCAGCTAGTGGATAGCGCTCCATGGTAGCCACCTTCGTTGTGGAGACGGTAGCTAATGAATAGCGCTCCATGGTAGCCAACCTTCGTTGTGGAGACGGCAGCTATGAATAGCGCTCCATGGTAGCCAAACTTCGTTGTGGAGACGGCAGCTAATGAATAGCGCTCCATGGTAGCCAAACTTCGTTGTGGAGACGGCAGCTAATGATAGCGCTCCATGGTAGCCAACTTCGTTGTGGAGACGGCAGCTAATGAATAGCGCTCCATGGTAGCCAAACTTCATTGTGGAGACGGCAGCTAATGAATAGCGCTCCATGGTAGCCAAACTTCGTTGTGGAGACGGCAGCTAATGAATAGCGCTCCATGGTAGCCAAACTTCGTTGTGGAGACGGCAGCTAATGAATAGCGCTCCATGGTAACCAACCTTCGTTGTGGAGACGGCAGCTAATGAATAGCGCTCCATGGTAGGTAAACTTCGTTGTGGAGACGGCAGCTAATGAATAGCGCTCCATGGTAGCCAAACTTCGTTGTGGAGACGGCAGCTAATGAATAGCGCTCCATGGTAGCCAAACTTCGTTGTGGAGACGGCAGCTAATGAATAGCGCTCCATGGTAGCCAAACTTCGTTGTGGAGACGGCAGCTAATGAATAGCGCTCCATGGTAGCCAACCTTCGTTGTGGAGACGGCAGCTAATGAATAGCGCTCCATGGTAGCCAAACTTCGTTGTGGAGACGGCAGCTAATGAATAGCGCTCCATGGTAGCCAAACTTCGTTGTGGAGACGGCAGCTAATGAATAGCGCTCCATGGTAGCCAAACTTCGTTGTGGAGACGGCAGCTAATGAATAGCGCTCCATGGTAGCCAACCTTCGTTGTGGAGACGGCAGCTAATGAATAGCGCTCCATGGTAGCCAAACTTCGTTGTGGAGACGGCAGCTAATGAATAGCGCTCCATGGTAGCCAACCTTCGTTGTGGAGACGGCAGCTAATGAATAGCGCTCCATGGTAGCCAAACTTCGTTGTGGAGACGGCAGCTAATGAATAGCGCTCCATGGTAGCCAACCTTCGTTGTGGAGACGGCAGCTAATGAATAGCGCTCCATGGTAGCCAAACTTCGTTGTGGAGACGGCAGCTAATGAATAGCGCTCCATGGTAGCCAACCTTCGTTGTGGAGACGGCAGCTAATGAATAGCGCTCCATGGTAGCCAAACTTCGTTGTGGAGACGGCAGCTAATGAATAGCGCTCCATGGTAGCCAAACTTCGTTGTGGAGACGGCAGCTAATGAATAGCGCTCCATGGTAGCCAAACTTCGTTGTGGAGACGGCAGCTAATGAATAGCGCTCCATGGTAGCCAAACTTCGTTGTGGAGACGGCACTCAATGATGAGTAGGCACACAACAACATCCACCCTTGCCAAATTTGGGGACGCCCTTGGGAGCTATGGCGCATACTTTGGGAACCTCTGACTTCAATAAAATGATAACACGTCGACAGCAGAACTTCTAGACAACTATAGTCGCAGCAGGGTGATCATGTAAGTCAGCAAGCACGGGTTTAGATAAAGACGACAGTGGTTATAAATATTCTCTATAGATCACAGCAACACCGTAATCCTCTTTGTTCATTTCACTGTCAAAACATTGATTTACATCATACGATTCGCGATCTATCTCTGGTTCCTCCCATCGTTTATTATTAATAACAAAAGCATACATAACTCATTAGATGAAGCTGCTCTTAGAAAATGACTCACGAAATGAATAACTTTTTTTTTTTAATACAGGTGATCAATGTTTTAACTATGTTTTTTTTTTTAAATGTAGATCTCTTTAGCGTCGAGCTTCAGGTACCTGGGAGCCGCGATAGCTCAGTGGTTAGTGAAATGGACTGCAAAGGACAAAAGGTAGGGTACGATCCCAACTGACGGCGCCTGGTTCACCGAGCAAATAATGGGTACCGGATTTTTTTTCTGGGAAAGTAAAGCGGCACGGGCGTAATACCGACCACAATACCCCAAAAATCATGTGCCGAAGGTCTGTAAAATGTATGGTCACTAACACCATATTCCCTATACGCCACTTGGCGTGACGGGGGTACTTTACTTACTTTTTTTTTCAGGTACCTGCCTCACGTTTCAAAGAATCTGGTTCTAATCTGGTGTCGAAAGAAACATGCATTTTTCATCTCAGTAACCTCCACAGTGCTGATTGAATCGAATGCCTAGCCTAGACTTATTGGAAACGAAAGATAAATTCTGGATCTCAGTTCAAGTTGAGCACATGCCATAAAATTTGCAAGGACATGTATGAATCTAAAAGAGCAGCCGCATGCCTTTATAATGGAAAGACAACCGACATTTCTTCCATTATTAAATATGACAATCAACATATCTTCCTTCCATTATTAAATATAACAACCAACATTTCTTCTACTATTAAATATGACAACCAACATTTCTTCCATTATTTAATATGACAACCGACATTTGTTCCATTATTAAATATGACAACCAACATTTCTTCCATTATTAAATATGACAACCGACATTTCTTCCATTACTAAATATGACAACCAACATATCTTCCTTCCATTGTTAATATGACACCCAACAGTTCTTCCGTCATTTAATATGAGAACCAATAATTTCTTCGTTGAAGAAAGAAAGAAGACAGAAAAAAGACAGAAAGAAAGAAAGAACGAATGGAAGGAAGGAAGGAACGAAGGAATGAAGAAAGAAAGAAAGAAAGAAAGAAAGAAAGAAAGAAAGAAAGAAAGAAAGAAAGAAAGAAAGAAAGAAAGAAAGAAAGAAAGAAAGAAAGAAAGACCAATTTTATGTGATAAACGGTGATATTATAAGAAAAGAGAAAAAGATATAATGGCAGTGGGAAAAATGTTGGAGGACATAATCGCAGTCATATTTATTTTCTCTGCGGTGTTCATCCTTTTTGACATGTCCGTATTTGACGTTATCATTTCTTGTTTTCGACATCCTTCCGTCTGCGTTACCATCCAGACCCTCACTTTTAAATCATTTTACTGAAAGTCAAAACAAATCTTCTCTACACTTAACACCACCATATCCCAACGAGTATTTCCCCTGCCATTTGATAGCATTAGTAGCGTAGTGGTTAGTGGGTTGACCTAGTGATAAAGTGAACGATGATTCCATTCAGTCTACGCTCTCTAATTCATCATGATCATCAAGTAACATGCCTGCTGGCGTAGGTGATCATGTCTCTCCACAACTTTTGATCTCGACAGTCTTTTATAATTTCTGTTTTTGAACTTTGCCAAGCCATTCTCTTAAGCTTTCTGGTAATTTTTCTCTTTGCTTCCCTCTACCTCTTCGTCCCTCAACTTTCCCAGTTGTCAAAATATATTCCAGTTGCTCCCTTCTCATTAAATGGCAAAATAAAATCATTATTTCTTTCTAATATTGGAAATTAGCTTTTTCTTTGCTTTGGCCTCTTTCAAAACATTTTCATTACTCTTCTTAGCTGTCCATGGTATTCTCAACATTCTTCTGTAAAACCACATTTCTACAACCTCCAGCAAATATCTTGTCTGTTGTTCTATTGTCCATGATTCACATCCATATGTTAAAACTGGCTCTACATAACATTTAAGAACTCTTTTGCTTGTTTCTATTCTCAAAAAATGCATTGCACGGTATCTTCCTCATTTTTTGGAAAGCTGCTTTTGCCTGAGTCATTCTGCATCTCACCTCCGTTGTACATCTACTATCTGAGGTTAAAATTGTCCCCAGATATTTAAATTCATTTACCTGTTTTAATATTGTTCCACTTGTCTTTATTGTGCTATGCAGAAAAGTCTTTTTCTTTCTTGCTGCCGTTATTTCTGTCGTTTTCCTGTTAAAGCTGAGTCCTTTATTTCTGCTTTCATCCAATATAATGTCTAACATTTCTTGTAACTCATTTTCACTCTTAGCGATTAAGACTGTATTATCAGCATACATTAGATTGGCAGGTTATATTGGCTTTCTCTAATTAACAGAGCTAAAAAATGAGTACCTTACTCGCAAAGTTGGAAAAGGTAATAACGAGGAAATCACTCGCTCACTCACCTCATGATGATGTGGAATATTTTATGAAGTTTAATATTTAACTCTCCCACTAACTCCAAGCCTTCTATGTTACGTGATATCTCTTACTTTAACAGCATTACGCATGAGGTAGCAGCGTTAGGGGCGAAAGTAATCAGCAGTCTGGGCAAGTAGTTGGGCATGACTTACACAGCAACAAGGCCTACGCCTGATTTCTCAGCAGTTAAATATGCACAACACAAAAAAAAACTGTGCATTGCTAATCCAACGAGAAACCTAGAGCGAGACGCCTTCAAATAACGAAGCATATGTCGAGGGCCATATCTTCTCCAACCTCACAATACAAAGCGGAATTATTTCATCAATCACGCCTGGTCTATTAGCGCAGATATTAAAGCGAAGATAAAGAAGTGTGTCACGTGATGTGGTTAATTGCTCGTTATTGCCAGCAGAGAGAGTTCTCGAAATAATAAATTACTTCCTCCTCCTACTCCTCTTTTGGGAAAAAATCAATTGTGAAAGCACGCACATGCATTGTCTTCTTTCTTTATAGCAAAAGTTATTGGCTGTAAGGATCGACTTGAGTACCATTAAACTCAAGATTGTGAATCAAGAGTATAACATCGGAGTCGGAAGCAATTTTAAATGTAGCCTTTGGTAGTTTGCTTGGAGTCAATCAATTCTCGGTTCAGATAGTGTTGCAATTTGAAGTATAAGCGTATTTGGGTGGTGCCAGTCGCAGAGATGGAGGGAAAAAAGAAAATGAAGCAACTTAAATCTTAAAGATAGAGAAATTGAGAAAAGTTGAAATTATGGCGATAGGGTCAAGAAATAAAACCTGAGTCGAAATTGTGCAGCTGTAAGTAGTTCTGAATGAAATTCTATTCGTAGGGTGAGATATAACAAAAAATAAAGAATTCAGGTATTCAGATTTAGGCAGGACAGTGCATAGTTTGACTATCATGTTCATCTGCAATGTGACTGACCAATACGTGTTGCTGTATTGATTTGTTTGGAGAGAAAATACAACTGTCTCGTTCAGAGCAATGTTTAGTGCATCTTACGAGCTGCTTAGAAAAATGTTGGTCTATTCTAAGATAACTTCAGAAACGTCAAAACCTCTGTCTGTAGTGTAGTATTTCATAACAGGCCCTTTTTTTGGAATCCCCAGGGAAAAAGATAAAGAGGAAGACCGAGGAATTTTTGGAGAAGACAGATAGAAGCATAGTTGAAGATGATGGGGAATACATGGAACGATTTTAAAAGAATGGCAAGAAACAGAACGGAAAGTGTTTGTTGAAGACCTATGCTCCACAGGGAGCTGAGTGGTAGAAGAAGAAGATTCTAAGACAACTTCAGAAACGTCAAGAACATCTGTTCTGTAGTGGGGAACCAAACATAAATGTAGGCCTCGTCACAATTAATGTGGATGGGATAGAAATGTGTTACTTTTATCTACAAAAATATTCGTTGTAAATTTGAATTTACTAGACTAAATAATACCTTTCCTTCTCTCTCGCTCTCTCTTTCACTCTCTCTTTCTTTGAATTCATTATTAGGAACCACCTTTTTCCATTCTCTGTGTTGTATCCCACATTTCGTGAACTCTTTCCGTTAACTTCAAATTGAACGAAGCAATCGCTGTATGTATGTTCTTTCAAGATTGGGTAATGAATTTAAAAGTAACGATCTTTCCTTCCCATTCTCTCTCTCTTTCACTCGCTCACTCACTCACTCACTCACTCACTCACTCACTCACTCACTCACTCACTCACTCACTCACTCACTCACTCACTCATTTACTCACTCATCCGGTTACTTCTTTCTTTTATTTTTTTTCTTGACTTCGAAGATAGCACATTTTCTAAAACATTATAAATCAAAGAATAGAGATTAATTCTCATCATCACTGTATTGATTCAACCGCTCTTGCCTCACACATCCCATCCATTCACTCCAACATCAAAACGCTGACTTGTCCATCCATCGACTGACTCATCATTTACACTTTTCATTTATACATCTGTACCCCTCCCCCATTCTCTCTCTTTTTTCTAAAATAACAAAGAAAAATAGCATTATAGAACAATTAGCATTAATATGCAAATATATTTCTCATCCTGTAGATTTATTTCTCACGCTGTTGTTCTTTTCTTATTCGCTTTCTAAATACCTCCTCTCCTCTCTCTCTCTCTCTCTCTCTCTCTCTCTCTCTCATACACAATCTCTCACTCTTTCTCTCTCTTTCTAATTAGTCAGGCGATTCACAAATTGAAAACAGATGTATCATTCTTCTCTTTAATGTAAAAACACAAGGAAATGTGAATTTTTCCCGTTCACACACACACACATACACACACACACACACAAATGTATCTGGCTTTTGCATCTTGATAGACGGTTGGTTGCAAGCAATCATGATAAGTCAGTAGTTTGGTAAAATATTAGTGCCTAGTGCTGGTAGCTCTTTTACTGTACAGCTTCTCTCACATGACTGAACCTGACAGTATTGTATAGACAGATTCGACTGCAGAACGAACGCGATGTATGTGTGGTGCCTGGCCTCGTACCCTTTCTCCTGCGCCTTTTCACTTCTAAGTTTAATATCAACACTTGCTCGAATGTTGCTGTGCCATTTTTTGTTTAAGTTTTGTTCTACATTGGCTACTATCTGCAACCGGAACATAACAGTTTCTTTCACTTATTGAGAATTAACTTAAGGAAGCCCTGCAAACATCCTTATATCTCAGCACTGGTCTGTCCTTTTATCTCATTCCGACCATAGGTTCACCATACGATATATGTTTGGGTATACGATTGTTTGCCATTCTTTTGAACATGACCCAAACACCGTAGTCACCGACTCCTAAGTGTAGCCCCATAATGGATGAAGATAGACTCATTTTAAGACATTATATTTGGTTACCTTGTCCTGCTATTTGATGTTGACATACACATACATTATTTTTTTTTTTAAGCAAAAGATTCCTGTAACATATAACCCAGTCCCATAGAACGAGACAATTGTAATATACCAGATAATAAATCAGTAGTTCACTTTAATTTATCGACTGGATGTTATACTTATTCAGTTATATTACATGTACACAACATCTATGAAATTGAAATTAAAAGTTGAAAGTAAGTTAATCCCGAAGTTAAATGTGAAAATTGCAAAAGTTTACCTAACGCGTTGCAGATAGTTCCGGCTGGAAGATAAAAACCTGCGCTCTGTGTGTGTGTGCACGCATGCGCGCACGCGCGCAAGAGCGTCTTCAAACACGTGAAAGAAGTCAAATAAAAAGAAAA
The DNA here is from genome assembly GCA_032433765.1 of Megaustenia siamemsis. Lineage (NCBI taxonomy): Eukaryota > Metazoa > Mollusca > Gastropoda > Stylommatophora > Ariophantidae > Megaustenia > Megaustenia siamemsis. The sequence continues at coordinate 21,341,178 of JAVIAB010000124.1, forward strand.
TTTATTGACTGAACAGGAGGAAACAATGGTCATGTAATGAGAAGGGATAGAATTTTGAAAGAAATGGTTCCCTCTACTCTCTAAGCGTAATAGTGCACATTTTTTTTTCAAACACCAACGACATATATCTTAATAGGGGGCAGGCAAATAAAGGAAGTGCTGCGGTAAAGCTGGTAGCAATGAGCCAGTTTTAACTTACACTTCTACAAGGTATGATGACAGCTTTACAAAAAATGAACACAACAAAACACTGACGTTTCGGCCTAGATGCGATCTTCTTCAGAAAATGAGAACAGCGACAACACACGATGAAGTACAGATAACTATTGCTACATCTAAGATGATTGGGACAGGTAAGTTAACGAGAAGTGGACAGAGGGATAAGAGGTCACATGATGAAATGAGAGAGAGATATGCTACATGTTGGAGGATAGGTGAGATGTGGAAATTTGGCGTATAAGTATATGTATGTATGTATGTATGTATGTATGTATGTATGTATGTATGTATGTATGTATGTATGTATGTATGTATGTATGTATGTATGTATATGAGACATCTTGTAGGCAGAGTTCATCCGTTCACAGTGAAAGGTGGTTGTCAAATGGCAGAGGAAGGGCCTCTTGGATAATCAGTCACGTGGCTAGACCAGATACATATTTCTTAATGGGTGATATGGTCTGTTTCCCCACTCACTCTCTCCCAAGGTCTTTATGTTCAGAGAAGAATCCAGTGCTCGTTTAAGGCTGGGTGAAAGTAGGAGCCGGTGACGATCGAGATCGAACTCTTGTCTTCATTAATTCATTTCATTAACCACTAATAGGCCGCGTTTTCCCGTCCAGAATGGAGAAATACATGGAGAAAGAATGGGCGTCAATAAGAAATATAAGGAAAAAGAAAAGGCCTTACTCACTCACCATTTCTATAAAAGGAGAATAGCTTGGTAGGAAGTTAACGTGAGCACTTTTAAACAACCGTAGAAATAGAAAGTTCTGGAGAGACATGATCATCTTCGCCAGCTCGCACGGTACTTGCTGACAGTGATGAGACAACTAAAGTAGTTGAGAAACGCCCAGGTTAGCTTGAACTAAGAAATAACAGGTCATATGGTTTGAACTAGAAACGCGACAACCACAAAACAACATTCCCAAGAAAAAAATCATCATAATCAAAGGAAAAATAAAGGAGGAGATATAAGCTATAATACAATTAATGGATGAAATAAGAGACCCTACAATGAAGACACAAAGACACATCACAGAGCACAGGATTAAATGCCATATTTTCCTTAATACATAAAAGCAAAATTAGTGGAAAACAAACAACTTACTGCTCTGACCATCGTTGTGCAGTATATAAGACCTAGTTAACTACCTATCTGCCGTTCCGTTTCATATCTATAACTGTCGGCTTACCCAGTTAATTATTGACAAATCGCAAACTTGTCCTGTCTGTATATCCTTTCATCCACGCACCCACAAAGTTAATCACATATATTTATTTACACACCACCCAATCACTGTCTATCAATCTGTGTGTCTCTCTGTTTGTATGTCTGTCTCTCTGTCTGTTTGTATGTCTGTCTCTCTGTCTGTTTGTATGTCTGTCTCTCTGTCTGTTTGTATGTCTGTCTCTCTGTCTGTTTGTATGTCTGTCTCTCTGTCTGTTTGTATGTCTGTCTCTCTGTCTGTTTGTATGTCTGTCTGTCTCTCTGTATGTCTGTCTCTGTCTGTTTGTATGTCTGTATGTCTGTCTCTCTGTTTGTATGTCTGTCTGTCTCTACGTCTGTATGTCTGTCTGCATCTATGTTTGTCAGTCTATCTATCTCTCTGTATGTCTGCGTGTCTCTCTCTCACTCTGTATGTTTATATGTCTGTCTGCGTGACTCTCATGTCTGTCTGTTAGGCTGCTTGTATATATGTGTATCTATCTACTCAATTCTCTTTCTACTTTTCTCTCCTATTCATCATCTCTCTCCCACCCTCTCCCGCAAGCCAAAGAAAGAAATGAAGAAAATGTTTCCTTTCAACCAGATTCGAAAACAGCAGAGAAGCAATCTCTTTCTACGTTAACTTTCTCTTCTTCTCACCCTCTCCCCCCACGGCCCTAATCCACTCACGCTCTCTCCACCACCTCCACCCATCCATATACATCAAACATCCACAATAAAATACCCTTTCCGTGACCTTGGGTATTTAAAAATGCTCTTTGTGACATACACTTATGAATAAAGCATTGATATATTTTTTTTAAAACATTACATTTAAGAAAAAAGATATACTAGATTGTCTGCGCATGCGTCTGCCCTGCTGTAGAATAACAAGACGCGAGCTGTGGCTGAGGGAAAATATAGTTTTAAAGTGCCAGAAATCAATACAAATCCCATTTCTAAAACTACACGTGATTTCATTTTAAATATAGCAATCAAGTACTTTGAAGAATTCTTACGTTCATATCTTCCTATACTAAAATCATCAGATAGAAATCTGTTCAAAGATGGAAATCGAAAACAGGAAAATTTCCTACTCCCCTCCCTCTCCCCAGCTCTCCCAAACCTTTCGCATTGTCCATAGGAAAAAAAAACACTGTGATCTGAATATTTTCCAGGATTTGGCCGTCTAATTAGGCCCGAACTGATTTTACGTAATAATGGCCTTTTTAATAGACTAGAAATAAAATGGCTGGCTCACTTGACGGGAATGTAGCCCAATCAGCGGCCATTCAGAAAATATTGCTTCAGGGCAAGATGGCGTACAAGCGGAAGTGATTACGACGCATGCTCATACTGTGGTCTACACAACAATCTGGCACTGAAACAGGAAGTGGATCTTCTTGTGACTGTTCTTTTTATTCAAGAAATAAAAAGAAGAGGTAGAGGAAGTAGAAGAAAAGCGTCACACTAATAAACCAGACAAGATTGATCGCGTTGCGATGACGTTGTCAGGCACAGTGCGCACCATGGCAACAACAAGTCTGTGAAGCTATTGCAGGGGGTTATTGCCAGAATGGACTGCTATGAGAGGGATGAATTAGATTCTCTCTCTCTCTCTCTCCTCCCCTCCAACCCCTCCTCCCCCCAATCCAACCTTTTTGAGAGAGAAATATGCAATTTAACTTATCATCATATTCTGTTTTTGTTTTCGTATGCTACTTGTGTAATTTACTATTTTATACTCCTTGCGGTCCAGCGTACGTGTTTTAGCTCCTTTTATTCGGGACAGCCTTCTTCCCGTCAGGGAACAAAACAAATGAATGCAGATAAGACCGCAATAAATGAAGGTACGGGAAGAAAAAGACAGGAGAAAGAGAAGAAAGAAAGCAAAAAAAAAAAAAACAATAATAGAGAAGTAAAATAAAAAGTCAAGAAGAAAAAAAAAAACTCATCAAAATTAGATACAACATAGATGCCTGAAAAATTCTGTATTGAAGCAGATTGTTGTTGTATTTAACACAAGAAAAGCAGGACAATGCAAATTTGAGTTCTATTAACAAATGTGCATTTATATCATTTGTTACAACTGGCAAGATACAGGGAAAGAGAAGAGATCGGGAAAGAGAAGAGATCGGGAAAGAGAAGAGATCGGGAAAGAGAAGAGATCGGGAAAGAGAAGAGATCGGGAAAGAGAAGAGATCGGGAAAGAGAAGAGATCGGGAAAGAGAAGAGATCGGGAAAGAGAAGAGATCGGGAAAGAGAAGAGATCGGGAAAGAGAAGAGATCGGGAAAGAGAAGAGATCGGGAAAGAGAAGAGATCGGGAAAGAGAAGAGATCGGGAAAGAGAAGAGATCGGGAAAGAGAAGAGATCGGGAAAGAGAAGAGATCGGGAAAGAGAAGAGATCGGGAAAGAGAAGAGATCGGGAAAGAGAAGAGATCGGGAAAGAGAAGAGATCGGGAAAGAGAAGAGATCGGGAAAGAGAAGAGATCGGGAAAGAGAAGAGATCGGGAAAGAGAAGAGATCGGGAAAGAGAAGAGATCGGGAAAGAGAAGAGATCGGGAAAGAGAAGAGATCGGGAAAGAGAAGAGATCGGGAAAGAGAAGAGATCGGGAAAGAGAAGAGATCGGGAAAGAGAAGAGATCGGGAAAGAGAAGAGATCGGGAAAGAGAAGAGATCGGGAAAGAGAAGAGATCGGGAAAGAGAAGAGATCGGGAAAGAGAAGAGATCGGGAAAGAGAAGAGATCGGGAAAGAGAAGAGATCGCTAACGACAAAGACAGCAGATGCTAGATATCTTGTCGTCGTGACACGGTAAACAGTCAACAACAGAATTGATACGATTAGCAATGGAGAGAGATTTGTGGAAGGATATTATAGTCTACGCAAAACGGTATATGTCACATGATGATCATTGATATCATTGATGTTCATTGCAAGAGATTCACTATGGGAACACAACGGTATGTGGCACATGATGATGATTGATATCATTGATGTTAATTGCAAGAGATTCACTATGGGAACAAAACGGTATGTGGCACACGATGATCTTTGATATCATTGATGTTCATTGCAAGAGATTCACTATGGGAACAAAACGGTATGTGGCACATGATGATGATTGATATCATTGATGTTAATTGCAAGAGATTCACTATGGGAACAAAACCGTATGTGGCACACGATGATGATTGATCTCATTGATGTTAATTGCAAGAGATTCACTATGGGAATAAAACGGTATGTGGCACACGATGATGATTGATATCATTGATGTTCATTGCAAGAGATTCACTATGGGAACAAAACCGTATGTGGCACACGATGATGATTCACTATGGGAACAAAACCGTATGTGGCACACGATGATGATTCACTATGGGAACAAAACCGTATGTGGCACACGATGATGATTCACTATGGGAACCTCTTCACTCAACGTTCACATGTTCAGTGGACGTGAATGCATTGTGTCTCTAACTACGGCAATGCCGCTATATTTGCGCTTTTTGGCCCGGCGCATCCGTCTTGGATATGGGTAGATTTGCTTTATAATTTTTGCCCGGAGAGCCGCACTCTGGTCCTACTCATTCCGACCTTTAACCGCAGTTGGTTCTTTAATGTGCGAGAGTGCACACGTGGACACCTGTTTTTTTTTTTTTTTTTTTTTTAGATTTCCAAGAAATCTGGACAGAAGATTTCATTAACCACAAAACGTGGGCGGGTAAAAGCCAACCGGAAACCACGGATTCGACTTTCGACAAATTCCCACCACCTGTGGTGGACCTCGTGGACCTCCCTGTCCAAAGGTTGACGTGTTGGAACACCCAGCTCTCATTAAAGTAACTTTAATGACGCGGTCAGAAGTGTAAACGAGCGAGCCTTAGAACGAGTCAATTCAACATGCGCATGCGTAAACGCGAGTTGACATATACCCCACTGTGTACACGTGGCCTAGATGGTCAAACTATTGAATAAATACAACAGAACAAATCCACAGTTGACCAATTATGATGAATGCTTGGCTGGAAGACTCACATTGACTTGTTTGACGATTTATTAATGCCAGAAAATCCAGAAGACCTGCAACTAGTAAACACAATAAACAAGACAAGCGAATAATATGGATCATACATACATTTAAAAAAATAAAAATTTCAATAACTGGCAAATAAAAAACACAACATATTCAAGGGGATATTGAAGTAGATGAAAGAACTTAGATATAGTTCAAGAAGCCTTGGACCTAACCTTGGGCTTGTTATAACAAATGATGGCAAGTGTCAAACAGAAATAAACAAAAGAATAGGAATGACAAAAAAAAACCCAATTCTAACAACATGAAATATATCAATACTTGAAGGTACAAGGTAGACGAGGCAGAGGCAGACCAAGACTAAAGTGGACTGATGACGTGAAAAGATGGACAGGGCGAACCTGTGACAATGTGCACCAACTAGACAAAGAGACAGTAAAATGGCGCCAAGGTAACCAACCTTCGATGTGGAAACGACACCCAATGAATGATGTAAACACCAAAATGTGAACATAAGACAGGAAAAATGTAACCAGAAGGAACTTGTCAATTGTGGCTTTCGGGGGACTGGTTGGTCTCAACGCCGGCCTCGAGACAGAGAGATTGTGGGTTTAAATGCCGCCTACACCGGTTGTGATTTTTTATTTATAATTTCTCTCTACGGCATCCACTCCTGGTCTCAGCAGCGAGACCCTACTTGAAACGTCAATTACTCATAGACGGGAAAAATATGAGTACCTCTGAAGACACAGTTATCTGCTCGCGCGGCGAGGTTTGGTCTGCCCTGACCTGTACTGAAACTATCTTTCATTATTGTTCTTTTCAGCCCACTATTTTTGTGTAGCTATAGTATTTTAATTTCATTTGTAAAATTATGTTTATGTACCAGTTTTTTTTTCTTCTAATGTTTTCTTTAGGTCTTTTAATATGTCATCATTGCTTTTTTTCATCATATGTGGTATCTTAATGATTATTTGTAACATTTTGTTTTGAATAAATAGATTATCTTCTTTTCTGTTTTACGAGTTTGTCTATAATTTACAACGATATGTTGCTATCGGAAAGATACAATTCATTTAGAATAAAATAACTTAGATCAATTTCACTTATATGTGGATATATTGTCCTAGTAACTCTATATCAAACAAATGTGAAAAGCTTGCTCATAAACAATTTATTTCAAAAGATACATAATTGTTAAAGGTACAATTTAGTGTCCTATATTATTTCTGCTCGAGGAAACGTCATCTTGCACATTATTCGGTCGCTCTCGAATCTGTCATTAGAAGACCGCTGGGTTAGGTTTAGTGTTTGAAATAGTCTACAACTAACCCTAAACCTATCCCTTCAACTAACTCTAAACCTAACCCTACAACTAACTCTAAACCTAACCCTAATCCAACAACTAACCCTAACCCTAGCCCTACAACTAATTCTAACCCTAACATTACAACTAACCCTAACCCTACAACTAACTTTAACCCTAACCCTACAACTAACCCTAACCCTACAACTAACCCTAACCCTACAACTAACCCTAACCCTACAACTAACCCTAACCCTACAACTAATCCTAACCCTAACTCTACAACTAACCCTAACCCTACAACTAACCCTAACCCTACAACTAATCCTAACCCTAACTCTATAACTAACCCTAACCATAACCCTACAACTAACCCTAACCCTACAACTAACCCTAACCCTACGACTAATCCTAACCCTAACCCTACAACTAACCCTAACCCTACAACTAACCCTAACCTTAACCCTACAACTAACCCTAAACCTGCAACTAACCCTAACCCTACAACTAACCCTAACCCTACAACTAACCCTAACCCTAAAACTAACCCTAACCCTACAACTAACCCTAACCCTACAACTAACCCTAACCATACAATTAACCCTAATCCTGCAACTAACCCTAAGCCTACTATTAACCCTAACCCTACAACTAACCCTAACCCTACAACTAACCCTAACTTTACAACTAATCCTAACCCTACAACTAACCCTAACTTTACAACTAACCCTAACCCTACAACTAGCCATAACCCTAACCCTACAACTAACCCTAACCCTACAACTAACCCTAACCCTACAACTAATCCTAACCCTAACTCTACAACTAACCCTAACCCTAACCCTACAACTAACCCTAACCCTACAACTAATCCTAACCCTAACTCTACAACTAACCCTAACCCTAACCCTGCAACTAACCCTAACCCTACAACTAATCCTAACCCTAACTCTACAACTAACCCTAACCATAACCCTACAACTAACCCTAACCCTACAACTAACCCTAACCCTACAACTAATCCTAACCCTAACCCTACAAATAACCCTAACCCTACAACTAACCCTAACCTTAACCCTACAACTAACCCTAAACCTGCAACTAACCCTAACCCTAACCCTACAACTAACCCTAACCCTACAACTAATCCTAAACCTAACCCTACAACTAACCCTAACCCTACAACTAACCCTAACCTTAACCCTACAACTAACAATAACCTGCAACTAACCCTAACCCTACAACTAACCCTAACCCTACAACTAACCCTAACCCTAAAACTAACCCTAACCCTACAACTAACCCTAACCCTAACCCTACAACTAACCCTAACCATACAATTAACCCTAATCCTGTAACTAACCCTAAGCCTACAATTAACCCTAACCATATAACTAACCCTAACCCTACAACTAACCCTAACTTTACAACTAATCCTAACCCTACAACTAACCCTAACTTTACAACTAACCCTAACCCTACAACTAGCCCTAACCCTAACCCTACAACTAACCCTAACCCTACAACTAACCCTAACCCTACAACTAATCCTAACCATAACTCTACAACTAACCCTAACCCTAACCCTACAACTAACCCTAACCCTACAATTAATCCTAATCCTAACTCTACAACTAACCCTAACCCTAACCCTACAACTAACCCTAACCCTACAACTAATCCTAACCCTAACTCTACAACTAACCCTAACCATAACACTACAACTAACCCTAACCCTACAACTACCCCTAACCCTACAACTAATCCTAACCCTAACCCTACAACTAACCCTAACCCTACAACTAACCCTAAACTTAACCCTACAACTAACCCTAAACCTGCAACTAACCCTAACCCTAACCCTACAACTAACCCTAACCCTACAACTAACCCTAACCCTAAAACTAACCCTAAAACCTACAACTAACTTTCACCCTAACCCTACAACTAACCCTAACCATACAATTAACCCTAATCCAACAACTAACCCTAACTTTAAAACTAACCCTAACCCTACAACTAACACTAACCCTACAACTAACCCTAATTTTACAACTAATCCTAACCCTACAACTAACCCTACAACTAACCCTACAACTAACCCTAACTTTACAACTAACACTAACCCTACAACTAGCCCTAACCCTATCCCTACAACTAACCCTAACCCTATAACTAACCCTAAACCTACAACTAACCCTAACCCTACAACTAACCCTAACACTACAACTAACCCTAACTTTACAACTAACCCTAACCCTACAACTAACCCTAACCCTACAACTAACCCAAAACCTACAACTAACCCTAACCCTACAACTAACCCTAACCCTACAACTAACCCTAACCATACAACTAACCCTAACCCTACAACTAACCCTAAGCCTACAACTAACCCTAACCCTACAACTAACCCTAACCCTACAACTAACCCTAACCCTAACCCTACAACTAACCCTAACTCTACAACTAACCCTAACCCTACAACTAACCTTAACCCTACAACTAACCCTAACCCTACAACTGACCCTAACCCTACAACTAACCCCAACCGTACAACTAACACTAACCCTAACCCTAAAACTAACCCTAACCCTACAACTAACCCTACAACTAACCCTAACCCTACAACTAACCCTAACCCTACAACTAACCCTAACCCTACAACTAACCCTAACCCTGACCCTACAACTAACCCTAAACCTACAACTAACCCTAACCCTAACCCTACAACTAACCCTAACCCTACAACTAACCCTAAACCTAACCCTACAACTAACCCTAACCCTACAACTAACCCTAACCCTACAACTAACCCTAACCCTAAAACTAATCCTAACCCTTACCCTACAACTAACCCTAAATCTACAACTAACCCTAACCTTAACCCTACAACTAACCCTAAACCTACAACTAACCCTAACCCTAACCCTACAACTAACCATAACCCTACAACTAACCCTAACCCTACAACTAACACTAACCCTACAACTAATCCTAACCCTAACTCTACAACTAACCCTAACCCTAACCCTAACCCTATAACTAACCCTAACCCTACAACTAATCCTAACCCTATCTCTACAACTAACCCTAACCCTGCAACTAACCCCAATCCTACAACAAACCCTAACCCTACAACTAATCCTAACCCTAACCCTACAACTAACCCTAACTAATCAACTAACCCTAACCTTAACCCTACAACTAACCCTAAACCTGCAACTAACCCTAACCCTAACCCTACAACTAACCCTAACCCTACAACTAACCCTAACCCTAAAACTAACCCTAACCCTACAACTAACCCTAACCCTAACCCTACAACTAACCCTAACCATACAATTAACCCTAATCCTACAACTAACCCTAACTTTACAACTAACCCTAACCCTACAACTAACCCTAAGCCTACAATTAACCCTAACCCTACAACTAATCCTAACCCTACAACTAACCCTAACTTTACAACTAACCCTAACCCTACAACTAACCCCACAACTAACCCTAACTTTACAACTAACCCTAACCCTACAACTAGCCCTAACCCTATAACTAACCCTAAACCTACAACTAACCCTAACCCTACAACTAACCCTAAAACTACAACTAACCCTAACTTTACAACTAACCCTAACCCTAACCCTAACCCTACAACTAACCCTAACCCTAACAACTAACTCTAAACCTACAACTAACCCTAACCCTACAACTAACCCTAACCCTACAACTAACCCTAACCATACAACTAACCCTAAGCCTACAACTAACCCTAACCCTACAACTAACCCTAACCCTAAAACTAACCCTAACCCTACAACTAACCCTAACCTTACAACTAACCCTAACCCTACAACTAACCCTAACCCTACAACTAACCCTAACCCTACAACTAACCATAACCCTACAACTAACCCTAACCGTACAACTAACCCTAACCCTAAAACTAACCCTCACCCTACAACTAACCCTAACCCTAACCCTACAACTAACCCTAACCCTACAACTAACCCTAACCCTACAACTAACCCTAACCCTAACCCTACAACTAACCCTAAACCTACAACTAACCCTAACCTTAACCCTACAACTAACCCTAACCTTAACCCTACAACTAACCCTAACCCTACAACTATCCCTAAACCTAACCCTACAACTAACCCTAACCCTACAACTAACCCTAACCCTACCCTAACCCTACAACTAACCCTAACCCTACAACTAACCCTAACCGTACAACTAACCCTAACCCTACAACTAACCCTAACCCTACAACTAACCCTAACCCTACAACTAACCCTAACCGTACAACTAACCCTAACCCTACAACTAACCCTAACCCTACAACTAACCCTAACCCTACAACTAACACTAACCCTAACCCTACAACTAACCCTAACCCTACAACTAACCCTAACCCTACAACTAACCCTAAACCTAACCCTACAACTAACCCTAAACCTAAACCTAAACCTTTTTGAAAAAAAAATTAAATGAACAGAAACAAGAAACAGTTGATAGATAATTCAAGTCCGTCCGGTCAGTGAGGCGTGATCACTCGTTTAGAATAAATAATGTGGGACACTAAATTCGACCGTTACCCTTATACTGTGAGGGTGTATGTATGTATGTGAGTTTTGCATGCAAGTATATATGTGTACTCACACACACACACAAACACACACACACACACATCGGAATCAAATTTCTCCCAATTAATCAAACCTGCAGATAAATTCACCACGACCCCCACCCCCCTGCTGTGCCCGTCGCGGTTTAAGATCAAATTTTCGATCAGAGGATTCCGTCCCCCTGGACGAGTCATATCCCCTTTGGCCCGTGACCTCACTGCCACAACTTCCAGTCTGCACAGCATGGGGATGGAGTTCGCTTGTCTGACCAGCGGCAGGCAACTCATTTTGCTCTCACGTTTCTTAAAAAGAAGTAAACATCTGACCCGAGCTCTACATACTGCAGTTTCTTAATGATTGTTCAATCACAGAATGACACGATGATTGATGAGGAAATTGAATCTTCGTTCTCTTCTTTTTGCGTCTTGGGGACTGTTTAATCGATAAGTGAATAGTTTCGATACTTCAGCATAATGTAGTGAGGCTGTAAAGTCAGCAGGATTACATCACAGACGTGTTTGACCAATGAGATGCTGGAACTAATAGTATGTGATTATAATGTCGATTATTGAACAGCGAGGAAGAAATTGTGAATCTGAAGTTTTGTTGTGTGGAATCTGTTAGTCATTAGTTAGTAACTGATGTAATGTGGAATATGTCAGTCATTAGTTAGTAACCGATGTAATGTGGAATCTGTCAGTCATTAGTTAGTAACCGATGTAATGTGGAATCTGTCAGTCATTAGTTAGTAACCGATGTAATGTGCAATCTGTCAGTCATTAGTACACCAGTGTACTGACTAAAGATATAAATACAGATAGAGACATCAACAAAATAGTTGATGAATTCAGTAGACTAATAATACAAGCTGCCAGTGAAACAATACCTAGAGGGGCACGGAAACACTACAAACCATACTGGAGTAGTGAACTAGAGGAACTGCACAATGACATGGAAACATCTCGAAAGCAAGCAGAAAATAACCCTTGCCAAGAAAACCACAACAACTACCAGCATGCTAAAGCCAAATTTCAACGGGCTAAACTACAAGCCAGACGGAGAAGCTGGAAAGAGAAAACAGAGTCCTTGAATCTTGAACGAGACACAAGAAAAGTGTGGAAGCTTGTAAAACAGCTGAATGATGAGGGTACAGAAAGGAACACCAAAATTACACTGAAGAAGGATGGAAACATTCTAACAGGTAAACATGCAGCAAATTACTTTGCAGACTCCTTTGCAAATGACAATAATATTGAAATTAGCCTAGAAAAACGACAAGAGACCCGTCTAAAACAACAAAATGCAAGACAAGAAGAGACCACACATGAAGTCATGGAAACACCCATTACACAAAGAGAGCTAGAGCTGGCAATATCCAAATTAAAAATGAAAAAGTCACCAGGCAATGATGGAGTGTCCAATGAAATGATTAAGAACTTGGGAACTGCAGCTAAAGCAAAACTACTGCAGATCTACAACATTTGCTTGATCACAGGTAGAGTGCCACAGGCATGGAGAGAAGCAATTATGATACCATTACTAAAGCCAGGAAAAGATAGTTCAATGACATCCAGCTATAGACCAATCAGCCTTACAAGCTGTTTGTGTAAAACAATGGAACGTATAATCAATCTCAGACTGCAGTGGTACCTGGAAAGTGAAAATCTCCTTGTCCCACAACAAGCAGGCTTTAGACAGTGTTACTCTACCGAAGATCAAGCAACCTATCTTTCCCAGGAAATTGAAGATGCGTTTCAAGAAAAGAAACTGGTACTAGCAGCATGGATAGACCTAAAGAAAGCATTTGATAAGGTATGGAAGGAAGGGCTTTTGAAGAAACTGAGAAATTATGGAGTAAATGGCAGGATGTACAAATGGGTCAAAGCATACCTGCATAACAGGAGAGCCAGAGTGCAACTGGATGGTCTTAAGAGTAAGAAGGTCTTATTGCGCCAGGGCGTTCCACAAGGAGGGGTACTATCTCCAACACTTTTTCTGATCTACATCAATGACCTAGTTACTGAACTACCACATGGCATCAAAGTGGCAATGTATGCAGATGACTTGGTAATGTGGTGCACAGAGGAGTATGCAACAGTGGCCTCCAAATTGCTACAAAGAGCTATGAATGCACTGAATTCATGGACAAATAGATGGTGTATCAGCATCAATACAGACAAATGCAGTACTACACTTTTCACACTCTCCCCAAAACAAAAAGCAGGAGCCATCTACATAAACAATGAGCCTGTGAAAGAAGACATACAAGCTACATATCTCGGAGTTACATTTGATAACAAACTATCTTGGAAACAGCAGATAAATAAGGCAACCCAAAAGCAAGGAGAAAATTGGCTATTCTAAGAAAGTTGTGTGGAACCACATGGGGTGCGAGTGGGAAAATACTCAGTAAAGTTTACCAACAGAGTATACGCCCACATTTAGAATATGGATCATCCGCATGGTGCTCAGCATCAAACACCACATTGCAAGAACTGGATAAAGTACAAAACCAGGCACTTAGGGTCATCACAGGAGCAATGAAATCAACACCAATATTGGAGATGGAGAAATTGTGGAGGATACCAGCACTGAGAGAACGGAGAGACACAAAGGTGCTGATACAGGCAGAAAAATTTGTATGCATGCCGAGACATCCAATGAAGGACAGATTCCAAAATCTTGCATTGGGACGACTTAAGAGAAGCAGCTTTATCCACCAAGCCAAGCGTATTAGTAGACAAACACCAGACATGCCAAGAGTTGTTAAACCCCTTCTGCCCATACCAGAACAGACTCCCTGGACAGATGAATCAGGATTATCAGTTCAAATACGGACAGAAGTGAAAGGAATAGTTGACAAAGAGGAACAAAATAGTCTACAGCAAAAAACAATAACTCTCAGTTTCCTGGATGAAGAATACCCACAAGACCTATGGATCCGTGTGTACACAGATGGATCAGCACAGAATGCAGTAAAGAATGGGGGAGCAGGTGCATATATAGAGTACCCAAATAACACTAGGGATATGAATAAAATAGCAACAGGGAAATATTGTCACAATTATGATGCAGAAATACAAGCAATAAAGTTGGCAATAGAAAAACTGCTGAACAGTAATCTTAGCCCACAGCCTGTAGTGTTTTTGACAGATGCAAGATCAGTACTCCAGGCACTACAATCCAGAAAATTACCACATCTGCAGACCTTATTGACTGAACTCTGCAAGCACCACAGGGTTGCCCTGCAGTGGATCCCGTCTCACTGTGGAATACCAGGAAATGAGAAAGCAGATCAGTTGGCAAAGGAAGGTTCAACAGGCACACAACTAGATACACCAGTTACATACCATCATAAGAAACAGATAATCAAATCAATCAGAGGACCACAAGCCCCAAATCAGGATGCCTTTCATAATATGAATAGATATGAACAAGTTATCATTATACGCCTAAGAACAGGACACAATCGACTCCATAGTCACATGTATACAAAATTCAAGATCGGCACATCAACTACTTGTACATGTGGACAGGCACCCCAGACTGCTGAACACATACTTCAAGACTGCACTGAATATAGTAGACTGAGGAAAATCCATTGGCCCATAGATACAACACTACAGACAAAACTATATGGGCCACTGCAAGAATTACAAAAGACAGTAAAATTTATACAGGAAACGACATTGCAGATATAGACAATACTTCAGGCGAACGAAAGATAGAAGATAGATAGATAGAATCTTCGTTCTCTTCTTTTTGCGTCTTGGGGACTGTTTAATCGATAAGTGAATAGTTTCGATACTTCAGCATAATGTAGTGAGGCTGTAAAGTCAGCAGGATTACATCACAGACGTGTTTGACCAATGAGATGCTGGAACTAATAGTATGTGATTATAATGTCGATTATTGAACAGCGAGGAAGAAATTGTGAATCTGAAGTTTTGTTGTGTGGAATCTGTTAGTCATTAGTTAGTAACTGATGTAATGTGGAATATGTCAGTCATTAGTTAGTAACCGATGTAATGTGGAATCTGTCAGTCATTAGTTAGTAACCGATGTAATGTGGAATCTGTCAGTCATTAGTTAGTAACCGATGTAATGTGCAATCTGTCAGTCATTAGTTAGTAACCGATGTAATGTGGAATCTGTCAGTCATTAGTTAGTAACCGATGTAATGTGGAATCTGTCAGTCATTTGTTAGTAACCGATGTAATGTGAAATCTGTCAGTCATTAGTTAGTAACCGATGTAATGTGGAATCTGTTAGTCATTAGAAACCGATGTAATGTGCAATCTGTCAGTCATCAGTTAGTAACCGATGTAATGTGGAATCTGTCAGTCATTAGTTAGTAACCGATGTAATGTGGAATCTGTCAGTCATTAATTAGTAACTGATGTATTGTGGAATCTGTCAGTCATTAGTTAGTAA
Source organism: Megaustenia siamemsis (assembly GCA_032433765.1). Taxonomy (NCBI): domain Eukaryota; kingdom Metazoa; phylum Mollusca; class Gastropoda; order Stylommatophora; family Ariophantidae; genus Megaustenia; species Megaustenia siamemsis. Next base: position 21,357,016 of record JAVIAB010000124.1, read on the forward strand.
CCGATGTAATGTGGAATCTGTCAGTCATTAGTTAGTAACCGATGTAATGTGCAATCTGTCAGTCATTAGTTAGTAACCGATGTAATGTGGAATCTGTCAGTCATTAGTTAGTAACCGATGTAATGTGCAATCTGTCAGTCATTTGTTAGTAACCGATGTAATGTGAAATCTGTCAGTCATTAGTTAGTAACCGATGTAATGTGGAATCTGTTAGTCATTAGAAACCGATGTAATGTGCAATCTGTCAGTCATCAGTTAGTAACCGATGTAATGTGGAATCTGTCAGTCATTAGTTAGTAACCGATGTAATGTGGAATCTGTCAGTCATTAATTAGTAACTGATGTATTGTGGAATCTGTCAGTCATTAGTTAGTAACCGATGTAATATGGAATCTTTCAGTCATTAGTTAGTAACCGATGTAATGTGCAATCTGTCAGTCATTAGTTAGTAACCGATGTAATGTGCAATCTGTCAGTCATTAGTTAGTAACCTTTATAAAGTGGAATCTGTTAGTCATCAGTCAGAATCTGACATAATGTGAGCCTCTATGTAAGCCTAATTCTACAAGCTACTTCTTTAATTAGCGACTTCCACATGGATTATAACATATGGGTTTTGTTAGATTATGAATTCATGAGCTACTACACACATTATGTTGAATACCCGGCATCGTTGATAGTGTGGAGGAGAGCATATGGGTTATTTTGAATGAGCAGTATACGAGTAGTTAATGTTGATCATAGCACATCGGTTCTGTGAATGTTGGCTGCATTCACTAGAGTAAATTATGGGCGCAGCCATTGTTGTATGTGCTACGTCATCATCATGGCTGATCGTATATCCCTAGATCGGCCGTACGCTAATGACGAAATTCATATTGCAGGGAGATCTTACGGTCTGTTGTTTAATGTGCGATGGGAATAATCCGATGACTAACTGTGTTTCATATATTCGGATGTGGATTCAAAAATGATGTCCTAACATCATCAAGCGCTAAACATTTTTTAAAATGTGACGATCACCATTTTCAGGAGAACATAAATTTTCGGTCTATATGGTGGATAGGCGGCAGGAACCATTAAAGGCTATGCCTGAAACGTGTTCCTTGTTGCAGTTTCCTCATATTCCAAGTCCGGCTTGTTGCAGGAGCTGCTGAGTTAAGTGCTGTGTGTACACCGTGAGCTGTGCGTTTCATCCGTTTTAATCGTGTTTCAATATTCTGATTGTTTACGATGAATAATGATATCGTGTGACAGGGACTAGACGACTGTGTTCACTTTCTGTGCGATTTTGGCGTGTGCTTAGACTGCTATGATGGTGACTACAGCTATTTTTGTTTGCTTGGGAGATGCGATATTAATTCGGATGATTCCACTGGCACAGTCGGTTGAGAAATTATGGATTGTAATTCGTTTGCAGTGATACCGGGGCCTTCCATAACCATAACATCGGTTCTATTGAATCCAAAGCATGTGAGTTATTGTTGGTTACAGAATGTGAGTGACGCGTGATTATCAACTCGTGAGTTACCCTAGATGACATCATATCAATTATATTGTACACTGATACGTGAGTTATATGAATCTAAACATACCAGCATGATTCTTTCAGGACATAAAGAAATACTGGTAGGTGTTTATGGTAAAGAAATACTGGTAGGTGTTTATGGTAAAGAAATACTGGTAGGTGTTTATGGTAAAGAAATACTGGTAGGTGTTTGTGGTAAAGGAGAAACTAACTCTAGAAGTTTAATAGGTTCGAGGAGCCGCAGTGACCTGGACTAACTTTGACAAGAAGTCGGAGTCAAATCTGATCGACGGCTTCCAAGTTTTTTTGTGGGGGTGGGGTGAAAAAGGGGGGGGGGGAGAGTCATGAGTTTTCACCGCTGGCAAAGTCACTAGAGACTAGGAACTAGATTTTGCGTGTTAATCAGTTTTTCCCTGGCAGCCGTGTGCACGGGGTCCCTAGCCGCACAGGCAGATAACTCTATCTTAGTACTCATATTTTTTTCCGTCGACACGTCTGAAACTTCGTCTCGCCACTGAGTCTAGGGATGGTTTTCCGTAGAGAGAAATTATAAATTAAAAATTCCTACTGGTGCAGTCAAGATTTGAACTTAGAACCTCTCTGTCTCCAAGACCGGCGTCTTGCCTCGCGACCAATCCCAGGCCCAGCCTTAAAAAACCATCGGATTTTTTCTGCGAAAGTAATTCGGTGCTGGCGTAATACCGACCGCATTTCCCCAAAAACCATGTGCCGAAGATCTATAAATAATATGAGCACTAACATCATTGTAGGGTGTGACGAGATAGGGCTCTTTACTTACTTTACTTAACAGGTTCTGACAGCTACGGAACTCTCATGTCCTATATTGTACAGATCGACAATAACCCATCATTTTAATATGGACCACACAATGTACACTGAGATTCCTTTTACAACACGAGATTACTGTTGGGACGATTTGTAAAGAAAAGTGTATTTTGATATTCAATGTGTAGAGTTTTGCGGTCACTAATAGTCAAACTGGGCACACACAAATTGTGCAGTGGTTCACACTTAACTGCCGGCGACATAATTAATGAACCAAAACTGGTAAAGATCATTATCTCACTTCCGGTGGTGAGCTGGATAAAGGATTTGCCAGTCTGGCCAGGCAAGGTCGCAAAGGGAAGGCTAAAACGATATACAGAAATTGGATATGAAAAAAAAACTATCTTTACGACACATATTACCATTGCTGGTGTATGTCGGGAGGGGGGAGGGGGCCTTACGACAGGACTAGAGGGATAAAGGCCGGTTGGTCAAAGCAGTCGCCACGGTGTGTGATACTCAGAATTTTTATTTCACCACCAGTAGAAAAAAATTCTTTCTGTCTACCGCCGATTTCGAACACCGTATGCCTGTTTTTCAACCAGTGGAACAGTGGATTTCGCCTCACAGCCACGCACTCCTTAATATGGTGCGCCGAAGTGCGCAGACACTACAATTTGATTTAAATCATAACGTAAAATATGTGCCCAGTTAATGGCCTTTTAATGGGAAACATTGCGTACAAATGGGAGCCGCGATAGCTCAGTGGTTAGTGAACCGGACTACAAAGGACAAGAGGTAGGGTTCGATCCCAACCGACGGCTTCCGAGTTCACCCAGCCTTAAATGGGTACCGGATTTTTTTTTAGGAAAGTAAAGCGGCACGGGCGTAATACCGACTACATTGCCTCAAAAATCATGTGCTTAAGGTCTGTAAAATGTATGGTCACTAACACCATATTCCCTATACTCCACTTGGTGTGACGGGGTACTTTACTTTTACTATGCACAGAAGTTGTCATTTGCCACTTCCAGAAAAAGGTTATAAAGGAGGGAGGTAATTTCATGTAAGAAAGGCAAGGTTTACGGATCTTTCATATATACCAGATGATACTGCGCTAAGTTTACACACTTCTGAGCTGTGACAATTGTATGTTTCCGAATGTAATGAAATAAACGAAAAACGTATTTACAATTTTTTTTCTACGCATACTAACACACACATTCACATACAATAAACACACACACACGCACGCACATACCGTTTTAAGAATTAGTTGAATGTTGCTGATTCATTGCACCTTTCCAATATTGTTCTCTTATACATAAAGCTACAACTAAAATGTCACTATTGAACTCGAAATGAGCAGCTGGGATGGATGTTTTGTTACTCATCCGTCAATCATTCATCCGTCAATCATTCATCCGTCAATCATTCATCTGTCAATCATTCATCCGTCAAATTCTGTTCTATTCTATACATGGAGCCAGTTCCACGGCAATCAGGAATTCCCCATACTCTCTCCTCCACTTCTCACAGCATTTCCCAAAATGAATCGGTTAATTGCGCTGACAAGGTCGCTCCTTCCACGTCCTGCTCGACTGCACAGGTGACGATTGCAAAACCTCCTTAATTGCTTCTTACGACATGCATGACAGATAACAGTGTCTCTTTTCTTTTCTCCCTTCAGCGTGGGGACCCCGGTAGGGCATTCCATCAAATTAGTATCATTCATGTCAAAATGTAGTAATTGGAAATTACGTTTGTTGGGTCAGATGAGAAGAATGGATAACAATGGAACGCCAAAGACAAACAATGCTATTTATTATTATAAGAGGAACTGGAGAATGGAATGAGACCAAAGAGCGGGCTAACTCTGAAATGTAAGCATGTTTAAAGGGATTCTTTGAGAAATTCTCTGTCAGCGAAAGAAACTGGGAAAATCTGGCCTCAAATTGTAGGACATGGAACAAAAAAATACAGCACAGCAACCTTCGAGGAAGATATGATATGAACAATCAGAAAACAAAGACCGTAGGTGAAAGGAGATGAGATCAAACTCCTTGTTCATTCTGCAGCCCGAACTGTCTGTTCAATGTTGGCGGCTCCAGTCACATGAGAAGCTACTCAGTAGAATAGCATCAAGTATTAGATACTAATATATTACAAAACTGGGAGCCGCGATAGCTCACTGGTTAGTGAACTGGACTACAAAGGACAAGAGATAGGGTTCGATCCCACCGACGAAGTCCGGTTCACCCAGCCTTTAATGGGTACCGGTTTTTTTTCTGGGAAAATAAAGCAGCACGATTGTAATACCGACCACATTACCCCAAAAAATCATGTGCCGAAGGTCTGTAAAATTTATGGTCACTAACATCATATTCGCTATAGGCCACTTGGCGTGACGGGGGCTCTTTACTTTTTTTTACTTATATTACAAAACTTCTGACAAATCATGATTGTTTGCTACAACCCATCTGTCAAGGCGGCAATGGTCATATATACACAAACACATTCTTGATGGTGATTGTTAGCTTAGTTGCTCACAATATAAATTGTAGCACAGTGTCCTAGCTTGTGTATCGACCCCAGTTCAAGATCCAGAACAAGTGAAAACATGGAAGAAAGAGTCGAATTCTTATTTCTCCGACATGCGCTGGCATCGCTGTGAACAAATACTACCTTAGTGAGGACAAAAATGAGAAAAGTTGACAAATGAAGAGAAAACATGCACAGACGTGTTTTAATCTCATTGCGGAACTTACATCCGGGAGTGTTGATGAATTGTTTTAGCTTCAGCGCGACGACGAATCAACCAACCTCTGCTGTTTCCTTGGATGTGTTCAGAAATAAGGAGTCATCACAATTTGAAACAAGTTACAATGAAGACGTTAGCCAAAATTGACGTCTGTCATTTCGCTGTGGAATCAAATTCGCTGTCCTATGGCGATCCTATCTTTTTATTCCGGTCGACAAAGTTTCCTGATGGGAACCTCCCAAGGGCATTCAATCTACATGGGAGCTGATTGGCTACCGTTTAGATTCTGATATCCGAGCAGGGAGATCACAGAGGTATGCAGATGTCCTGCCTACTTATAGGTTGATAGCTTTTTGGCGGTGAAATATAAAGAAAGGAAAAAAAGCTCGCATTTAATTTCTTGCATACAAAGTTGTTACAAAAATCAATCTTCTAGCAGGTCTGCTGTGAGTTTTGCAGCATTACTTAACCATTACCATATAAAGAACATTAAATGTCTACTAGCAGCATTACTGAACCATACCCTACAAAGAACGTTAAATGTCTACTAGCAGCATTACTGAACCATACCCTACAAAGAACGTTAAACGTCTACTAGCAGCATTACTTAACCATTACCCTACAAAGAACGTTAAATCTCTACAATTCTATGGCCAATGACAACAAATATGATGATTGAGGAAATCAGTGCAAGACGATGTTTATTTCCCTTCTCTTTCTTCTCCTTTTTCTCCCCTTCTTCCTTGTCGTCTACTTCTTGTATAGCATTGTTCTCACTGTTTTTTTTGTTCTTTTTGTTTTTTTTCTTCCTCTTCTCTTCTTCTTTTTTCTTGTTCTTCTCTTATTCCTCAACTATTACTTCCTTTATTTATGTAATCGTTCTGAGAAAAGACGAGAAAAGATCAGACTTTCTGATTAGATTTCACAATATTTATAATCTCACAAACATACACAAGTGTATTCAGCCCTTTTATAACAAATACTGATATTCCGTTTTGTATATCGTCAGTGATGACAATAATACACATCGTAGCTTTCACTGTACATTGTCTTCAATTCTCAAAGAGGCCAACACAAAAAGGGAACTCCTAAAAACATCAGAAAGGAACAATCAACATTTTTCGGGCAATCATGAGAGAAGGAAAGTTGGAATACTTGGTCACAATAGGCAAAATAAAAGGAAAGAGAGACCGTGGACGACAAAGAGAGAAAATACTGGATATCTTGGTGTCATGGCATGGAAAACTCAACAACAGAACTGATACGACGCACTGTAGATAGAAGATTGTGGAAGGACATGATCGCCTACGCCAACCGGCATGGTACATGATGATTATAATACATTGTACAGAAAATACTGTAAGTCTTCTCAAATCAGCCATCTCAAGATAATCAACAATTATATGTTAATATAATGCGCCACGCTTAATCACAATCATAAAGCACAATCAATGGCAGATATCCCATATTTTACGTGAAATCTCACAAATCTAAAGTGTCTGCGATCGAGCGACCAAAATGTCAGAAATATCTAATATTTCAAAAGTCGAAGTCATTTATGACTAGAACATTAAGAAAGATAACGACCACCGAAATGAAATATGTCAGAAGAATGTCAGGAAACAGCTTAAGGGACAGAGTAAGAAACATTGACATGAGGAAGAAACTCGAAATTGAACCAGCAATCGAATACATAAAGAAACAACAGATAAAATAGTTCGATCACATAACAAGACAAAAAGAACTAACAATGACTCAAAGAACTATAAACAAACGCTACGAAAACGCCAGAGTAAGAGGAAGACCGAGAAAGAGATGGATAAAGGGAATACTAGAGTCACTAGGAGAGATAACACCAGAAGAGGCCAACAGAAGAGCAAATAATCGCAGATTGTATCTCCCCTCGACGCCAACGGCGTAGGAGGAAGGATAGAAGAAGAAGTCAGTTATTTTTTTAAGCCATTCACGTACCCGTTTTTTAATCATGAAGCTTTCACCATAATGATGTATCTATTAACAATATTGTGCATTTGTCACCAAAGTGCTGACGATTATATTGGGTTTTTTAAAAAAAATACTCAAATGATACATAAATGATTAATATAATAGATGGAGAATGTAATCGGTGGTATAATGATACATACATGATTAATATAATAGATGGAGAATGCAATCGGTGGTATATTCACTGTGATGGGTCTTGGAATGAGTCCCTTGTATAACAAGTAGGTTGTGGAGGTATTACTGTATGTCTGTGTATGTAGTAAGACACAAATATACATAAAGAAAGACAGACATATAGACAAATATATAGAGAGACAGACGGACTGACAGACAGATAGACGGACGGACGGGCGGTCGGCGGAAATGAGCCAGACTGACAGACAGACAGACAGACAGACAACGTATACATGCAGACGTTCTGATCAGACAACCAGCCAGGCCGGCAGGCATGCAGATCGGCAGGAGCCAGGCAGGCAGATAGACAGACTGATATAAACAGCAACAATAGCGTGCGAATAGTCAATTGATGAACAGCAAGTGAAGTGATGACGATTTATCTGTGGATTTCCTTATCGAATGGTTAGCCTCGTTGTTTCAACTTATTACCGCTATCCAATCGTTGTCTGCCTTAACGTCATCTCCGGTCACGCCCTCCCATGAGGGCTAAGGGGGTCTCGGTAGCCTAGTTGGGAAAACCACCCGACTGGACTACTGATGTTCGGACAACCAGTGTTTGATTCCCGCTGGGAGCAGTGTGAGTTGTACTCGTGGTTGCAAAAAAAATACCCCCACGGTCGACCCAGCCGTTGGCAGAAATGGGTACCATTGTATTACCCTGGGAAGGTGAGGAAATATGCCTCGCATCGTGAGTTTCGATGCTTGAAGCGACACTATCAAGAATTCTCCGAACATGTCTGGGTAGGCGGCACATATGGGTGGAAACTCGCGTGCTAAGACGCCGGTTCATGTCTCGTACTTTACCTTTCCGTCCTCCTATGAGCTTCTCCGTCTCGGCCATTCAAAAATGTCCGCGAATGAGACACCACTCTAAGGTCACACCAAATTTCGAGTCATATTCAGGTGGCATGTCCTTTGCAGAACGTTGTATTCACCACATCCCGTCTGAAAGAATCTCTGTCTCTAGCCAGATTTCCCACAGAACGTTGTATTCACCACAGCCCGTCTGAAAGAATCTCTGTCTCTAGCCAGATTTCCCACAGAACGTTGCATTCACCACAGCCCGTCTGAAAGAATCTCTGTCTCTAGCCAGATTTCCCACAGAACGTTGCATTCACCACAGCCCGTCTGAAAGAATCTCTGTCTCTAGCCAGATTTCCCACAGAACGTTGTATTCACCACAGCCCGTCTGAAAGAATCCCCGTCTCTAGCCAGATTTCCCACAGAACGTTGCATTCACCACAGCCCGTCTGAAAGAATTCCCGTCTCTAGCCAGATTTCCCACAGAACGTTGCATTCACCACAGCCAGTCTGAAAGAATCCCCGTCTCTAGCCAGATTTCCCACAGAACGTTGCATTCACCACAGCCCGTCTGAAAGAATCCCCGTCTCTAGCCAGATTTCCCACAGAACGTTGCATTCACCACAGCCCGTCTGAAAGAATCTCTGTCTCTAGCCAGATTTCCCACAGAACGTTGCATTCACCACAGCCCGTCTGAAAGAATCCCCGTCTCTAGCCAGATTTCCCACAGAACGTTGCATTCACCACAGCCCGTCTGAAAGAATCCCCGTCTCTAGCCAGATTTCCCACAGAACGTTGCATTCACCACAGCCCGTCTGAAAGAATCCCCGTCTCTAGCCAGATTTCCCACAGAACGTTGCATTCACCACAGCCCGTCTGAAAGAATCCCCGTCTCTAGCCAGATTTCCCACAGAACGTTGCATTCACCACAGCCCGTCTGAAAGAATCTCTGTCTCTAGCCAGATTTCCCACAGAACGTTGCATTCACCACAGCCCGTCTGAAAGAATCCCCGTCTCTAGCCAGATTTCCCACAGAACGTTGCATTCACCACAGCCCGTCTGAAAGAATCCCCGTCTCTAGCCAGATTTCCCACAGAACGTTGCATTCACCACAGCCCGTCTGAAAGAATCCCTGTCTCTAGCCAGATTTCCCACAGAACGTTGCATTCACCACAGCCCGTCTGAAAGAATCTCTGTCTCTAGCCAGATTTCCCACAGAACGTTGCATTCACCACAGCCCGTCTGAAAGAATCCCCGTCTCTAGCTAGATTTCCCACAGAACGTTGCATTCACCACAGCCCGTCTGAAAGAATCCCCGTCTCTAGCCAGATTTCCCACAGAACGTTGCATTCACCACAGCCCGTCTGAAAGAATCCCCGTCTCTAGCCAGATTTCCCACAGAACGTTGCATTCACCACAGCCCGTCTGAAAGAATCCCCGTCTCTAGCCAGATTTCCCACAGAACGTTGCATTCACCACAGCCCGTCTGAAAGAATCTCTGTCTCTAGCCAGATTTCCCACAGAACGTTGCATTCACCACAGCCCGTCTGAAAGAATCCCCGTCTCTAGCCAGATTTCCCACAGAACGTTGCATTCACCACAGCCCGTCTGAAAGAATCCCCGTCTCTAGCCAGATTTCCCACAGAACGTTGCATTCACCACAGCCCGTCTGAAAGAATCTCTGTCTCTAGCCAGATTTCCCACAGAACGTTGCATTCACCACAGCCCGTCTGAAAGAATCCCCGTCTCTAGCCAGATTTCCCACAGAACGTTGCATTCACCACAGCCCGTCTGAAAGAATCTCTGTCTCTAGCCAGATTTCCCACAGAACGTTGCATTCACCACAGCCCGTCTGAAAGAATCTCTGTCTCTAGCCAGATTTCCCACAGAACGTTGCATTCACCACAGCCCGTCTGAAAGAATCTCTGTCTCTAGCCAGATTTCCCACAGAACGTTGCATTCACCACAGCCCGTCTGAAAGAATCCCCGTCTCTAGCCAGATTTCCCACAGAACGTTGCATTCACCACAGCCCGTCTGAAAGAATCTCTGTCTCTAGCCAGATTTCCCACAGAACGTTGCATTCACCACAGCCCGTCTGAAAGAATCCCCGTCTCTAGCCAGATTTCCCACAGAACGTTGCATTCACCACAGCCCGTCTGAAAGAATCTCTGTCTCTAGCCAGATTTCCCACAGAACGTTGCATTCACCACAGCCCGTCTGAAAGAATCCCCGTCTCTAGCCAGATTTCCCACAGAACGTTGCATTCACCACAGCCCGTCTGAAAGAATCCCCGTCTCTAGCCAGATTTCCCACAGAACGTTGCATTCACCACAGCCCGTCTGAAAGAATCTCTGTCTCTAGCCAGATTTCCCACAGAACGTTGCATTCACCACAGCCCGTCTGAAAGAATCCCCGTCTCTAGCCAGATTTCCCACAGAACGTTGCATTCACCACAGCCAAAGTATTTTAATTTCCTCTGTAGAATGGTGTTTATTAACCAGTTCTTTTTAATGTTCATCATCATGTGCCCTCTCCGCAACGAAGGTTGGCTACCATGGATCGCCATTCTACTCTGTTTCTTGCTTTGATGGTGCAGGCTGACATGGATTGACTTGTCCATCTTTTGATGTTACTCGTCCATGTTAGTCTTGGTCTGCCTCTGCCTCTTTTGCCTTGTATGTTTCCTTCCAATATTACTTTTAGTTGACTGTTGTGTCTTTTAACATGCCCCAAAAATTTAATTTGGCTTGTCTTAATTGTGTTCAGCAGTTCTCTTTTTATTTTCAGTTGTTTTAAAACTTCATCGTTTGTTATCTTTTGTTTCCATCCAATTCTACCTATTCTTCTATAAATCCACATTTCAAAGGCTTAAATTTTCTGTTCTGTTTCTTGTCTGATGTCCATGTTTCTGCACCATACAGGAATATTGAATTGAATATTTTTAATGTTAGAATCTTTTATTATGTATTCATTGCTCTTTTTCATTACCCAATGTATCTTACGGAATGCAATAGATGATTTATGATTCTTACGACAACCAAACATGCTCTGACCCGTGCATATTTGTGACGCACTCTAAAGCTATTTTACGCAATTGTTATTGACCGTGTTCCTTATCAATTTAGTACCTACTTGTAGACCCTCTACTTGATCCATTTCCAAATTTGCGATCTCACCTGACGAGCAACTGAGAATAACCAGACAATAATCCAGCGATGATGACAGCACCAACGATCGCATAGGGAAGAACAATAATGATTGCTATAGGTTTGTCTTGGTCGTGTTATTGATCATATCGAATCACCTTCTTGCTTCATAACATTGGTAACTAACGTGGTGGTGATTATTATAACATTGGTAACTAACGTGGTGGTAATTATTATAACATTTGTAACTAATGTGATGGTGATTATTATAACATTGGTAACTAACGTGGTGGTATTTATTATAACATTTGTAACTAATGTGGTGGTAATTATTATAACATTGGTACCTAACGTTATGGCGATTATTATAACATTGGTAACTAACGTGGTGGTAATTATTATAACATTGGTAACTAACGTGGTGGTAATTATTATAACATTTGTAACTAATGTGGTGGTATTTATTATAACATTGGTAACTAACGTGATGGTGATTATTATAACATTGGTAACTAATGTGGTGGTATTTATTATAACATTTGTAACTAACGTGATGGTGATTATTATAACATTTGTAACTAATGTGGTGGTATTTATTATAACATTTGTAACTAATGTGGTGGTATTTATTATAACATTGGTACCTAACGTTATGGTGATTATTATAACATTAGTAACTAACGTGGTGGTAACTGTTATAACAATGGTAACTAATGTGGTGGTAATTATTATAACATTGGTAACTAACGGGATGGTGATTATTATAACATTTGTAACTAATGTGGTGGTATTTATTATAACTTTGGTAACTAACGTGATGGTGATTATTATAACATTGGTAACTAATGTGGTGGTAATTATTATAACATTGGTAATTAATGTGGTGGTAATTATTATAACATTGGTAACAAACGTGGAGGTGATTATAATAATATTGGTAATTAACGTGGTAATTTAATTTAAAAAAAAGTAATCCTTTCAAAAGTTACTCCAAAGCACACACATACACGAGTGCGTGCGATGGACTGAGCAAACACTTTTGACGAAAGCACGGGATATTCTGTCACCAAGAATGACATCAAAATATAAAGAAAACACCAAATGTAATAGGAAGATAATATATATAACAATAAAAAAATCTAATTAATATGTTGACACTTGGTGTTTGTACCGCTAGACCGATTTTTGTGATAAATCTGACTGCTGCCTGTAGTTCTCCTTTATCGCCACATGATACATGTTTAATGCAATGTTAAGTCACGATTATATTTCTTTGAGTTTAATACAAGCGATCAAAGTTGCTACATAAAACAACCTTGTGACCTGAACGAATGACAAATTTTAGTCAAGAGACACAGTTCTAGAGGACAAGATATTTCCAAAATGACAGAACTGGACTACGCGTTGCAGTCTATCGCAGATTGTTGTTGTCGAGTCAAGAGACACAGTTCTAGAGGACAAGATATTTCCACAATGACAGAACTGGAGTACGCGTTGCAGTCTATCGCAGACTGTTGTTGTCGATTACTTACATCGCTCCTCCGCCAAAAGTAGCCAATAAGTAGAAGAAAAAGAAGAAGAAATAAGGTAAATACAATAACGCACAGTTAAAATATTTTATTTTTTAATTATAGAAAATAAACACAAAAATAGCATAATTGATAAACAGAGATAAATGCAGGAAATATCATGATCGCCGACGCCAGAATGTTGAAAATAAGAAGAATAAATGCCATCATTTGTGATTATAGCTGGTGTAATGTAGCTTCATGTTTGTATCATTGCTCGAGCCATAATTACTGGGCGCTGAAACTTCGTTAGCCCCAGTTGTCAATAAATCAATTTCAATTGTCCAGAGAAAACACCATCCATTTCCCATCAGGCACTGCACGATTTGAAACTGCCCACAGCTGCTGTATTGTTCTGCGCATGCGTGTTTCCATTTTTCTTGTTCCTGCAGTATAAACGAGACGTAATGCTATGCGGTGTTTCTCCCATGTGGCAAAATGGACGACCAAAATATCTGCCAAGTTTAGTGAAAGAAAATAATCGACATTTGATACTGATTCCTAATTTTACATATGTTTACATTAACACACATTAAGTAGACCTAATCTTGCTATCCCTGTCCGTCATAGAGAGTCTTCAATCTCCATCTCAGCACTAAGCTTAGAATTTACTAGTCAAATGGGGGACACATACTTCTATATCCAGCAGAAACATGGAGAACGAACCATAAGTTATAAAGTCAACAAAGAGGATTTGAAGATCGTTGTCTTAAGAAGATTCTAAACAGCACATTAAGAACAAAGAAGTTGCCAGAATATCAGGCATTAACATCATCAATTAAGAAGTGAAAATAAGACGTTGGAAATGGCTAGGTCACGTTCAACGAATGGAACGAAATAGGCATCCACACCAAGCAATAACATGGACATCAAATGGCAAACGAAGAAGAGACAGACCATTGCGGACATGGCGACGAACCATACATGTTGAAATGAAAGAGGCTGACAGGTCCTGGCGAGCGTTGTCCATGCTTGTCCTAGACGGGATTGGATGGAGATCTCTTGTGAGTGTCCAGTGATGGGAAGGGATATCTTGTGAGTGCCCTATGATGGGTGGAGATCTACTGTGAGTGCCCTATGAAGGGTGGAGATCTATTGTGAGTGCCCTATGATGGGTGGAGATCTACTGTGAGTGCACTATGAAGGGTGGAGATCTCTTGTGAGTGCCCTATGATGGGTGGAGATCTCTTGTGAGTGCACTATGAAGGGTGGAGATCTCTTGTGAGTGTCCTATGATGAATGGAGATCTCTTGTGAGTATCCAGTGATGGGAAGGGATATCTTGTGAGTGCCCTATGATGGGTGGAGATCTACTGTGAGTGCCCTATGAAGGGTGGAGATCTATTGTGAGTGTCCTATGATGGGTGGAGATCTACTGTGAGTGCACTATGAAGGGTGGAGATCTCTTGTGAGTGCCCTATGATAGGTGGAGATCTCTTGTGAGTGCACTATGAAGGGTGGAGATCTCTTGTGAGTGTCCAATGATGAATGGAGATCTCTTGTGAGTGTCCTGTGATGGGAACGGATATCTTGTGAGTGCCCTATGATGGGTGGAGATCTACTGTGAGTGCCCTATGAAGGGTGGAGATCTATTGTGAGTGCCCTATGATGGGTGGAGTTCTACTGTGAGTGCACTATGAAGGGTGGAGATCTCTTGTGAGTGCTCTATGATGGGTGGAGATCTCTTGTGAGTGCTCTATGTTGGGTGGAGATCTCTAGTGAATGCCCTATGAAGGGTGGAGATCTATTGTGAGTGCCCTATGAAGGGTGGAGATCTCTAGTGAGTGCACTATGAAGGGTGGAGATCTCTTGTGAGTGCCCTATGATGGGTGGAGATCTCTTGTTTGCACACTATGATGGGTGGAGATCTCTTGTGTGTACACTATGATGGGTGGGGATCTAATGTGAGTGCCCTATAATGGGTGGAGATCTCTTGTGTGTACACTATGATAGATGGTGATCTCTTGTGAGTTCCCTATAATGGGTGGAGATCTCTTGTGTGTACACTATGATGGGTGGGGATCTCTTGTGAGTGCCCTATAATGGGTGGAGATCTCTTCTAAGTGCACCATGCTCCGACCAGAGTTCAGAGAATTAAGAAGCAAAAGAATAATTTTACTGTTCCAGTATATACTACTCAATGCAGAGAGTAAATGGTGATACATATCGCTTCGGGTTATTGGGAATACTGTGCCTATGTCCATACTTACCTATGTTCATTGTCCATGCTTATCTATGTTTTTGTATTTGTTAATTTTCATTCTAGTCTATGTCCATATTTGATCGTGCTTAGCTGACTGCTTAGCAGACAGGAACTGAGCTGGAAGTTGTCAACGAATCATAGCTGATGGTTGAGCCAGGATCAGTGAACCATGAATAACCAAACCCTACTCCACCTCTTTGCGTTAACCCTAGAAACAGACTAACTACTCTAAATTATTAAAGTCGATTAAAGAGCAAGACAACCAGGTGGGACGACATCCTTGTCGATTAAAGAGTAAGACAACCAAGTGGGACGACATCCTTGTCGATTAAAGCGCAAGACAGCCAGGTGGGACAAAATCCTTGTCGATTAAAGAGCAAGACAGCCAGGTGGGACGAAATCCTTGTCGATTAAAGCGGAAGACAGCCACGTAGGACGAAATCCTTGTCGATTAAAGAGTAAGATAGCCAAGTGGGACGAAATCCTTGTCGATTAAAGAGCAAGAAAGCCAGGTGGGACGAAATCCTTGTCGATTAAAGCGGAAGACAGCCAGGTGGGACGAAATCCTTGTGGATTAAAGAGTAAAACAGCCAGGTGGGACGAAATCCTTGTCGATTAAAGCGGAAGACAGCCACGTGGGACGAAATCCTTGTGGATTAAAGAGTAAGACAGCCAGGTGGGACGAAATCCTTGTCGATTAAAGAGCAAGAAAGCCAGGTGGGACGAAATCCTTGTCGATTAAAGAGCAAGACAGCCACGTGGGACGAAATCCTTGTGGATTAAAGAGCAAGACAGCCACGTGGGACGAAATCCTTGTGGATTAAAGAGAACTCGGCATAACGAAGAGTAGCGTTGCAGTTACATGTTTATCATGAGCTTTCTAAACATCGTGTCATGCTAGTTCTACTCTATCTCTTCATCTCTCTCCCTCCCTCTCTTTTTCTCTCTTTCACTGTATCGTGCTATTTTTGGCACCCTTGATTATTATACTACTGCTTTGTAGTAATACTTTTTTTGTCTTTTTATTATTATTATTATTATTATTATTAACGTAAGATGCTATTAGTAATGATATTACTTACAATCATAAAAAAATGTGGGTGATTATTTTATGTTCATTCAGCTATTAAAAAAAAAAATAGGCACTTGACTCGTAGAGTTCAACACGATGTGTTATTTTCCCATCAATCAATGTTAACAAGGATGTGGTTGTCATCATTTTCTGTTAGAGATGATTTATAGCAGGTTGAGAGGCGTGACCTATTCGTTTAAGTAAAGGCATTTCATATTTTCACCGGCAGCAAGTAAAGAATATGGTCTTCTGCAGTTAAATAGCTTATGCAGTGGCCGCTTCTATACGTTTATTTTTCATTGACCATGTTTCCACAAAACAAGTAGTTGACCCCACGTTTTGTGGAGCTGTGCAACGAAACAGTAACGTTCATGGAATATACGAACCTCACAGGATTCCCAAGTGTTGCTCATCGTCAATGCTGTCCACATTAGTGTCATAGTTTTGTCTTTCTTATGCGTTCCCCCTTGAACATATGCCATGTAATGTGTTTGTTTCTCTATATATTTCCTTATAACTTATCTCAAACCTGTAAAGTTTAAACAGCGAGATATAGAACCACCTCTACAATTTTACATTCTGGATGTTGCCTCTGACGTCTGGTATACTACTTTGTAATTAAACTACATACTACATTTATCGTTAAATATTTCCGCGTGTTCACATCATGTAAACACAAGTTTTCTCCCCATTATCTGTACATCATTTTAATTTTTTTTTTAAATAATATAATTACCATATAATAAATTTAGCCCAATCAGCACTCAGTTTAACAGAGCAATCAATAAACAGGTTGCCTATTACCGCGGACTGCCCATCGCATAAAATAGCGAAGCGAGCAGTGAAAAACACGAGCATAAATGAAAACAAAATATAATTCCAAACGTGACGTCATTCAAGAAAATTGCGTTTAATATATATATATATATATATATATATATATATATATATATATACATATATATATATATATATATATGCGCGTCAAGCATTCGGAATTAAAGAAAACTATGAATAATGTGTCTGGAGTTGATAAATATGCATAATAGGCATGATTTAGTGAAAAGGGAGGGGAGGGGGTTATCATATTTTTATGTGCTCTCTTTTAATTGGGGATAATAGAAGTCGCATAATGTAGGGACATAAAGGCAGGGGAAGGAAGTATTCATACATTCAGCCATGAAAATGTCTTGGAATTCGTCTTCAGAAAATAGATGTGTCTTTTGAAAATAGATGACACTGAAGGTGTCTTTTGAAAATAGATGTCACTGAAAGTGTCTTTTGAAAATAGATGTCACTGAAAGTGTCTTTTGAAAATAGATGTCACTGAAAGTGTCTTCTGTGAATAAATGTCACTGAAAGTGTCTTCTGAGAATAAATGTCACTGAAAGTGTCTTCTGAAAATAGATGTCACTGAATTCGTCTTCAGAATTGTCGTTTTTTATTCTACTAGTTTGTTCCTTTCTTATTTTGATATCTTTAACTTTGTTTTTCTTTCTACATCTCCTTCCATAACATTTTAATATTCTACTACTACAATTTCGTCTACACCATTATCAGTATCTACTTTATCATTTTATTATTTATCCTCTTTGTACTCATATTGTTTCTCCGTGTTATATCACATACTAAATAAGGTCAGTAGAACCTTGAATAGAGACGTGTATGTTTGATAGATCAACACAAAATATCACACTGAGGTCCCTTATATATACATAGTTATATATATACATAGTTATATATATACATAGTTATATATATACATAGTTATATATATACATAGTTATATATATACATAGTTATATATATACATAGTTATATATATACATAGTTATATATATATATACATAGATATATATATATACATAGTTATATATATACATAGTTATATATATATACATAGATATATATATACATAGTTATATATATACATAGTTATATATATACATAGTTATATATATATACATAGATATATATATACATAGTTATATATATACATAGTTATATATATATATACATAGATATATATATATACATAGTTATATATATACATAGTTATATATATATACATAGTTATATATATATATACATAGATATATATATATACATAGTTATATATATACATAGTTATATATATATACATAGATATATATATACATAGTTATATATATACATAGTTATATATATGCGTTCGCCAGCTTTCACCTCTGACGAAGTCCCTAGAAACTTGGAACTGAATTTTGCGTGTTAATCTGTTTTCCCTGGCAGCACAGGAGTCCCTCGCCGCACATGCAGATAACTCCGTCTTCGGAGGTACTCATATTTTTTCCGTCTATGAGTAATTGAAGTTTCAAGCCGGGGCCTTCTGCTGAGACCAGGGGCGGTTGCCGCAGAGAGAAATCATAAATAAAAATCCCCACCGGGATTTGAACCCACAACCTCTCTGTCTCAAGACCAAGAAGTCTCGTTCCTTATATTGGTGTTTTATGACACCATCTTTCATTATCTGACTTTACGATGATTGTTTGATATTATCTGCGGCGATACGGCTCTCGTAAAAGACCGTATGTGACACCTAGCGATCTAGCACGTGGGGAAGCATCTACGGGCTAACCCCACCGTGTGTTTTTAAGTAAAGGTAAAGTACGAGACTTGAACCGGCGTCTTAGCACGCGAGTTTCCACCCATATGTGCTCGGCCGCCTATCCTAAAATGTTCGGAGATTTCTGGATAGTGTCGCTTCAAGCATCGAAACTCACGATGCGAGGCGGCATTCATCACCTTCCCAGGGTAACACCCTGGTACCCATTTCTGACAATGGCTGGGTCGACGGTGGGGGTATTTGTTTTTCCAACCACAAGAACAACTCACACTGTTCCCAGCGGGAACCGAACACGGGTTGTCCAAACGCCGGTAGTCCAGTCGGTTCTCCCGAGGCCCCCTAAGATTTTTAAGTTAAGCCCTTAACTTACGACAGACTCAAGCAGGTCGGTAAGGGATAAATGTTTTATGCTCAAAGAAATCACAGAAAACAAAATAGAGATAGAGCACACAAATAAAGTAGCAACCATCAATATATGCGGAAGTGTGTTAGACAAATGACAGGAAGCAGCCTGAGAGATAATATCATAAATGAAGAACTGAGAAAAAAGCTAGGAATAAATCTCGCCATAAAATATATAAAGAAACAACAGATATAATGGTTTGGCCACGTGATAAGGCAAAAAGATCAAAACATTCGACCAGCCTTCAATAAACGTTACGAGAACACCAGACACAAGGGCCGACCACGAAAAAGATGGATTGACGGAATGTTAAAATCACTAGGAAACATAACAGCAGCAACGGCGAACAGAAGAGCAAAATACCACAAATTATATCTGCCCTCGACGCTGAAAGGTAGTCGAAGAAGGAAAGAAAAAGAAGCAGAAACGCCTCTCCTTCAGGATGTGAGAATAACGAGATAAGAAAAACTGTTGTGAAGAGTAGCTACATGGTGATAAGAGATTATAACATTTTTGTCATTGTTATGTTACAGCGATTCTCAAACTGTCCTTTACCGCGGACCCCCATTAAACATGTTTTGTAGCCGGGGACCCAGGATTTATTATCTTGTGTGCTTTCATTCAATCACTTTCTCTTTCAATTAAGCTGAAAAATGATGATACTAATCTTCAAGCCTTAGCCGCCCCCACTCCTTTCCCTCGTGACGGCACTGCTCACCCTGGGGAGCCGCAAACCATTGTTTGAGAAACGGTGTTCTCTAACATTTGTCTTCTGTGTCTGTCCGCCTGTCTATCTGTCTGTCTACCCGACTGTCTGCCTGTCGGTCCGCCTGTCCGTCTGTCTGTCTGAATGTTTGTCTGTCTGTCTACCCGACTGTCTGTCTGTCCGTCTGTCTGCCTGAATGTTTGTCTGTCTGTTCGCCTGTTCGCCTGCCTGTTTGTCTATTTTTTGCTGTTGTTGTCTTCTGAATAAGGCCGATTGTATGCCGAAACGTCACAGACATATCCTGAAAGGCTTCTATCAAAGTACTTAACTAACAAGCGGTATCCTGGAAGGCTTCTATCAAAGTACTGAACTTACAAGCGGTATCCTGAAAGGCTTCTATCAAAGTACTTAACTAACAAGCGGTATCCTGAAAGGCTTCTATCAAAGTACTTAACTTACAAGCGGTATCCTGAAAGACTTCTATCAAAGTACTGAACTTACAAACGGTATCCTGGAAGACATCTATCAAAGTACTTAACTTACAAGCGGTATCCTGAAAGACTTCTATCAAAGTACTGAACTTACAAACGGTATCCTGGAAGACATCTATCAAAGTACTTAACTTACGAGCGGTATCCTGAAAGGCTTCCATCAAAGTGCTTAACTGCCAGAGAGACCTGTAACACCAGACGCTTTCATTGCACGAGCTTTCCTGCGACTCACCGAGGCTTTTATCGATTATATTCCCAGACAATATGTTCAAGCATTTACCAGTCCCTAAATTATTATCGTCCCTGGAACATGTTCCAGATCTCAATTTTATATGCGCACCTCTAACTTTGAAGCTCAGAAATAAACCTGCTAGAAAGGGCACTAACCGTTTCTATAGTTCCTATGCAGAACCTACCACATTTCAGTACATGAGTACAAATTGTGTCTCCCAGTTAGGACATGAATCCAGCTATAAATGTGTACGTAATTCTAGAAAATATATTCGGACGGCCGCAAAATACGTGAGTTGGCTATCTAACCTTAAAAACAAATTTGAAAACCAACAACAGAAAGGCAGAAGTCATGAACACAGCTAAAGAAAAACAGAAAATTAGCATAACGGTAGACGGCAGACAATTAAAACAAGTGGAGGAATTTAAATATCTAGGAAGTCTAGTGACAAACGACAATTGACAAGCAGCAGAAATAGATTCAAGATGAACAAAACGTATCAAGTCATCGGACAACTCAACCACTACCGTTCAACAAAGAATTAACACTAGAAGCAAAACGGGCACTCTACAACACAACCTTCTTCACTATATTGTACTACCAATGCCAGACTTGGACTTTATACTCAAGAACGGTAAGAAAAATAGCCACTACCAAGATGAAATGTGTTAGACATATTACTGTAAACAGACGGAGAAATAGGATCACAAAAGGAGAATCGAGAAAAAGGCAAGGAATAATTCTTCCCATTGCATGCTTTGTCCGGTTAGCGCAATCGATAGGCGGTTGGCTTACCACGGCAACAGCCGGGGTTCGTTCCCTGGCGAGGACACCTGGGTTTTACTAATTCCCTAAAAATTAGTGGGAGCCGCGATAGCTCAGTGGTTAGTGAACTGGACTACTACGGACAAGGGGTAGGGTTCGATCCCAACCGACGGCTCCGGGTTCACCCAGCCTTAAATGGGTACCGGATTTTTTCTGGGAAAGTAAAGCAGCACGGGCGTAATACCGACCACATTACCCCAAAAATCATGTGCTGAAGGTCTGTAAAATATAGGGTCACTAACATCATATTTCCCTATACGCCACTTGGCGTGACAGGGGGTACTTTACTTTCTTTTACACTTATTGAATGCTTAATGAAACAATGCCTTTCATCAACTTTACAAGAAGACGAGACTCAAAATCGACCACGAAAAAAAAAGATGGACCAATGAAATATTAGAAACACCCGGAAACATAACAACAGCAAAAGTCAGCAGAAGAGCAAAAGACTGTAAATTATATCTCCCCTCGACGTTGAAAGGCAAATGAGGAAGGAAAGAAAAAAGAAGAACATTGAAATGTTATTGTGTAGTACTTTAACATCTCCAAAATTTTATAACGAAAAGATTGGGGGAAAAAAGTGGAACGATAACATCACAGAATGGACAGTCCATGACTTCGTTAATTAGTAACGAGCAAATGAAAATAATTAATAATAAATAGTAATAATAAATACATTAATTAAATAATAACTGGAGATTGAAGGAGCACTTTGAAGAAATCTTGAAGAGACCTGGCCGAAATAACACTCAGATATACTACCAGGAGAGGAAGAGTTACACGTTAACTGTGGGAAACCAAGCAGGGAAGAAATAATAAACGCCATCAAACTATTAAAGGGAGCCGCGATAGCTCAGTGGTTAGTGAACTGGACTACCACGGACAAGGGGTAGGGTTCGATCCCAACCGACGGCTTCCGGGTTCACCCAGCCTTAAATGGGTACCGGAATTTTTATGGGAAAGTAAAGCAGCACGGGCGTAATACTGACCACATTACCCCAAAAATCATGTTCTGAAGGTCTGTAAAATATAGGGTCACTAACACCATATTTCCCTATACGCCACTTGGCGTGACGGGGGGGGGGGGGTACTTTACTTTTTTACAAACTATTAAAGAATGGTAAAGCCACAGGACCAGATGAAATTCCTTCAGAAGCCATCCCAACAGATATTAGCAGCGCTACCAAGATGTTACATAATGTACTAGATAAACTATATTGGATAGGGAAGAAATACCTAATGACTTCAAAGAAGGATACATGATCAAACTACCAAAGAAAGGAAGTTTACGGGGGTGCACAAATTATAGGGGAATTATGCTGCTATCAGTGCCAGGAAAAATATTAAGCAGAATCATTTTGGAGAGACTAAAGAGACCATAGAGAAACATTTGAGAGATGAATAAGCAGGTTTTAGGAACAAAACATGCGTTGATCAAATAACTACCTGACATATAACAGTTGAACGAAGTTTAGAACTACAGTCCCCACTTTATATTGGATTCACAGATTACGAACAAAGCATTTGATAATTTAGACAGAGGAATGCTCTGGAAGTTGCTGAGTCATTACGGAATCCCATCAAGTTTATTAAACTGATAAAAACAATGTTTGACAGAATTAAATGTAGTATTGTGCACGAAGGGCAGTATACAGAAGCATTTGAAATAAGAACAGGAGTAAGGCAGGTATGCCTTCTTTCTCCATTTCTCTTTTTTTGCTGGCCATAGATTTGATTATGAAAATAACTATGAACAACAGAAATAGAATCCAGTGGTCACTGACCAAGCAACATAATGATTTAGACTTCGCTGATGACATAGCTCTCCTATCATACAACCATCAACAGATGCAGGATAAAATGATCATACTTGGTGAGAGATGACAACAGTTGAGACTGGAAATAAATAGAGAAAAGACATTTTAAGAATGAATACAGTTGGCAATAATAAAATAACAATAGGAGAATTACCTCTACTAGACGTACAATCTTACAAATATATGGGCATAAATATAGACAAAGAAGGAGGAACAGAGAATTATACAAAGGAAAAAAAATAATTTAAAAAGCGAGGATCATTTATTGCGCTAAAAAAACATGGAAATAAAAAAAAATATGTTAAATACAATATACATTTTTTAAACTCCATTGTTAGTCAGTCTTATTATATGGCTGTGAAACATAGAGAACAATTGAAATGACGATCATTAAAATAAAGATATTCATTCATGGACTCTTGCGCAAAATAAAATTATGGAAATTGCAGGACAAAATCACTAACATAGGTTTGTGCAAAAGTAGCAGTCAAATCATCATCATCATCATGTACCCTGCCGGTTGGCGTAGGCGATCATGTCCCTCCACAATCTTCTATCTACAGTGCATCGTATTAGTTCTGTTGTTGACTGCTTTCCATGCCATGACACCAAGCTATCCAGTAATTTCTCTCTTTGTCGTCCGCGATCTCTCCTTCCTTTTATTTTGCCAGTTGTAACCAAGTATTCCAACTTTCCTCTTCTCATGATGTGCCCGAAAAATGTTGATTGCTTCTTTCTGATGTTTTTTAAGAGCTCCCTTTTTGTGTTGGCCTCTTTGAGAACTTCCTCATTGGTCTTTCTATCTGTCCAGGGAACTTTCAACATTCTTCTGAGAAATCCCGTCTCTGTGGCCTCTAATTGTCTTTCATTTGTTTGTCTACTGTCCATGATTCGCTTCCATATGTCAGAATTGGTTCTATATAGCACCGATGAACTCTCTTTCTCATTTTTATTGACATAGATTTTTTGCATAAGATATTTTTCATTTTCTGAAATGCTATTTTGGCCTGAGCTATTCTGCTTTTTATTTCTGTGGTGCATCTCCCATCTGATGTTATTATTGTGCCCAAGTATTTTAAACATTGCACTTGTTTCAGATTTGTCTCGTTTATTTTTATACTGCATGATGGTGATGATTGTTTCTTCGATATAACCATTACTTCTGTTTTCTTTATTCAGACTGAGACCTTTCTTGTTGCTTTCTTCTACTATTATGTCTATCATTTCTTGTAGTTCGTTCTCTGTCTCTGCTATTAAGACTGTGTCATCCGCATATCGCAAATTATTTATGTTGTGACCGTTGACTTCAATTCCTTTTTTGTCTACTATTGATCTCATAATATATTCGCTGTAAAGTGAAAACAAATCCAGTGACAGAACACAGCAGTCAAATAACAGTGGATAAAGAGATACAACGAAGACGATGACGTTGGACAGGACACACACTGCGGAAGACAACTGAGAATATTACATGACAGCCCCTTTTTAGGAATCCCCAAGGAAAAAGACAAAGCAGAAGAGCCAAATATTTTTGGAGAAGACAGATGGAAGCAGAGATGAAGATTATGGAGAAAACATGGAATGATCTTAAATGATTAACAAGAAACAGAACGGCTCGGAAAGTGTTTGTTGAGGACCTATGCTCCAGAGGGAGTTGAATGGAAGAAGAGTAGGAATTAAGAATGAATTGAGTAAGCTGGTTGTGGGCATCAGTGTTAACGAGAAAACAAATAAATTAGGGATAACGATATGTTTATAGAACTTGCAAAAATCCTAATCTGTTTGTTTAACTTAACGACCTTGATAGTTACGAGATATAGGGAAAGATAGATGTCGTTGCATGTGATCTAATCATAGATTACAGGATTCACCGCTACCCTGTGAGGGCGAGCTGTATGTCACGAAGGGCTTTCAACGGTTAATAGCGGGGTCGTTAATACCTCAGTATTATAGCTTCACCATCATCAAGTGCCATACCTGCTGGCGTAGGTCACAAAAACCCTCCATAACTTTCTGTCTCTGCAGCTGTTGATCAACTCTGCTGATGGTTTCTTACTATTTCATTTTCTTACAGATAAATTAGTCTGTATTTTTTTCTCAATTTCTCTCTATTACTTCTTCCCTCATTTTTTTCATTTGCCACCAATGTTCCAGTCCAGTATCCCCCCCCCCCTTTTCCTCTCCCTCATTATCACTGCATGACCGAGAATTATAATTGTTTCCTCCTGGTCAGTAAACGTGTATGTCAAATACCAACGCTCATTTTAACGTTTGTTAAATTACATATTTAGTTTATTTGTTTAATTTAACAGAAGGAAATTAGTCACGGACAATTAAAGAATAAGAAATGAAACATATGAGGCAACATAAATGAAGTTCTATAGAAGAATATGAAGATTACATTGAATATCAAAATGGTGTTACGAAGGCGTATTCAATGACGAAGTAGATGAAGGTAACTTTTATTGACTGTTAAACAAAAAGTTACTTACCATCTTTGGTGACGTCATAAGAAGAGTGGGAAAAACCTGGAAACTTTGTAACAGTTGAAAAAATAGAAGGAACGGGAGCCACAGGAAAACAAGGAAAGAGAACACTAGGCAATTAAAGAGTCAGATATGAAGGAAGAATCAACAAGTAACACAGGGAAACAAAACCGTAGAGGTGTTAGAGGGAGTAAGTGTTTATAGTGGAATAGCGTAAAGGTCAAGTATTAGACTTGAATCGGCGTTTTAACACGCGAGTTTTCACCTATAAGTGCTCACCTGCCTATGCAGAAGTGTTCGGAGACTTCTGGATAGTGTCGCTTCAAGCATCGAAACTCACGATGCGAGATGGCATTCCTCACCTTCCCCGGTACTACCCTGGTACCTGTTTCTGCCAGCGTGTGGGTCAACCGCGGGGGTATATATAACATTAGAATAGGAACTTTACAGTACGTGTAGATAAGATGGCTGTGAAACATGGAGAACAACTGAAATGACAATCATTAAGATAAAGATCTTCATTCATGGATTCTTGCGCAATATAAAATTATGTAAATTGCAGGACAAAATCACTAACATAGAATTGTGCAAAAGTAGCAGTCAAATACCAGTGGATAAAGAGATGCAACGAAGACGATAACAGTGCTCAGAGCCAAAATAATGGAGAAAAATACGAATAAATTTTTCTACCAACTCTGTGCTATCAGTGCCAGAATTGGACGCTGGACTCTAGAACAATAAGAAAGATAACGACCACCGAAATGAAATGTGTCAGAAGAATGACAGGAAACAGCTTAAGGGACAGAGTAAGAAACACTGACCTGAGGAAGAAACTCGAAATTGAACCAGCCATCGAATACATAAAGAAACAACAGATAAATTGGTTCGGTCACATAACAAGACAAAAAGAACTAGCAATGACTCAAAGAGCCTTAAATAAACGCTACGAAAACGCCAGATTAAGAGGAAGACAGAGAAAGAGATGGATAAAGGGAATACTAGAGTCACTAGGAGGAATAACATCAGAAGAGGCCACCAGATTATATCTCCCCTTGACGCCAACGGCAATGGAGAAAGGATAGATAAATAATAAGAAAAAAAAGAAGAAAAGTAGATAGGATGGGTAAAATCTTCACAAGGACGGATAATGTGATGAGAATAAACGGAGCAAAGTGAAGGTTCAGTGGAAAATAAGTACCACGGGGACGAGCAACGGATTCACAAGATAAGCGAATATGGACAGCTGAAACATGAAGAGGAAATACCTGAGAGTGGGTGAATATAGACAGATGAAACATATAGAGGAAATACTTGAGAGTGGGTGAATATAAACAGATGAAACATATAGAGGAAATACTTGAGAGTGGGTGAATATAGACAGATGAAACATATAGAGGAAATACTTGAGAGTGGGTGAATATAGACAGATGAAACATAAAGAGGAAATACTTGAGAGTGGGTGAATATAGACAGATGAAACATAAAGAGGAAATACCTGAGAGTGGGTGAATATAGACAGATGAAACATATAGAGGAAATACTTGAGAGTGGGTGAATATAGACAGATGAAACATATAGAGGAAATACTTGAGAGTGGGTGAATATAGACAGATGAAACATATAGAGGAAATACTTGAGAGTGGGTGAATATAGACAGATGAAACATATAGAGGAAATACTTGAGAGTGGGTGAATATAGACAGATGAAACATAAAGAGGAAATACTTGAGAGTGGGTGAATATAGACAGATGAAACATAAAGAGGAAATACCTGAGAGTGGGTGAATATAGACAGATGAAACATATAGAGGAAATACTTGAGAGTGGGTGAATATAGACAGATGAAACATATAGAGGAAATACTTGAGAGTGGGTGAATATAGACAGATGAAACATATAGAGGAAATACTTGAGAGTGGGTGAATATAAACAGATGAAACATAAAGAGGAAATACTTGAGAGTGGGTGAATATAAACAGATGAAACATAAAGAGGAAATACTTGAGAGTGGGTGAATATAGACAGATGAAACATAAAGAGGAAATACCTGAGAGTGGGTGAATATAGACAGATGAAACATATAGAGGAAATGCTTGAGAGTGGGTGAATATAGACAGATGAAACATATAGAGGAAATACTTGAGAGTGGGTGAATATAGACAGATGAAACATATAGAGGAAATACTTGAGAGTGGGTGAATATAAACAGATGAAACATAAAGAGGAAATACTTGAGAGTGGGTGAATATAGACAGATGAAACATAAAGAGGAAATACTTGAGAGTGGGTGAATATAGACAGATGAAAATTGTAGAGGAAATACCTGAGAGTGGGTGAATATAGACAGATAAAGCATAAAGAGGATATACCTGAGAGTGGGTGAATATGGACATATGAAACATATAGAGGATATACCTGAGAGTGGGTGAATATAGACAGATGAAACAAATAGAGGATATACATGAGAGTGGGTGAATATAGATAGATGAAACATGTAGAGGAAATACCTGAGAATGGGTGAATA
Organism: Megaustenia siamemsis; assembly: GCA_032433765.1. NCBI lineage: Eukaryota > Metazoa > Mollusca > Gastropoda > Stylommatophora > Ariophantidae > Megaustenia > Megaustenia siamemsis. The sequence goes on from JAVIAB010000124.1 coordinate 21,385,148, forward strand.
TAGACAGATGAAACATGTAGAGGAAATACCTGAGAGTGAGTCAATATAGACAGATGAAAAATATAGAGGATATACCTGAACCAGACTGAAGTCAGACGGTTGTATTAACAAAATGATAGATTTTTATTTTAGATCCGGATTTTGAGCTGAACTGATGAAATTGTTTGAATGACGGGGAAACATCCGAATGTGAAGTTTCATTTGAATTGCTAAAGAGAGATCATATTTATTGCAACAAGGATTTGAATATTTTTAATATAGAGATAGGAGTTTATAATGATGTGCCTTCCCTAAATGCATTTGAGTAGACACGTGTTCTTCTCAGAGTTTTAAATATTAAGTAGGTTGTAGATATTTAAAAAGATTTTCTAAGTGGTACATGAATAAAGTACGTAGCTCAGATTTTGAGGTTACCAAGCAACAGTGATGTCATACTTTATGTTTGGAAAATATGGATCTCAGTGAATATGATGTTTATTACCAGATTTAATAAAAGCATGATGTTAGTAGATTATTAAGAAGATGGAAGCCACGATAGCTCAGTGGTTAGGGTTAGTGAACTGGACTATAAAGGACAAGAGGTCTGGTTCGATCCCAACGGACGGATTCCGGGTTCACCCAGCCTTAAATGGGTACCGGATTTTTTTTCTGGGAAAGTAAAGCGGCACAGGCGTAATACCGACCACATTACCCCAAAAATCATGTGCTGAAGGCATGTAAGATTTATGGTCACAACACCATATTCCCTATACGCCACTTGGCGTGACGGGGGTTCATTACTTTTTTTTTACCGACGTGTCGCAGTATGGTCTAGTAAAGGAGAGCTATGAATAGCATAGCATGTGCATATACTAATGTGCTCATACATGAGCAAAAGAGTAGAATATGCAATTGGAAAGTAGCCGCTACAATGAAACTATGTGCATGAGTGTGATTAATTCATTCCTCATGTGGCCAGCACACCCATTTGGACTGTGGGGCGATTCTCCAGGGCGAACCGGCTGCGGTCGCCGGAGTGTTAAAGGACAATACCAGTGATACGGATGTCGTTTTGGCCCTTGTGGTCTGAGGAATCGAAATGAGACACCAATGGAGTGCCAGTATTCTGTTGAACATCCCGAAGATGTTCACAAAATGTGCATGGTAAACGTCTCACGGACTCGCTAATATAAGTCATGCGACAACGTTGCCATATGATGGCATAAATGATGTTGGGGGAAGGGGCGGCACATATGTGAAACCATCCCTGATCTTCAACCGTCTGTTAGGGAATAATACAGAGTCGGTGCGGAGCACATAAGCACAGGCGATACAGTTACGCCCACAGGGGACCACACTCAAGTGTTTACGGTCGGAGCGAGGGAGACGGCTCCTGACCAGAATGCCTCACAATCTTGTCGTGTTTCAAGGCAACCATAGGAGGATCACGGAAAAGTAAACGAGTGGTGGGATCAGAGTGGAGAATGGAACGGCAACGGTTAACAACAGCAAAGTTGTGAGGATAATATGTGAGGGTGAGTATTGTTCTTTCAAAAGGAGTGGGGAGGGGTCGATTGGAAGTAGTGAATGCCTCAGGACGAGAAAATGGAGGACCCGGTTGATTGGCAGATTGGAAGATCGAATATGGATAAAACCGGCGGCTAAAGAAGCCTGACATAAGGTTAGTCTGTTGCAGGTAATCCTGGTCGTCCTGGTAGATACAACGAAGAGGCAAAGACTGAGAAAACAGTATAGAATCACGCCATGAAGGTGAGTGTGATGAAGTATAGAGAAGGTAACAATGGGCGTCTGTGGGTTTATAGAAGACAGAATTGTGGAGGCCAGAAGTACCCAAGGAAACAATAAGGTCAAAAATGGTAACAGAGAAAATGGAGATACAAAATGCGATCTTTATGGCTTTGTAATAGCTGCCGATGTGGTCGATAAACTTGGAGATGTTGTCCTCGGGTAGATCGGTTAGTGCACAAGAAGTGAAATTAAAGTCTGAGACAGACTCCAAAAATACCCGTCAACAACAAACAAGTGTGTGGTGAAATATTGATCCTGTAAATATCATGTATCAACCAATTTATGTCAATAGAAGTGAGAAAGAGAGTTCATCGGTGCCATATAGAACCAATTCTAACCTATGGAAGCAAATCATGGACAGTAGACAAACCAATGAAAAGACGGTTAGAGGCCACAGAGAGATTGCGGACGACAAAGAAAGAAAATATATCTCTCTCTCTCTCTCGCTCTGCGATCAAGACTCAATCAGAGTAGGATTCCACACTCTCTCATGAAGAGAAAGAAGAAAACAGATAGCTTGGATTCATGGCATGGAAAACAGTCAACAACAGAACTGATACGATGCACTGTAGATAGAAAATTGTGGAAGGACATGATCGCCTACGCCAACCGGTATGGCACATGATGAATGATATTGATGAAACGCCATAAGGACAAAGCTAATAGAAACAATCTTTGATATAAATTCAAAAATAAAGGAAACAATCTTTGATATAAATTCAAAAATAAAGGAAACAATCTTTGATATAAATTCAAAAATAAAGGAAACAATCTTTGATATAAATTCAAAAATAAAGGAAACAATCTTTGATATAAATTCAAAAATAAAGGAAACAATCTTTGATATAAATTCAAAAATAAAGGAAACAATCTTTTATATAAATTCAAAAATAAAGGAAACAATCTTTGATATAAATTCAAAAATAAAGGAAACAATCTTTGATATAAATTCAAAAATAAAGGAAACAATCTTTGATATAAATTCAAAAATAAAGGAAACAATCTTTGATATAAATTCAAAAATAAAGGAAACAATCTTTTATATAAATTCAAAAATAAAGGAAACAATCTTTGATATAAATTCAAAAATAAAGGAAACAATCTTTGATATAAATTCAAAAATAAAGGAAACAATCTTTGATATAAAATCAAAAATAAAGGAAACAATCTTTGATATAAATTCAAAAATAAAGGAAACAATCTTTGATATAAATTCAAAAATAAAGGAAACAATCTTTGATATAAATTCAAAAATAAAGGAAACAATCTTTGATATAAATTCAAAAATAAAGGAAACAATCTTTGATATAAATTCAAAATAAAGGAAACAATCTTTGATATAAATTCAAAAATAAAGGAAACAATCTTTGATATAAATTCAAAAATAAAGGAAATAATCTTTGATATAAATTCAAAAATAAAGGAAACAATCTTTGATATAAATTCAAAAATGAAGGAAACAATCTTTGATATAAAGACACCATTAATAGAAGGCTGGATGCTGATAATAGTAGACTCGGTAAGGACGTTCAATGCAAGCTACAATTTGAACCAATATTTGTTTAGAGTGGTTGGTAATTTGAACGTATATTCAATAATGACATTTCACGACCTTTAAATTTCAGAATGTTGGAGAAGAAAGTTAACTGCTGGTCATAATGACACACTTGCCCCCGTCATCATTTCCTCTTTAGAGTGTCTGAAGCTAAAAGTCGAAACACTTGCACAAATGGGGATGAAAAGGGCGTGGGGTAGGGGAGGCTTACATTCTACTGATAGATGCCTACTACTGCATTGCGCTATATAAGTTGTGTACTACTATGGTTGAGTGGTTAGTGTGCTCGCTTCCTGATCAGAAGGGTTTGAGTTCGATCCCCAGAAGTGGCGGATGTTTTTTTTCCCCGATCGACAAAGCTCCGGGGTTAATCCAGTCTCTAGAAATGGGTGTAAGAGATTTTTTCGGGGAAATAAAGGCGGCCTGGCGTGAAACCGACCACATCACCTAAAATTACGCCCTGGTCATAGAAAAATGTGGTAACTAACATCGTATTTCCCATACGCCTTACAAGGCGTGTAGAGTACCTTTCACTAACATATGACACAAATATAATCATCCGTTTTGATCGTGTTTCGATATTCCGATTGTTTACGATGAATGATGATATCGTATGACAGGGAACAGTTGGCTGTGTTCACTTTCTGTGCGGTTTCACCTTATGTCTTTTGGCGTGTGCTGAGACTGCTATGATGGGGTCTACATCTACCTTTCTTTGTTTGGGAGATGAGTTAGTAATTCGGATGATTTCACTGGCACGGGCGGTTGAGGAATTATGGATTTTAATTCGTCTGCAGTGATACCGAGGCCTTCCATAACCGATAACAAGAACGATAACAAATATAATTCAAATGTTCAATTATCAAAGAAATAACAAAACAAGCAGGGCATGATGTTTGGGCATGATGTTTGGGCATGATGTTTGGGCATGATGTTTGGGCATGATGTTTGGGCATGAGACATGCATTAAATGATATGATCGTACATACAAATAGGTTTCAAACAACAAATATCTTTTGGAAACCGTCTAAGTTACCAATTATTTCAGGAGCAGAAGAATTCATTTTTATTGTTGTCACTGCTATCTTTCTTCTTGTATAAAGAAGAAACCTCGTCATTGACTTGTTTATATGTTAGGATCATCAGTACTGCACTTTAGACGCACCAATAGGTGCTCCGATACTCTCCTCGAATTAGTGGGAACCTCCGAGGAGAACACTGATCCACGTGCACGAACTCCGTCGCATGGCCTCGGATTAAAAAGCTCTGTATTTATGAATTAGTACTCCATCTGTTTCCTAATCGCACAGGAAGAGTGCAACACAGTGCACGAACTCTGTAGCATCGACGAATGTTAGCAGAGTAATTTGAGACGATTTTGTTAAGATGCAATGATGGTAGATAGAATACGTTTGAATTTTGCTCCTGCGGTGTCATTCAACTTATTTTTGCTTTCAACAGCCTGAGAGTTCGATATTTCATTACGTTCCAAAAGAGCTCGAACTTGGATATCGTCAACTCTATGATCAAGTAGATGAGTAATGCGTGAGTCACTTCCGCTGGTAAATGTACAACCAACCATCATTTGTTGGAGAAGAGTGTGTCATACATCACGCTAGAACGACCCAGTGAGCAAATATTGAAGCATGACATTTATTAATAATGTCAAGATATTACTTGATATATCGACATTTTAAAGTATTACTGCCATACTAAATAAAAAAAAAAAACAAGTGAAGGAAAAGGTCTATATAGATCTTTGTATATATTGATCTATATAGTTTCTTAGGAAAACATCTTTTGTTAAAAAAGTTCAGTCACGTGTCTCTTCTCAGAAACCTTCTCTTCTGAACCTTGTTTTTTTCCTTGACAGACCAACTGGAAGACCTTTATTGAGTCTTGGAGTTTCTCGGAAAATGCAAGCTCACTGTGACTCCATTTTCCGCTTTTCGTCGTGAACACTGTTTAGCAGTGGTTCCCAAAGAATAGTCAAAACTTTGACAAGGGTATTACAGCGCGAGTGTTATCGTTCACCAACTTAATGGTTAGAAATCACAAAAGGGCGACACCCACATAAGCTTAATATATGTTAGCACGTAAACGAGTTTCAATAGGATAATGATAATTGTTTGCTTTGGGGTTTTGTCCTCGTGCTGGCGAGATCCATTCAACCTCAAGCTGTCTCATGTGCTATATTAGATCACAGTTGTCGACCAATAATGAAAGTGATAACTACTTTGGATTGGTGCGCACGTATCGAAGGTCACTGGGCGGCCAGCATTTAACTCTTTCTGTGCGTTTCGACGCACTGTACGTCATGCCGATTTTGGTTGCGTACGTTTAGTCGCGAAGTGCGCCACTCTTAATTTGAGTTGTATAAACCGTCATCAAACAATATTTTTCTTACATGTCTTCTATCAACTTGGTATTCTTCTTCTCCTTCTTCTACCTTTTTAGCTCCCAGTGGAGCATATGTCTTCAACAAACACTTTCCAAGTCGTTCTGTTTTTTGCCATTGTTTTAAGATCATTCCATGTCTTTCCCATCATCTTCATCTCTGCTTCTATCTGTCTTCTCCAAGAATTCCTTGGTCTTCCTCTTTGTCTTTTCCCCTGGGGATTCCAAAAAAGGGCCTGTTGTGTAATACTCTCAGTTGGCTTCCGTAGTGTGTGTCCTATCCAGCGCCATCGTCTTCGCTGTATCTCTTTATCCACTGGTGTTTGAGTGGTACATTTCCATAATTCTATGTTAGTGATTTTGTCCTTCCATTTCCATCCTTTTATTCTACGTAAGCATCCATTAATGAAAGTCTGTATAATCATCTTGGTATTGGTGAAATCGAATTCCTTGTTCAATGTTCTAAAAATTCATATATATTGTGTTTTATGTTAGATAAATATAAATATGTAGATTGATTTGTAAAACCATGAAAAAGATTGTTTCTGAAATAATTTCCTTTGCATGAATAAAACGTTTTCGTTCTGAAAGAGCTAAGTATGCACATAAGTATTAAATATATTGTCATTTATCATATTCTATATCTCATCAGGGAGCCATGTAAAGTAAACCAGATAAATAAAGAGGGAATATGTGCCACACTCGGACTAGTGCTTTCTGTTTGTGACATCTGGCGCGCCAAAAACAAATACAAGAATCAGAGATTATCCGACTTATACAATCGTGACTTCCATGGGGTCGTCGCTGGTGTACGATCATCAAAGAAAGGGAGCAGCCGGTGTAAACAGTTTGGGAACCACTGCCGCACAGTTTTTTTTAAATATTAAATACATTTAATTATATTAATTATGTTATGAAATAGAATAGTAAACAAGGCTGCTGGTACATCGTGTTAGTGTTTGTTATAAGCCCTCTATTATTGGGGGAAAAGGGTGTTTGTACCTATCCTGCATTCCAAACAAAAGCATGCACATCGTTTAACTGTTGAAATATTGATAACACATTGGAGACTGACTGATTTACTTAGAGGATATAGCAGCAACCACTGCTGACAATGATATCATTTGTTCCCTAACAAAAATGAATAAATAAAAATATAGAGCTACTGGAGTCATCTTATTCTTTTTCAACAGCCGCCTTTTCATTCACTTCTTACTTCTTTTCTTCATAGTCACCTTCAGTTTTCCTCTTTTAGTCTGTCTTCTTCTTCTTTCTTTCTTACTTTCTTCTTTTTGTCTTCCTCCGTTTCCAATCCTTCTTCTTTCCCTCGCCTCATTCTTTTTCTTGAAGACAAGACTGTTAATAACTTCTATGAACTGTTTAGCTTGAAGCAGGTTTTTCTTTTAAACTTACCCATTTTGGAAACGGTGAACACTGGATAAGTTACACCTCCAACATAATGTCTCGGTACATGTGATGCTCATATACATGACGAATATTTCAGAGCTCTACCTCAAATTAACAAGACATTTAAACAGTTGCAGATCTTAAGTTAACAAATCAGTTTAACCAGTTGCAGTAACCAGTTGCAGATCTTAAGTTAACAAATCAGTTTAACCAGTTGCAGATCTTAAGTTAACAAGTCAGTTTAATCAGTTTCACACCTCATATTAACATGTCAGTTTAAACAATTCCAAGAATTAACTTAACAAGTCAGTTTAACCTGCTCCAGACCTCAAGATAAAAAGTCGGTTTAACCGGTTGCCTACCTTAACTTAACAGTTAGTTTAACCTGCTACAGATAACAAGTTAATTTAACCTGTTCCAAGCCTTAAGTTAACAGTCAGTTCAACCTGCATCAAACCTCAAGGTAACAAGTCAGTTTAACCTGTTCCAAGCTTTTACTTAGCCAGTCAGTTTAACCTTCTCCAGATATCAAATATAACAAGTTAGTTTAACCAGTTCCAAACCTTAAGTTAACAAGTCAGTTTAACCAATTCCAAACCTTAAGTTAACAAGTCAGTTTAATCAGTTCCGAATTAGAAGATAACAAGTCGGTTTAAGAAGTTCCAAACCTTAAGTTAACAAGTCAGTTTAACCAATTCCAAACCTTAAGTTAACAAGTCAGTTTAATCAGTTCCGAATTAGAAGATAACAAGTCGGTTTAAGAAGTTCTAAACCTTAAGTTAACAAGTCAATTTAACCAGTCCCAAGCCTTCAGCTAACAAGTCAATTTAACCAGTTCCAAGCCTTCACTTAACATGTCAGTTTAACCAGTTCCAAGCCTTCAATTAACAAGTCATTTTAACTTGTTCCAAACCATCAGTTAACAAATCAGTTTAACCAGTTCCAAACCTTAAGTTAACAAGTCAATTTAACCAATTCCAAACCTTCACTTAACAAGTCAGTTTAACCAGTCCCAAGCCTTCACTTAACAAGTCAGTTTAACCAGTTCCAAGCCTTCAATTAACAAGTCAGTTTAACCAGTTCCGAACCATCAGGTAACAAATCAGTTTAACCAGTTCCAAACCTTAAGTTAACAAGTCAATTTAACCAGTCCCAAGCCTTCACTTAACAAGTCAGTTTAACCAGTCCCGAACCATCAGTTAATAAATCAGTTTAACCAGTTCCAAACCTTAAGTTAACAAGTCAGTTTAACCAGTTCCAAGCCTTCACTTAACAAGTCAGTTTAACCAGTCCCAAGCCTTCACTTAACAAGTCAGTTTAACCAGTTCCAAACCTTCACTTAACAAGTCAGTTTAACCAGTTCCAAACCTTCACTTAACAAATCGGTTTAACCAAACCTATGTGCACGCTTAATGTTGCTGTGTTCCACTGGGACTTTATTATGTGGATTACATGTCACAACTAAAACATCACAGCTACTCACCGTGTGGACCCTTGTTGAGATCACAACTCCGTATTAACGTCTGTCTATAGACGTTATTGTGTACCATCCAAACCTTTAACCAGTGGGAACGTCTGCAGCACAAACACGTCAACTGTGTCCCGATAATCGAAATCGCTGTGCTGGACTGGCGGGAAATACTTGGAATGTACCGGAGACTTGAAGAGAACTTGAAACGTGGGATTTCAGTGGTAGGGGCGGTATCGATACTAGTTATACATCGAGATCGAGTTTTCTACTTGCGAGAGCCTGTGAAAGGAGAAATGAGAGCACTGTTGCTTCAATACTTAGAAATACAAAAGCAAATATTGATCATGTAAAGTGTGTGTATAGATTATTCGTTGTTTTCAGCAACACGCATCAGCGAACTGCCCTACTTCCCCCTCATAATTTTCATTTGATTGCCATGTGGTAGTCGATACTCATTTATTTTGTATTGCAGTTACTTGGAATCGCTTTGCTACGGGGTCTCTCAAATGGCTATTTTATTATCCTTTTTTTTTATTCTTGATGTGCATTTTCTACAGCAGTTGCGTTATTATTTAATTTCTTAACACGTGTGTTTTTCCAACTGTTTTATCTTTCCTTAAGTCCTAACACGTGTGTTTTTCCAACTGTTTTATCTTTCATTAAGTCCTAACACGTGTGTTTTTCCAACTGTTTTATCTTTCATTAAGTCCTAACACGTGTGTTTTTCCAACTGTTTTATCTTTCATTAAGTCCTAACACGTGTGTTTTTCCAACTGTTTTATCTTTCCTTAAGTCCGAACACGTGTAATTTCCCTAATCAATCATCATCAGGTTGCATGTCATTTGAAGAACTATGCATTCACTACAGCCCATCTGAAAGAATCTATCTGCTTCTTGTCAGATCGCTCACTTCTTCTGTTATTACGCTCAAGGCCTCCTTGATGGCTTGAAACCACCTTCTTCTTGTCCTGCCACTGATGCGTCGTCCAGGAACCATGCCTTCCATTATTGTGTCTTTTGACGTGGCCATGGTATTTTAATTTCCTCTCTAGAATGTTGTATATAAGCCAGTTCCTTTTAATGTTTAAATCTTTTAATATGTCTTCATTGCTCTTATTTTTTCATGATACAAGGTATCTTAAGGATTTGTCTGTAGAATTTTGTTTAGAATGAACAGATTTTCTTCCTTGTTGTTTGTGAGTTCATCCATGATTCACAACCATATGTTGTTATTGGAAAGATACATATCCTCAGTAATTCTAAATTTACATCCACGTGGGTATTGTGCCATATGTTTTTCATGTTGTTGAATTTATGTGTTGCTCTTTGTAATCTTCTTTTAATCTCTTTCTGACAGTCTGTCTCACCTACAGCTGCATATAATTCTTTACATGTGTTGTTCCCCAATGTTGTTTACATCTTTTATTCCTGACGGTTTATTTTTGTCAAACTACTACGTTCGTACGTTGATCTATAAAATCACTACTTTGATGGTGCCAACTATTTTGCAACTACCTTTTGTAAAGAACCCCGTCACGTCACGTGCATTATTGAGAATATGATGATAGTGTCCATATTTCTTGTATAGACCTTCGGCATATGTTTTGTAGTGCCAATGTGGTCGATATTGCGCCCGGGCGCTTTCTTTCCCAGAAATAAGATCAGTTAATCATTTAAGGCTGGGTGAACCCGGAAGACGTCGATCTCCATCAAACACGGCCACTTGTCCTTAATAGTAAAGCAGCGCTATTAACCACTGAGCAATCGAGGCCTTCTCACTGTGCAAGTAGTACTACAAAAAAAGAAAGAAGCCATTCAACATAAAAATTAAGAAGATATTTTATACTTTTTCTTCTTTGTCTTCCTCTTCTTCTTCTTTAGCTTTGTTCTTCTTCAATCTTTCAGCTCCCTGTAGAGCATAGGTCTTCAACAGGTCTCTGTTTCCATATGTCTTCTCCAATAATATTTTGGTCTTCCTCTTTGTCTTCTATCCTTGGGGATTCTAAAGATGTGCCTGTTGTGTAATACTCTCAGTTGGCTTCTGCAGTGTGTGTTTAATCCAGCGCCATTGTCTTCGCTGTAACTCTTTATCCACAGGTATTTGGGTGGTACACTTCCATAATTCTATGGTAGTGATTTTTTTTTTTTCTAGGCATTTCCATCATTTTATTTTGTGTAAGTAAGCATTAATGAAGGTCTGTATTTTCAGGATTGTCATTTTTGTTGTTCTGCATGTTTCACAGTCATATAATAAGATTAACTTAACATTGGAGTTGGAATTTTTATTTTGTATTTAATCTAATTTTTGTGGACTTCCGCATGTTTCCCAGTGCAACGAATCCTTATTTTGGTATCATTTTCGGTTCTCCCTTCTTTGTCAATATTATTGCCCAGATTTATGTAAGTTTATATGTTTACTATAGGTATTTTTCCTATTATTATTTGGTAATCGCCAACCGCATTAATTCTCATAATTTTATTTCTTATATATCTTAATGTTTTTTAGTCCCAGGTGTTGTTATTTCTCATGAAGTATGCTTGACCGAGGGGGTTTTTTGTTTCCAACCACGAGTACAACACTGCTTCCAGCGGGAATCGAAAAAAGGTTGTCCGAACGTCGGTAGCCCACTAGGGTGGTTTTCCCAGCGTGGCTACCGAGGTCCCCAAAGGGTTTTCCCAGCTAGGCTACCGAGGTCCCCAAAGGGTTTTCCCAGCTAGGCTACCGAGGTCCCCAAAGGGTTTTCCCAGCTAGGCTACCGAGGTCCCCAAAGGGTTTTCCCAGCTTGGCTACCGAGGTCCCCAAAGGGTTTTCCCAGCTAGGCTACCGAGGTTCTCAAAGGGTTTTCCCAGCTAGGCTACCGAGGTCCCCAAAGGGTTTTCCCAGCTAGGCTAAAGAGGTCCCTAAAGGGTTTTCCCAGATTGGCTACCGAGGTCCCTAAAGGGTTTTCCCAGCTTGGCTACCGAGGTCCCTAAAGGGTTTTCCCAGCTTGGCTACCGAGGTCCCTAAAGGGTTTTCCCAGCTAGGCTACCGAGGTCCCCAAAGGGTTTTCCCAGCTAGGCTACCGAGGTCCCCAAAGGGTTTTCCCAGCTTGGCTACCGAGGTCCCCAAAGGGTTTTCCCAGCTAGGCTACCGAGGTCCCCAAAGGGTTTTCCCAGCTAGGCTACCGAGGTCCCCAAAGGGTTTTCCCAGCTTGGCTACCGAGGTCCCTAAAGGGTTTTCCCAGCTTGGCTACCGAGGTCCCTAAAGGGTTTTCCCAGCTTGGCTACCGAGGTCCCCAAAGGGTTTTCCCAGCTAGGCTACCGAGGTCCCCAAAGGGTTTTCCCAGCTAGGCTACCGAGGTCCCAAAGGGTTTTCCCAGCTTGGCTACCCAGGTCCCTAAAGGGTTTTCCCAGCTTGGCTACCGAGGTCCCTAAAGGGTTTTCCCAGCTAGGCTACCGAGGTCCCTAAAGGGTTTTCCCAGCTTGGCTACCGAGGTCCCTAAAGGGTTTTCCCAGCTAGGCTACCGAGGTCCCTAAAGGGTTTTCCCAGCTTGGCTACCGAGGTCCCTAAAGGGTTTTCCCAGCTAGGCTACCGAGGTCCCTAAAGGGTTTTCCCAGCTTGGCTACCGAGGTCCCTAAAGGGTTTTCCCAGCTAGGCTACCGAGGTCCCTAAAGGGTTTTCCCAGCTAGGCTACCGAGGTCCCTAAAGGGTTTTCCCAGCTAGGCTACCGAGGTCCCTAAAGGGTTTTCCCAGCTAGGCTACCGAGGTCCCTAAAGGGTTTTCCCAGCTAGGCTACCGAGGTCCCCAAAGGGTTTTCCCAGCTAGGCTACCGAGGTCCCCAAAGGGTTTTCCCAGCTAGGCTACCGAGGTCCCCAAAGGGTTTTCCCAGCTAGGCTACCGAGGTCCCCAAAGGGTTTTCCCAGCTAGTCTACCGAGGTCCCCAAAGGGTTTTCCCAGCTAGGCTACCGAGGTCCCCAAAGGGTTTTCCCAGCTAGGCTACCGAGGTCCCCAACGGGTTTTCCCAGCTAGGCTACCGAGGTCCCCAAAGGGTTTTCCCAGCTAGGCTACCGAGGTCCCCAAAGGTTTTTCCCAGCTAGGCTACCGAGGTCCCCAAAGGGTTTTCCCAGCTAGGCTACCGAGGTCCCCAAAGGGTTTTCCCAGCTAGGCTACCGAGGTCCCCAAAGGGTTTTCCCAGCTAGGCTACCGAGGTCCCCAAAATGTTTTCCCAGCTAGGCTACCGAGGTCCCCAAAGGGTTTTCCCAGCTTGGCTACCGAGGTCCCCAAAGGGTTTTCCCAGCTAGGCTACCGAGGTCCCCAAAGGGTTTTCCCAGCTAGGCTACCGAGGTCCCCAAAGGGTTTTCCCAGCTAGGCTACCGAGGTCCCCAAAGGGTTTTCCCAGCTAGGCTACCGAGAACCCCAAAGGGTTTTCTCAGCTAGGCTACCGAGGTCCCCAATGGGTTTTCCCAGCTAGGCTACCGAGGTCTCTAAAGGGTTTTCCCAGCTAGGCTACCGAGGTCCCCAAAGGGTTTTCCCAGCTAGGCTACCGAGGTCCCCAAAGGGTTTTCCCAGCTAGGCTACCGAGGTCCCCAAAGGGTTTTCCCAGCTAGGCTACCGAGGTCCCCAAAGGGTTTTCCCAGCTAGGCTACCGAGGTCCCCAAAGGGTTTTCCCAGCTAGGCTACCGAGGTCCCCAAAGGGTTTTCCCAGCTAGGCTACCGAGGTCCCCAAAGGGTTTTCCCAGCTAGGCTACCGAGGTCCCCAAAGGGTTTTCCCAGCTTGGCTACCGAGGTCCCCATAGGGTTTTCCCAGCTAGGCTACCGAGGTCCCCAAAGGGTTTTCCCAGCTAGGCTACCGAGGTCCCCAAAGGGTTTTCCCAGCTAGGCTACCGAGGTCCCCAAAGGGTTTTCCCAGCTAGGCTACCGAGGTCCCCAAAGGGTTTTCCCAGCTAGGCTACCGAGGTCCCCAAAGGGTTTTCCCAGCTAGGCTACCGAGGTCCCTAAAGGGTTTTCCCAGCTAGGCTACCGAGGTCCCTAAAGGGTTTTCCCAGCTAGGCTACCGAGGTCCCTAAAAGGTTTTCCCAGCTAGGCTACCGAGGTCCCCAAAGGGTTTTCTCAGCTAGGCTACCGAGGTCCCTAAAGGGTTTTCCCAGCTAGGCTACCGAGGTCCCCAAAGGGTTTTCCCAGCTAGGCTACCGAGGTCCCCAAAGGGTTTTCCCAGCTAGGCTACCGAGGTCCCCAAAGGGTTTTCCCAGCTAGGCTACCGAGGTCCCCAAAGGGTTTTCCCAGCTAGGCTACCGAGGTCCCCAAAGGGTTTTCCCAGCTAGGCTACCGAGGTCCCCAAAGGGTTTTCCCAGCTAGGCTACCGAGGTCCCCAAAGGGTTTTCCCAGCTAGGCTACCGAGGTCCCCAAAGGGTTTTCCCAGCTTGGCTACCGAGGTCCCCATAGGGTTTTCCCAGCTAGGCTACCGAGGTCCCCAAAGGGTTTTCCCAGCTAGGCTACCGAGGTCCCCAAAGGGTTTTCAAAAGAGACAATAGTCTACTGATAGTCATCTTTGAGGGGAAAAATACAAAGTAAACGAGGCAGAACAGAGAGAGGCCAAAGTGGCTTGACAACGTTAAAAGATCGCTCTCTCTCTCTCTCTCTCTCTCTCTCTCTCTCTCTCTCTGCGATCAAGACTCAGAGTAGGATTCCAGACTTTCTCATGAAGTCAGCTGTCTGTTTAAGCCAATCAATTGCCTCATATAGTTTCTCTTCCAGGGAGGTAGGCGTGGACCACATTGCTCTTCTCATGTCTGTGTACTGGGGGCAATCCTGTAGAACATGTTTTGTCAACGTCTATCTCCTCCTCTGCTAGTATGATAGTTAGAGTTTATTTTTTGTGGTATATGCCCTCCTCATTCCAGTGTATTATATTCAGCTGTTTCTTGAAGCCTTTCCGGTCAGCTGTAGTTTCTATCATAATTAGAGTCTGTTAGATCCAGTCTGATTGATTACTTGTTAATACGTTGCACTGTGTTCTGCGCCAGTGGCCCAGTGCATCCGATTTCAGCCAACATTTTATTCAGGTTTGCTTTCCTTAGCCTTTGATTGTCCCCAATCTTCCTGCAAGGCAGCAGATTGTCTTTTCTGTAGGGGGATACTGCCCTTAGATGGTCGGCCCTCCCAGGCTTACGAGCACCATCTGCCCAAGCTGTAGTAATTGTAGTAAGTTGGTGAATAGACCATCATCATCATTACGATGACGTAGCACACAAAAATGTCGTACGCACAATTTCACTCCCTTTAGATTCCCAATTGCTCCAGTGAAAGCAGCATACAGCAAACAAAACACGGCGCAAATACCCCAAAGAGACAAAACTGTGGCCGATAAAGTACTTCACATTAACAAGTAACAGGGAAATAACTTGCGTCAAGGAATTCCAACAACGGTCATGACCAACACCAATATGATGTAAAGCGCAGATTAAGTCTAGACGTTGGAAAGTCGCATTCACAATACTTGATTTGTCAAAAAAAAGTACTGAATGCCGGCGTACATCTATGCTTCCATCATCATCATCAAGTACCGGGCCTACAGACCTAGCTGATCATGTCTCTCCACAACTTTCGATCTCGACAGTTATTTATCATTTATGTTGTTGACATTCTGCCAAGCCATTCTCTTAAGCTGTCGGGTATCTTATCTCTTTGTTTCCCTCCATCTCTTCGTCCCTCAATTTTTCCAGTTGTTACAATATATTCCAGCTGTTATCTTCTCATTACATGGCAAAAAAATGATGATTGTTTCTTCCTAATATTGTAAATTAGCTCTCTTTTTGCTTTGACCTATTTCAGAACATTTACATTACTCTTCTTAGATGTCCATGGTACTCTCAACATTCTTCTGTAAAACCACATTTCTACAGCGTCCAGTGATTTTCTTGTTTGTTGTCCTATTGTCCATGATTCATATCCATATGTTAAGACTGGCTCTACATAATATTTGAGAACTCTTTTTCTTGTTTCTATTGTCAGAAATGGATTGCACATCTACGCTTTAGCCGCACATATGTAATAAGTGGAAAATCATTTATACTTTGGCGCAGAAAATTACAACGGAGAACCGAAATTAATCAGGTTCCGCATGCACTTACTGCAGCAATCGAGAGAACGCCGCCTAGATCCTCCATCTTACCGGAAGTAAGAATAAAAAAAAAATAAAAGATGGACAGGGGAAAATATGACAGCGTTGACCATCAAGGCCAGAGACAGGGTGCAATGTAGCGAATATATGGAGAGGCTCACTTCGATGAAATCTTTGAAACATACGAAGAAATATAGATAAACATATTGGTACTACTTATTTCTATTGAATAATCAGTAGAGCCACTTTATTATAGACACCTTTTATTGAATACAGTTCATCCTAAGTGCTGATTGATTGGTTGATTTTTGGTTATTTATCCAGGACCCAGTGAATTTAATCCCCGTGCTCAATTTATGTTAGCACCCCGTGCTACTGTGACATTTATCTGCTAGTAAGTCAATGGACTACCCATACCGATTTTGGGTCAATGATTAATGTTCTCATTTCGGACTTTATGACCTTGAGCTATATATTCCAGTCAAATATTGTAGTTGCTCCTGCATGTTTATGAATTCAGCTGGTACTAAACCTGCATGTTTATGAATTCAGCTGGCACTAAACCAGCATGTTTATGAATTCAGTTGGCACTAAACCAGCATGTTTATGAATTCAGCTGGTACTAAACCTGCATGTTTCTTGACTTAATTGGAATGACGTCTGTGTTTTCCTGGAATCAGCTGGCAATAAACATTTGTTCATGTGACACTAAGCCTTTGTGTTGTTTTTGTTTTAGTGTGACACTAAATCTTTGTGTTTCTGTGTTCATGTGAGACCAAATCTGTGTGTTTCTGTGTTCATGTGAGACCAAATCTTTGTTTCTGTGTTAATGTGAGACCAAATCTTTGTTTCTGTGTTCATGTGAGACCAAATCTTTGTTTCTGTGTTCATGTGAGACCAAATCTTTGTTTATGTGTTCATGTGAGACCAAATCTTTGTTTCTGTGTTCATGTGAGACCAAATCTTTTTTTCTGTGTTCATGTGAGACCACATCTTTGTTTCTGTGTTCATGTGAGACCAAATCTTTGTTTCTGTGTTCATGTGAGACCAAATCTTTGTTTCTGTGTTCATGTGAGACCAAATCTTTGTTTTTTGTGTTCATGTGAGACCAAATCTTTGTTTCTGTGTTCATGTGAGACCAAATCTTTGTTTCTGTTTTCATGTGAGACCAAATCTTTGTTTCTGTTTTCATCAGACACTAAATATACATGATTTCCAGTGTCGAATATAACTAAATAACTGTCCATGAGCACAGCTGATACAAAATCTGTGTTTGCTGGTATCTGGCCCTAAACACGTATTTCTTTATTTACTTGACATTAAATATGTATCTCTTGATTTTTTTGGCACTAATTCTGTGTTTCTTGATTTATTTGACATTAAATCTGTATTTCTTTATTCATTTGGCACTAACCACGTGTTTCTTGATTCATTTGACATAAAATCAGTGTTTCTTTATTTATTTGAGACCAAATATGTGTTTCTTGGTTTATCAGTCACTAAATATGTGTATCTTTATTTATATGGCACTAAATATGTGTTTCTTGATTTATCTAGCACTAAATATGTGTTTCTTGGTTTATCAGGCACTAAATATGTGTATCTTGATTTATATGGCACTAAATATGTGTTTCTTGATTTATATGGTATTAAATATGTGTTTCTTAATTTATATGGCACTAAATATGTGTTTCTTGATTAATTTGACACAAAATCCATGAATTTAGGTTCAACGGGCATTGAATATATTTTTTTTTGTGTTCGCCAGCTTTTACCTGTAACGAAGTCCCTAGAGAATAGGAACTGTATTTTTTGTGTTAGTTCGTTCCTCCCTGACTACCAGGGCACAGTCCCTCGCAGATAACACCGTCTTCGGAGGTACTCATATTGCTTCCGTCCATGGGTAATTGACGTTTCTAGCCAGGCTTCGCCATTCTGACCAGGGGTGACTGCCGCAGTGATAAATCATAAATAAAAATCCCAACCTGTACAGCCAAGATTTGAACCCACAACCTCTATGTTTCGAGGGCCGTGTCTTGCCTCGAGACCAACTAGTCTCCCTCAATGTTTGAACATTGAATCAATGTTTCTGAATTCATCTGCAGCTAAACATGTGTTCATGAACTCAGCTGAATGTAAATCTTTGTGTTTGTGGGTTCAGCTGGCATTTAATCTCTGCATTCGTGGATGCACCAAACAGTAATGGGGTGTGACCATTATGCAACGGATATGACGTAAAAGAGAAAGAGTTAGAAGCACTTCATTGTTTCCAGCCTTCCTTTATGGTTGCTATCGAATCAAACACAGATTGTATAAAGTAAGCATTATATTGTTGACCAATCGAATCACCAAGCAAGCATGTCTATTGTTGACCAATCGAATCACCAAGCAAGCATGTCTATTGACCAATCGAATTACCAAGCAAGCATGTATATTGCCCAATCGAATTACCAAGCAAGCATGTCTATTGACCAATCGAATTACCAAGCAAGCATGCATATTGACCAATCGAATCACCAAGCAAGCATGTATATTGACCAATCGAATCACCAAGCAAGCATGTAATTGACAAATCGAATCACCAAGAAAGCACGTATATTGACCAATTGAATCACCAAGCAAGCATGTATATTGACCAATTGAATCACAGCAAACATTCAAGGCAGCGTTGATTTCAAAGTCAGAAAACAAAATAAAAAGCGAGGAGAAATGAGACGTGGCCAGGCACCACGAACACGTCTTGTTCATTCTGCTGTCAAATCTATATGTATCCGAAATAAGCAACGAGAGAAGCTGTATAGCAAAACAACATCAAGCTTAAGTCACTAATATTTTACCAAATTTCGGACTGCCATGATTGCTTGCTACCAACCGTCTGTCAAGACGCTAAAGGTCATGAATGCATTTGCAATTACTACCCACATTTCTCTTCAGTACAGTTGTACTGTATTTCTTATTAATTTTCTGTTTAGTGTTATTTCCCTTGATTAATTTATGTTAATAATTAACTATATAGCTATTCATCATCAACGAGTGCCTTCTCCGCAACGAAGGTTGGCTACCATGGAGCGCCAATCTGCTCTATCTCTTGCTTTGATGGTGCAGGTTGTCATAGGCTGATTTATCCACCTTTTGATGTTACTCGTCCATGGTAGTCTTGGTCAGCCTCTGTCTCTTTTACCTTGTATTTTCCCCTCCTGGATCACTTTTAGTAGGCGGTTGTGTTTTTCAATATGGCCCAAAAATCGCATTTGTCTTGTTTGAATTGTGCTTAGTAGTTCTCTTTTCATTTTTAGTTGTTTTAAGACTTCATCGTTTATTTTCTTTTCCCTCCATCCAATTCTACCTATTCTTCTATATATCCACATTTCAAAGGCTTCAATTCTCTGTTCTGTTTTCTTGTCTAATGTCCATGTTTCTGCACCATATAGGAATATTGAGAAGATGTAACATTTTGCTATTCTTAGTTTTAGCCCTGGTGTTATTTGTTTTGATGTTAGTATGTTCTTCATGACATTAAAATTACTTTTTTGCCATTCCTATTCTTTGGTTTATTTCAATTGTACATTTTCCATCACTGGTTATAGTATGTCCAAGGTAGCTGTAGTTCTGAACTGTCTCCAGGTCTATTCCTTATATTTTGATATCCACTTGTGGGTTTTGAGTATTTTCTTTGTTTATGATCACAGTTTTAGTCTTTTTGATATTCATATATAGTCTATACTTTTCGCTTTGTCATGTTTATTTCATTAAGTAATTGTTGTAGATCTTTAGGATTTTCTGCTAGTAGTACAGTATCATCAGCATATCTTAGGTTATTGATTATCTTTCCATTAATTTGATGGCCTGGCATCTCTATGATGTTTTTAAAGTTTTGCTCAGTGTATAGATTGAACAAGCTTGGTGATAGGATGCATCCCTGTCTTACTCCTCTATTTATATCAATGGGTTTAGAGTTCTCTTTGTTATATTTTATTATTGCTGGTTGCTCCCAGTATAGATTACATATTAGTTGTATGTCTATGTCATCTAGATGTATCTCTATTATATAGTAAATAACTATTATGTTAATTAATTACCTTGATTGGTAAATGTCAATAAAATGTTAATAAATTAATTCTTTCTCCACAATCTATACTTTTCGACGTATCTCTCTCTCTCTCTCTCTCTCTCTCTCTCTCTCTCTCTCTCTCGTGTTTACATGTATTTGAATGAGTCATGTGCTGACCCTAAAGATTAAACGTGACATTATGAATGTTCATATTTGTTGTACAGTGCACGTTTCTGACTTCAGCTACAATAATCAGAAAAACATAATTTTATTTATCTTTTTTTCCTGTCTACCCCTTTTGTCTGTCAGTGTCGATGGGAGAGTTAGTTTGCGGTTGTTTGTTTTTTGTTTATCTTGCCCTATTGCTCCCAGTATTTCTGTCTCTCGAGCTTTTCGGAGCACGCTCTGTCGTTTTGGTGGGGTCTATTGATGTCCGTTTTGGTCGTTACTGTTGCTTTTTTTAACGCGCCGCGTCTTCTTCTGACTCTCATAATCAGTAGGTAGGTAGATAGATAGACAGACAGACAGACAGAGAGATAGATAGATAGATAGATAGATAGATAGATAGATAGATAGATAGATAGATAGATAGATAGATAGATAGATAGATAGATAGATAGATAGATATAGATAGATAGATAGATAGATAGATAGATAGATAGATAGATAGATAGATAGATAGATAGATAGATAGATAGATAGATAGATAGATAGATAGATAGATAGATAGATAGATAGATAGATAGATAGATAGATAGATAGATAGATAGAGATAGGTAGGTAGGTAGGTAGGTAGGTAGGTAGATAGGTAGGTAGATAGATAGATAGATAGATAGATAGATAGATAGATAGATAGATAGATAGATAGATAGATAGATAGATAGATAGATAGATAGATAGATAGATAGATAGATAGATAGATAGATAGATATAGATAGATAGATAGATAGATAGATAGATAGATAGATAGATAGATAGATAGATAGATAGATAGATAGATAGATAGATAGATAGATAGATAGATAGATAGATAGATAGATAGACAGACAGACAGACAGATAGACAGACAGACAGACAGACAGACAGACAGACAGACAGACAGACAGACAGACAGACAGACAGACAGACAGACAGATAGATAGATAGATAGATAGATAGATAGATAGATAGATAGATAGATAGATAGATAGATAGATAGATAGATAGATAGATAGATAGATAGATAGATAGATAGATAGATAGATAGATAGATAGATAGATAGATAGATAGATAGATAGATAGATAGATAGATAGACAAAGAGTCAGGCAGACAGATAGACAGACAGACATATAGATTGATAGTTAGACAAATTGTCATTCTGTGGTAATATTTGTTACTATAATATATAATAAAAATATAATACATATTACTTCTATTTTATCAATGAATATCAATTGTTCTTTTATGTCTGTGTGTGTTCGCGCGCGTGCAGTGCGGATAGTACTTGGTTGTTCGGTAATAGTAGATTGTTTGTCCGTTAAAACATAATGTTCGTTTATTTTAACAAATGTAGCGCTTAATAAATGTTAGATTATGAGTGGGCGTGCCCACTTGTCTGTGAGGAAGTGATAACTTGGATAGTTCCATAGTAACGTTGTTCACATAATAATTAGGATAGTCCCACAATAAGGTTATTCATATGATAACTAGGATAGTCCGACAGTGATGTCCACACATGATAACTAGGATAGTCGCATAGTAACGTTGTTCACATGATAACTAGGATAGTCGCATAGTAACGTTGTTCACATGATAACTAGGATAGTCGCATAGTAACGTTGTTCACATGATAACTAGGATAGTCCCACAGTAGCGTTGTTCACACGATAACTATGACAGTTCCATAGTAACGTTGTTCGTATGATAACTAGTATAGTCCCATAGTAACGTTCACACATGATAACTAGGATAGTCCCACAGTAACGTTCACACATGATAACTAGGATAGTCCCCTAGTAACGTTGTTCACATGATAACAAGGATAGTCCCACAATAACGTTGTTCATACGATAGCTAGGATAGTCCGACAGTAATGTTCACACATGATAACTAGGATAGTTCCATAGTAACGTTGTTCACATGATAAATAGGATAGTCCCACAGTAACGTTGTTCACATGATAACTAAGATAGTCCCTTAGTAACGTTGTTCACATGATAACTGGGAAAGCCCCACAATAACGTTGTGCATATGAAAACTAGGATAGTGCGGCAGCAACGTTCACACATGATAGCTATGATATTTCCATAGTAAGGTTGTTCACTTGATAACTAGCATAGTCACATAGTTACGTTGTTTACAAGATAATTTAGATAGTCCCATAATAACATTATTAATATGATAACTAGGATAGTCCCACTGTAACGTTGTTCACATGATAACTATGATAGTTCCATAGAAACGTTATTCACATGATAACTATAATAGTCCCACTGTAACGTTGTCTCCATGTTAACTAGAATAGTTCCATAGAAACGTTGTTCACTTGATAAGTAGGATAGTCACATAGTAACGTTGTTCACATGATAACTAGGATAGTCCCACTGTAATGTTGTTCACATGATAACTATGATAGTTCCATAGAAACGTTATTCACATGATAACTAGAATAGTTCCATAATAACGTTGTTCACTTGATAAGTAGGATAGTCACATAGAAACGTTGTTCACTTGATAAGTAGGATAGTCACATAGAAACGTTGTTCACATGATAACTAGGATAGTCCCACTGTAACGTTGTTCACATGATAACTATGATAGTTCCATAGAAACGTTATTCACATGATAACTAGAATAGTTCCATAGAAACGGTGTTCACTTGATAAGTAGGATAGTCACATAGTAACGTTGTTCACTTGATAAGTAGGATAGTGTCATAGAAACGTTGTTCACATGATAACTAGGATAGTCCCACTGTAACATTGTTCACATGATAACTATGATAGTTCCATAGAAACGTTATTCACATGATAACTAGAATAGTTCCATAGAAACGGTGTTCACTTGATAAGTAGGATAGTCACATAGTAACGTTGTTCACATTATAACTAAGATAGTTGGCGATGTGTGGAGTTGATGATGTGTGGAGTCTATGTTGTACTGTGAATGTGGTTGAGTTAGTGTTTTATTGCTGTATCAATGATGGCACGCCAGAATTGTGATGTGGATATTTTTGTTGTTGGTGTTGTTTGATTGTAATTGTGGTGACATCGTCTTGATGTTGACGTTTTGTGTTGTAATTTGTGCGAAAGTCTTGTGATGTCAAGTTTGTGTGTCGACGTTGTGATGACTGTAATATTGTGTCCGTTTTGTGGTGTCAATATTATTTAACTGATTTTTTTTCGATTGTGTTTTGTCATATTTGTGATAATAGTGTAGTTATGTTGTTGTGTTAGTGTTGTGTCAATTTTGTGTGTCAATTTTTTTTCATGTTGTGACATTGCTAGCATTATGTGAAATCAAACAGTCTAAGGGAAACAAAAATCAGATAGAGAGTCGGTGAACATAAATAATTTACTAGTCGGAATGTGCATTCGATCGCAGCTATGGGTGGTGAGATATCTAAGCACAAAGAAATGTATAATTTCCTCTAAATATGATAACACACACATGACTATACATTCCAATGACAATATTTTATTAGTAAGTTTACGCATGTAATGAAAACAGACATGTTTATTATTGCTTACATATTATTTGCAGGTCTGGTGTGACACTGACCTCATTACCCATGCATCTGTAGATGGTCATACGGACTTGATCATCATATTTGACGTAGATATCACAATGCATAAAAGAAACTGTTATTTTACTTTACTTGACACATTCTATTCACATTTTAAAATATTAGTTGTGGTAGTAAGTGTAGAGTATGTGCAAATAGTTCACACTTTATAATCGTGACACTCTTTATCTTTGATAAGCCGATTTGATCGGCTCGTTTGCTAACCCCATCTGACGCTAAGCCACTCACATCAGATTATCACACGAGGGCTTTCAATCAAAACTGTTACTGCTAAGTAAGAAAGGATACGGTACAACAAATTTTGTTACTCTACAGTGGTGGGTTGCTCGCCCAGCTCACGATCAAAGACATTTGGATCGAAACACAAATATAAAAAGGCTCGAATAATTTTTTTTTTAAATCTCAGTGTTCCCCCAAATCTCAGGATAAGTGAGTCAATCACAAAAATAGAAGAGGAAAGAAAAATCTTCGCCACGCCGAGTAGAGAACATAAAGAATGATGTTAGTGCTTACATTTGTTTTTGTTCTTTTCGGTGCCTCGGTAGCCTAGTTGGGAAAACCACCCGACTGGACTATCGACGTTCAGACAACCAGTGTTTGATTCCCGCTGGGAGCAGTGTGAGTTGTACTTGTGGTTAGAAAAACAAAATACCCCCACGATCGACCAAGCCGTTGGCAGAAATGGGTACCATTGTATTAACCTGGGAAGGTGAGGAATGTCGCCACGCATTGTGAGTTTCGATGCTTGAAGCGACACTCTCCAGAAATCTCCGAACATTTCTGGATAGGCGGCCGAGCACATATGGGAGGAAACTCGCGTGCTAAGACGCCGGTTCAAGTCTCGTACTTTACCTTTTACCTTTACATTTGTTTTGACCATCGGTCAATTTTTTGGGGTAAAGTGATCAGTATTACGCTAGTGCTGTCTCTCTTTTCCGAAAAGATCTTGTCTGGGTGTATCCTAGAAACCAGATAAGAGAATCTGACCAAACCTCTTGACCACAGAAGACCAGCTCTCTAGCCACTTCTCCATCGAGGCAAGAAGTTCCACATGAGAAGGAATGAAATAACCTCCATATACGAAATATGGCGTTAGCGGCCACCTTTCGTTAATCATCGACGGGTTTTTCGCTAATGTGATCACCACTTCGCCAGGGTCCTATCTAATACGGATCGTAAAATTTAGGACTCGTTTTCAAATAAGGCACGAAAAATAACTATTGGTATTTGAGAATCGGAAAAAAGCAGTCTAACAAGCTGTCACCAGAGAATTTGTCAATATCAGCTAAATCCTTACCGGTTCTATAGAGATATTAATCAACTTTCTATAGTCATCCGGGTTTAAGATCAAATCTTAAGAAAAATTGCGCGGTAATGTGAAAATGCTGTAGAAACTGTTTAGGAATAAGGGGAAGCAGATTCGGTGCTTTCGACGACGTTCTTTGGGAAACTTGACGCGTATTTTCTGAGAGAAAGAACGACATGCCGTCCATACGCGAGATACACGTCACAGTTACATCGGAAGGGATATATAGAAAGGCCTGAAAATTGAATACTTTAAAGTAATAAGGAAATATACATAAGTTTGTTAAGTTTCATTTCAACAGAGAAATGAAGTTTTCAGCATAACCACCTCATCAGTTGTTCGGTCTTTCATAGGAGCTTCTGAAGACGGCACTCGGCTAGTTGCGGTGTTGCTATGCCAACCTTGGTGACTTAACTGGGGACAGTGATGTATGGGCATGATGGGAAGTCTGCGCTTATTAAAGAGCTAGGTTGGCTTTCCCATCACTTTCTGTGGAGCTAGCATTGTTGTTTCAATGGGAATACTTTATTTTCTAACGCATTGTTTGTTGTGCTTCTGTAAGTTGTGGCTATGTGTTAGTGAAGCTGTGGCTCTGTGTTAGTGAAGCTGTGGCTCTGTGTTAGTGAAGCTATGACTCTGTGTTAGTCAAGCTGTGGCTCTGTTAGTGAAGCTGTGACTCTGTGTTAGTGAAGCTATGATTTTGTGTTAGGGAAGCTGTAGCTCTGTGTTAGTGAAGCTGTGGCTCTGTGTTAGTGAAGCTGTGACTCTGTGTTAGTGAAGCTATCACTCTGTGTTAGTGAAGCTATGACTCTGTGTTAGTGAAGCTATGACTCTGTGTTAGTGAAGCTATGACTCTGTGTTAGTGAAGCTGTGGCTCTATGTTAGTGAAGCTATGGCTCTGTGTTAGTGAAGCTATGACTCTGTGTTAGTGAAGCTATGACTCTATGTTAGTGAAGCTGTGGCTCTGTGTTAGTGAAGCTGTGGCTCTGTGTTAGTGAAGCTGTGGCTCTGTGTTAGTGAAGCTGTGGCTCTGTGTTAGTGAAGCTGTGACTCTGTGTTAGTGAAGCTATGGCTCTGTGTTAGTGAAGCTGTGGCCCTGTGTTAGTGAAGCTGTGGCTCTGTATTAGTGAAGCTGTGGCTCTGTGTTAGTGAAGCTATGGCTCTGTGTTAGTGAAGCTGTGGCTCTGTGTTAGTGAAGCTATGACTCTGTGTTAGTGAAGCTGTGGCTCTGTTAGTGAAGCTGTGATTCTGTGTTAGTGAAGCTGTGGCTCTGTGTTAGTGAAGCTATGGCTCTGTTGGTAAAGCTGTGGCTTTGTGTTAGTAAAGCTGTGGCTCTGTGTTAGTAAAGCTGTGGCTCTGTGTTAGTGAAGCTGTGGCTCTGTGTTAGTGAAGCTATGACTCTGTGTTAGTCAAGCTGTGGCTCTGTTAGTGAAGCTGTGACTCTGTGTTAGTGAAGCTATGATTTTGTGTTAGGGAAGCTGTAGCTCTGTGTTAGTGAAGCTGTGGCTCTGTGTTAGTGAAGCTGTGACTCTGTGTTAGTGAAGCTATCACTCTGTGTTAGTGAATCTATGGCTCTGTGTTAGTAAAGCCTTAAATGGGTATTCTGGGAAATTAAAGCGGCACGGGCGTACACCGATCACATTACCCCAAAAATCATGTGCTGAAGGTCTGTAAAATTTATGGTCATTAACATCATATTCCCTATATGCCAATTGGCGTGACGGAGGGGGAGGGGGTGCGGCTCTTTACTTTTACTTTTTATACGCTGACTGCAGAATTTATTTGATAATGTGCTTATTTATGCATTCATTGACCAATAAGTAGTCGATGTGTTTTCACATTGTTCTCCAATGTTTACATTGACCTCTGCTGAGTTCAGACGTCGAGGTTTCATGTTAGCGGAGTTTCTGAAGGCGAACAAGTTGTGTCTTTCCGGTATTTCATGAATTATATCGTCCATTTAAATGTATTATCCCTTAACTAAAACATTGCTAACAGAAAGACAAGACAAAACAAACGTTTCGACAAAAGCCTTCTTCAGGTATAGCAAACAAACTATACACATTAAACACACAAATCCAAACTCAGAAAACACTATGACGATTACAAACGACTTTACTTGTTTATCTCCAGTTTGTGTGTTTTAAAGGAATGAACAGTCCTATTCGTCGCATTAGAATTACGTTAATAGGGCGCAGATGCGAAGGTCTGTGGTTTATTTGCGCCGTTCCGGCCAACACATCAGACTTCAGTACTGCATTTTTTATATTGAGTTGTCTTCCCTCTTCGATCGGAACTCGCTCTTATCCCCCCAGACTGGATATTCTGTTTCCATACCAGCTGCATTGTTCGCCAATCTTCATGCGTGCACAGTCAGATGTGGGTCGTTGACCGAACCCAGTTTAGTTGCTGGATGGGCGTCTTCCACCCCCAACCCACCGCACAACCGATGGAACCAGACTGGTCGTTTGTCGGTCAATGTATCCCCATGAGGTTCCAGGATTTTATTTGTCGCTGATGGGAGAGTGTTCAAATAAAACACCTTACATGTACACTACTTGTTGCTGTACTAGATATACGATCTTTATTTCCATTCCCACAGTACATATCCACATAGGACCCAAAAATCTACATTACATGGACATAAATAAATGTATCTTCCCCAAGTTGAATAAACCCCAAATTTGGCTTATCTGACTGGGACGTCATGAGGAGAATGAGCAGGAAAATAATCTCTAAATATACTGGGCCAAGCATAACAAAGATAACTGTATACATGAACAACTGTAGCTATGTAAATGTTTTCTTTAATAATGTACTAGGCAGAGCTAATACGTTGGGTTGGATGTGTTCTTTTACTTAACTTTTATGTCCTGGGCCTTTATCTTAAAGGACAACTCTTGATGACAACTCTTGTTGGTGTGTGCTACGTCATTGTCATGGCTCATCGTACTTCTCTAGACCGGCCGTACGTTAATCTTACGGTCTGATTTTTTATGTGCGACAGTGATAATCTGACGACTGTGTGTCTATATGTTCAGAATTGGAGTCAACAACGATGGCCTAATATCATCAAGCGCTATACATTTTTTAAAAATACGACGAATATCATTTTCAAGAGGACGTGAACTTCCGGTATATGGTGGATAGGCGGCGGGAACAATTGAAGGCTATGCATGAAAAGTGTTCCTTGTTGCAGTTTCCTCATATTTCAAGTCCGGCTTGTTGCAGGAGCTACTGAGTTAAGTTTTCTGTCCACACTGTGAGCTCTGTGTCTCATTCGTTTTGATCATGTTTCGATATTCCAATTCATTACGATAAATGATGATATCGTATGACAGGGAACAGTTGGCTGTGTTCACTTTCTGTGCGGTTTCGCCTTATGTCTTTTGGCGTGTGCTGAGACTGCTACGATGGGGACTACAGTTACCTTTCTTAGTTTGGGAGATGAGATTCGGATGATTACGCTGGCACGGGCTATTGAGCAATTATGGATTTTAATTCATTTGCACTGATACTGGGGCCTTTCATACCCAAATAACCAATGACAACTTTGGATAATAATCGGTAAGATCGACGCGATAGATATAGTATCAGATAAAGAGGTGAAACGGGGGGGGGGGGGGAAATACCTCAGGTCAAAATAGCATTTCAGAAAATGAAAAACGTTTGGTGCAACAAGTCTATGTCAATTGAGAAAAAGAGTTCATCAGTGCTAAATAGAGCCAATTGTGATCTATGGAAGTGAATCGTGGACAGTAGACACACAAATGAAAAGACGATTATAGGCCACAAAGATGGAATTTCTCAGAGAAATGTTGAAAGTTCCATGGACAGTTAAAAAGACCAACTAGGAAATTTTTAAAGCGGCCAACACAAAAAGTGAACTCGTAAAAAGCATAAAAAATAAGCAATCAACATTTGTTTGGACACACCATGAGAAGAGGAAAGTTGGGATACCTGGTTACAACTAGCAAAATAAAGGGAAAGAGAGATCGCAGACGACAAAGGGAGAATATACTAGATAGTTTGGTGTTATGGCATGGAAAACAGCCAACAACAGAATTGATACGATGCACTGTGAATAGAAGATTGTTGCAGGACATGATCGTTTACGCCAACTGCTGATGACACATGAAAACTATGAAAGCAGAGTCTGCTATGCAGATGTGTCTATCGTCAACGCTGTAACACACGGAACATGATCGTGATGATATTCTCTGAGACACAGAAAGTGTGAAGTTCAACGTCAAACGTTCATTTTCATTTATTCTATTGTCATTCAATTCTTTTCATTTCTTCTATTCTCATTCAATTCATTGCATTTTTTCTATTCTCATTCAATTCTTTTCATTTCATCTATTTTCATACAATTCTTTCCATTTCTTCTATTTTCATATAATTATTTTAATTTAATCTAATTTCATTCAAAATCTTTTCATATTTTAAATTTTTATTCAATTCTTTGCATTTCTTCTAATTTCACCTAAATCTTTTCATTTCTTCAAATGTAAGTTGACAAATGACTAATCTACTATTTCTGTTTCTTTTCTTTACATCTATCATTGCACACGAACATACCTACATGCAGTTCCCACCTGTTTAAATGATTATTCCGGAAGATGTCAACACGGTGTACGAACTCCGTAAAACTGACACGAATGTTGGAGGAATTATTGTCATTAATTGATTTAAAATCAATAAAATCATGCTCCAAGATGTTAGAAACTTTTGCTGCTATTAAATATCTCGACATTGCAGAATATTCAGCCTGTTATTTTTTTTATTTTCAACTTCCGAGTGTTCTTTTAAATTGAAAACATTACCTACATTACATTATCGTCCACCTCCGATATGACTAACTACTCGATCTTACATATTCTAAAATGAGATATAAAAAAGAAAATAACGAGGAAGGGAGAGCTCCAATCGCCCCATGTATAATTATTTTTCTAATGTGAGGCTAGCAACTGATCGAAATGCTGCAGCCAATCACAGAAGTCCTATCTTCTAGAAGATTTTGTGTTTCATGACAGGGCACGCTATTCGTCTATATATGACACGAAGAAGTGGCACTGAGAAGTGGCTATCCAAGTAAGAAAGAAGATTGTGTTTTTCTTTCTGTAAGGAGATTGTGAGATTGTGTTTTTCTTTCCATAGACTAAGTAAACTAAGGAGAAATATTAAATTTTCTGGATATTCTGTTAGCCAATTCGTCTCCTACACAGCTGTCAAGAATATTGGGAAAACTCATGAGAATAAAGAATTGATTAAACTGCGGTAATGAGTTTTGATGATTCACGAGGAGTTTTAATTTATTCTTTTGTTATCTTGGCTACCAATATTGATTTTCACTACAGCAACATTTGGTTCCTATCATTAATTAGGGAACAAACAACAACAACTGGCGGAAAGAGAAACGGCCATGCAACATTTCATGTGCTGTGACATGACAGCTTGTACTAGCAGGAGCTAAATGAACCTGGCTTGACGAGTGAAAAAAATCAGCCCAACCTTAGCGTGGTTCGTGTTAGTAAACATATTGAAGACAATTATTATTTGTTGTTTTCATTAAAAAAAAAAACATATTTGATGATTAATTATAATGAAGTTAAATACAAGCTTTTAACGGATTGTTTAAATCACGTTAGGGATGACCTTATTTTAAAAAATATTTATATAAGTCTTTTTTTCCCTTCCTTACTTCATTATTTGCCTTTCGGCGTCTCATCATCATCATCATCATCAAATACCGGGCCTGCTGGCGTAGGTGATCATGTCTCTCCACAACTTTCGATCTCGACAGTTATTTATCATTTCTTTTGTTGACCTTCTGCCAAGCCATTCTCTAAAGCTGTCTGGTATTTTTTCTCTTTGCTTCCCTCTATCTCTTCGTCCCTCAATTTTTCAAGTTGTTACAATATATTCCAGTTGTTCTCTTCTCATTACATGGCTAAAAAATGATGATTGTTTCTTCCTAATATTGGAAATTAGCTCTCCTCTTGCTTTGGCCTCTTTCAGAACATTTTCATTACTCTTCTTAGCTGTCCATGGTATTCTCAACATTCTTCTGTCAAACCACATTTCTACAGACTCTAGTGATTTTCTTGTCTGTTGTCCTATTGTCCATGATTCACATCCATATGTTTAGATTGGCTCAACATAACATTTAAGAACTCTTTTTCTTGTTTCTATTGTCAAAAATGGATTGCATAGTATCTTCCTCATTTTCTGGAAAACTGCTTTTGCCTGAGCCATTCTGCATCTCACCTCTTTTGTACATCTTCCGACTGAGGTTAACAAAGTTCCCTTTCAGCGTCTAGGGGAGCTATAATTTACGGTCTTTTGCTCTTCTTTTCGCCTCTGCTGCTGATGTTTTCTATTGTTTCTAACATTCAAACAATCTATCCTTATCGTGGTCGACCTCTGAATCTGGTGTTCTCGCAACATTTACTAAGATGTTCTCATAAAGGGTAGATTTCATCTGTTATTCGGTAGAGTTTAACGTGAGGAACTGTAACATTAGCAAGAATGAGAGATAGGAAAAGGAAGAGATAGAAATATAACATGAAAGAATGGACAGAATTCGACTTTGCACAACGCCATAGAATGACTGAAGATAGAGACAAATGAAGTTTGATGACGTCCGTCTGTGGTGCCTCAGCAAGCCCAACGGTTATGGGATGAAGAAGTTGGCTAAACAGACAGAGATATAGAGAGATAGAGAGACTGAGAAAGAAAGATAGAGAGATAGAGAAAAGAGATATAGAGGAATAGAGAAATAGAGAAAGAGAGATAGAGAAAGAGAGAGAAAGAGATATAGAGATAGAGAAAGAGAGATAGAGAAAGAGTGATAGAGTGATAGAGAAAGAGAGATAGAGAAAGAGCGATAAAGATATAGAGAAAGAGATATAGAGATAGAGAAAGAGAGATAGAGAAAGAGAGATAGAGAAAGAGTGATAGAGTGATAGAGAAAGAGAGATAGAGAAAGAGCGATAAAGATATAGAGAAAGAGATATAGAGATAGAGAAAGAGAGATAGAGAAAGAGAGATAGAGTGATAGAGTGATAGAGAAAGAGAGATAGAGAAAGAGCGATAAAGATATAGAGAAAGAGATATAGAGATAGAGAAAGAGTGATAGAGAAAGAGCGATAAAGATATAGAGAAAGAGATATAGAGATAGAGAAAGAGTGATAGAGTGATAGAGAAAGAGAGATAGAGAGAGATAGAGTGATGGAGAAAGAGATATATAGAGATAAAGAAAGAGATATAGAGAGATATAGAAAAAGAGATGCAGATAGGGGGGTAATAGAGAGATAGAGAAAAGGAGATAAAGTGATAGATAAAGAGAGACAGAGAGATAGAGCGATAGAGAAAGAGATATAGAGAAAGAGAGATAGAGAAAGGGAGATAGAGGGATAGAGAAAGAGAGATAGAGAAAGAGATATAGATATATAATTAAAGAAGTATAGAGATATAAAGAAAGAGATATGAAAAGTAATCGAGAAAGACATAGAGAGATAAAGAAAGAGATATGAAGAGAGAAAGAGAAATATATATAGACAGAACATAACAGATTTGTCGCGACACGTTTATCTGAAATCAAACTTTGCGACAATGACGTTTCCCAATGAGATCCAAACAAAGCATAAAACAGTCTCCTGTCCTGTAATCTACACAACTACAATCAAAATATATTCTGGCATCTTGAGATCTCCCAGGTGATGACGATTTCCTGTTTAAAGGACGCACTCTTGGTTACAATGACAATTATAAGACAGGAAACAGAACTACATATAATTTCTCAACAGAAGGTTTAGAGATGAAGGGGAGTTGCATGTGCAGCTATGGAAGCACTTTGGAAGGTGTAAGGAGAGGCGCTTTACTCCGGTCAACAATATAAAGATGATGCACCAGAGAAGGGAGATGATGAAATGATGCAAAGAAGAAGGGAGATGATCATGATGAAATGATGCAACAGAGAAGGGAGATGATCACGATGAAATAATGCAACAGAGAAGGGAGATGATGCAATTATGCAAAGAAGAAGAGAGATGATCATGATGAAATGATGCAACAGAGAAGGGAGATGATCATGATGAAATAATGCAACAGAGAAGGGAGATGATGAAATTATGCAAAGAAGAAGAGAGATGATCATGATGAAATGATGCAACAGAGAATGGAGATGATCATGATGAAATAATGCAACAGAGAAGGGAGATGATGAAATTATGCAAAGAGGAAGAGAGATGATCATGATGAAATGATGCAACAGAGAAGGGAGATGATCATGATGAAATGATGCAACAGAGAAGGGAGATGATCATGATGAAATGATGCAACAGAGAAGGGAGATGATGAAATTATGCAAAGAATAAGAGAGATGATCATGATGAAATAATGCAACAGAGAAGGGAGATGATGAAATTATGCAAAGAAGAAGAGAGATGATCATGATGAAATGATGCAACAGAGAAGGGAGATGATGAAATTATGCAACAGAGAAGGGAGATGATGAAATTATACAAAGAGGAAGAGAGATGATCATGATGAAATGATGCAACAGAGAAGGGAGATGATGAAATTATGCAAAGAAGAAGAGAGATGATCATAATGAAATGATGCAACAGAGAAAGGAGATGATGAAATGATGCAACAGAGAAGGGAGATGATGAAATTATGCAACAGAGAAGGGAGATGATGAAATTATACAAAGAAGAAGAGAGATGATCATGATGAAATGATGCAACAAAGAAGGGAGATGATGAAATGATGCAACACAGAAGGGAGATGATGAAATGATGCAACAGAGAAGAACGATGATGAAAAGATGCAACAGAGAAGGGAGATAATGAAAAGATGCAAAAGAGAAAGGAGATAATGAAAAGATGCAACAGAGAAGAGAGATAATGAAAAGATGTAACAGAGAAGGGAGATAATGAAAAGATGCAACAAAAAAGAGAGATAATGAAAAGCTGCTACAGAGAAGGGAGATAATGAAAAGATGCAACAGAGAAGAGAGATAATGAAAAGATGCAACATAGAAGGGAAATGATGAAAACATGCAACAGAGAAGAGAGATGATGAAATGATGCAACAAAGAAGGGAAATGATAAAAAGATGCAACAGAGAAGAGAGATAATAAAAAGATGCAAAAGAGAAGGGAGATAATGAAAAGATGCAACATAGAAGAGAGATAATGAAAAGCTGCTACAGAGAAGGGAGATAACGAAAAGATGCAACAGAGAAGAGAGATAATGAAAAGATGCAACAGAGAAGAGAGATAATGAAAAGGTGCAACAGAGAAGAGAGATAATGAAAAGATGCAACATAGAAGGGAAATGATGAAAACATGCAACAGAGAAGAGAGATGATGAAATGATGCAACAAAGAAGGGAAATGATAAAAAGATGAAAGATGCAACAGAGAAGAGAGATAATAAAAAGATGCAAAAGAGAAGGGAGATAATGAAAAGATGCAACATAGAAGAGAGATAATGAAAAGCTGCTACAGAGAAGGGAGATAACGAAAAGATGCAACAGAGAAGAGAGATAATGAAAAGATGCAACAGAGAAGGGAGATAATAAAAATATGCAACAGAGAAGAGAGATAATGAAAAGATGCAACAGAGAAGGGAGATAATGAAAAGATGTAACAGAGAAGGGAGATAATGAAAAGATGCAACAAAGACGGGAGATAATGAAAAGATGCAACAAAGAAGGGAACTGATGAAAACATGCAACAGAGAAGAGAGATAATGAAAAGCTGCAACAGAGAAGGGAGGTAAGGAAAAGATGTAACAGAGAAGGGAAATGATGAAAAGATGCAACAGAGAAGGGAGATAATTAAAAGATGTAACAGAGAAGAGATATAATGAAAAGATGCAACAGAGAAGGGAGATAATGAAAAGATGCAACAGAGAAGGGAGATAATGAAAAGATGCAAAAGAGAAAAGAGATAATGAAAAGATGCAACAGAAAAGGGAAATGATGAAAACATGCAACAGAGAAGGGAGATAATGAAAAGATGTAACAGAGAAGGGAGATAATGAAAAGATGCAACAGAGAAGGAAGATAATTAAAAGATGCAACAGAGAAGAGAGATAATGAAAAGATGCAACAGAGAAGGGAAATGATGAAAACATGCAACAGAGAAGGGAGATAATGAAAAGATGCAACAAAGAAGGGAAATGATGAAAAGATGCAACAGAGAAGGGAGATAATGAAAAGATGTAACAGACAAGGGAGATAATGAAAAGATGCAAAAGAGAAGAGAGATAGTGAAAAGATGTAACAGAGAAGAGAGATAATGAAAAGATGCAACAAAGTAGAGAGATAATGAAAAGATGTAACAGAGAAGGGAGATAATGAAAAGATGTAACAGAGAAGGGAGATAATGAAAAGATGCAACAGAGAAGGAAGATAATGAACAGATGCAACAGAGAAGAGAGATAATGAAAAGATGCAACAGAGAAGGGAAATGATGAAAACATGCAACAGAGAAGGAAGATAATGAAAAGATGCAACAAAGAAGGGAAATGATGAAAAGATGCAACAGAGAAGGGAGATAATGAAAAGATGTAACAGAAAAGGGAGATAATGAAAAGATGCAACAGAGAAGGAAGATAATGAAAAGATGCAACAGAGAAGAGAGATAATGAAAAGATGCAACAGAGAAGGGAAATGATGAAAACATGCAACAGAGAAGGGAGATAATGAAAAGATGCAGCAAAGAAGGGAAATGATGAAAAGATGCAAAAGAGAAGGGAGATAATGAAAAGATGTAACAGAAAAGGGAGATAATGAAAAGATGCAACATAGAAGGGAGATAATGAAAAGATGCAACAGAGAAGGGAGATAAGGAAAAAATGTAACAGAGACGGGGGATAATGAAAAGATGCAACAGAGAAGGGAGATAATATCAAATGAAGCAACAAAGAAGTGATATGATGAAATGATGTAACAGAAAAAAGATGATACAATGATACAAAAGAAATGGGATATTATGAGATTATGCAAAAGAAAAGAAGATGATAAAATGATACAACTGAGAAAGATGATAAAATTATGCAAAAGAGAAGGGGTATGGTGACATGATGCAAAAAAAGAGAAGGTAGATGCTGAAATGATGTAACTGAGAATGGAGATGCTGAAATGATGCAACAACGAAGAGAAAGACATGTCTGCATCACGACTCGAGTGTGACTAAAGGAAATATTTGCCAATCGACATCTTCTTTTTAAATAGTTATTTTTGACATTTTTAAGGCCGTGTGACCAGCATAACACCAGGCCCGTTTCTAATCACTTTAAAAATAAACTTCCTGTAACCATGTAGTGTTGAGCGAGCGTAGAAGCCGCCGGTCGTTAAACAAGCCTGCCCTGTTTTCCCGGTAACCCACTAATGTGAGCTGGGGTGTAAATGTGGGGCAGTCTCCCCCTCCAATCCCCCCTCCCCCAATCACATCAACCTTTCCACTGCAACCATGATATATATATAAGAACAATGTGACAAAAATAAACACGCCAATGACAATTTTCAAGGAAAGAACTGTCCTGTCTACCAATTAAATGATGTTCTTCCTGTCTATGAGATGATGTAGTACTTCACATTCACTCTAGAAACAACATCGGAAATTACTTTGACAATGGGAAGAAGAAAGCGAGTTCTTTGGTGTTTTCTAGGGTTAATTTTGACAAGTGAAATGTAATCCTGGAGAAACAGACAAGAGACAAGAAAATCGTCAAAGATTACAGAAATGTGGTTTAACAGACGAATGTTGATAATACCATGGACAGCTAAAGAGAGTCGCGATGAAATATTTTTTTTTAAAAGTCAGATAAACCTCTTCTTCTTTTTTCCCTCCTCAAAAGCCTTTCAGCGTCGAGGGGAAATATTTGTGGTCTTTTGCTCTTCTGTTCGCCTCTGCTGCTGTTATGTTTCCTAGTGCTTCTAATATTCTGTCAATCCATCTTTTTCCTGGCCGTCCCTTGAGCCTGGCCTGGTGTTCTCGTAACGTTTATTGAGGGCTCGTTGTGTTTTGATCAGTCTGCCTTGTCACGTGGCCAAACCATTGTATCTGTTGTTTCTTTATACATTCTATGGCGGGGGTTATTCCTAGCTTTTTGGTTCTTCATTGCTGATTTTGTTTCTCAGGCTTGTTCCTGTCATTCATCTAAAACATTTCGTCTCCATAGAGGTTATATTTCTTCTTGTCCTTTCATCTAGGGCCCAGGACTGGCGGTAGCACATCGTTGGGATATAGATTCATTTCAGTTTCAGAAGTTTCAAAGACGAATGTTAATAATACCTTTGACCTCTAATGTGAGTCGCGATGAAATATTGAAAAAAAAGCCAAATCAGCGCTATATTCTATTACCCACATCTGGAGGAAGCAATTCTCCTTTTTGTTGCCTATAATGTAAAGAAAATAATTACAGTTTGGAAGAAAAAAAAACAGACAAAAAGTTGGAAAACACAAATAATTTACTGGTTGGAATGTGCAGTTGATCGCAGCTCTGGTTTGTTTATATCTAAGAACGAAGAAATGTATAATTTCCTCTAAATATGATAACACACACATGGCTATACATTCTAATAACAATATTTTATTAGTAAGTTTACGCATGTAATGAAAACAGACATATTTATTATTGCTTACATATTATTTGCAGGTCTGGTGTGACACTGACCTCACTACCCACACATCTGTAGATGGGCAGATGGACCCTATCATCATATTTGACGTAGATATCACAAGACGTAACGGTAACCCTTATTTTACATTACATTGTGTCAGGACACATTCTATTCACATTTTAAAATATTAGTAGTAAGTCTAGATTATATGCAAATAGTTCACACTTTATAATCGTGACACTTTTTATCTATGATAAGTCGATTTGATCGGCTCGTTTGGTAACCCCATCTGTCGCTAAGCCACTCACATCAGATTATCACACGAGGGCTTTCAATCAAAACTGTTATTGCTAAGTAAAGAAGGATAGGACACAACAAATTTAGTTACTCTACAGTGGAGGGTAGCTCGCCCAGCTCACGATCAAAGACAACTGGCCTATTATGTATAGAAAATCATCATCATCATCATCATCGAGTGCCGTCTCCGCAACGAAGGTTAGCTACCATGGAGCGCCATTCTGCTCTGTCTCTTGCTTTGATGGTGCAGGTTGTCATAGGCTGATTTGTCCATCTTTTGATATTACTCGTCCGTCTTGGTCTGCCTCTGCCTCTTTTACCTTGTATTTTCCCCTACTGGATTACTTTTAGTAGGCTGTTGTGTCTTTTAACATGGCCCAAAAATCGCATTTGTCTTGTTCTAATAGTGTTTAGTAGTTCTCATTTCATTTTTAGTTGTTTTAAGACTTCATCGTTTGTTTTCTTTTCCTTCCATCCAATTCTACCTATTCTTCTGTATATCCACATTTCAAAGGCTTCAATTCTCTGTTCTGTTTTCTTGTCTAATGTCCATGTTTCTGCACCATATAGGAATATTGAGAAGATGTAACATTTTGCTATCCTTAGTTTTAGCCCTGGTGTTATTTGTTTTAATGTTAGTATGTTCTTCATAACATTAAAATTACTTTTTGTCATTCCTATTCTTTTGTTTATTTCAATTTTACATTTTCCATCACTGGTTACAGTATGTCCAAGTTAGTTGTAGCTCTGAACTGTCTCCAGGTCTATTCCTTCTATTTTGATATCCACTTGTGTGTTTTGAGTATTTTCTTTGTTTATGATCATATTTTTAGTCTTTTTGATATTCATATCTAGTCCATACTTTTCGCTTTGTCATGTTTATTTCATTAAGTAATTGTTGTAGATCTTTAGGATTTTCTGCTAGTAGTACAGTATCGTCAGAATATCTTAGGTTAGGAAAATAATTGGTGCATATTGCTGCAGCAGGAAAAATCAAAGAGACTGAGAGAGAAATAGAGAACTGATTTAAAACATGTAAAAAGAACAGTTTAGAAGGAAGCCAAGAACAGAGAAGATGAGCAATTGTAGAAATAATAGTTGTGTTTCCTTGACACTCGTGATCACTTACATTAGCAGGCACGGTACTTGATGATGGTGTGGAAGTGAAATCAAATCAGCACTACCAGAACAACCATCAACAATTATGTGCAACTTCAGATGAGGTAGAAGAAAACCTCTAAGAGATCGAGAAGCGAAATATCTGACTCCACACGAGGCACCGTACCTGAGGCGAACCAAAGATAATTGTCAACAACCATGCACTTTCCATCAACGCTTACAGACAAAGGACGACAGATAGCAAGACAAGACAAGACATTACCAAACAAGACAAGACAAGACATTACCAAACAAGACAAGACAAGACATTACCAAACAAGACAAGACAAGACATTACCAAACAAGACAAGACAAGACATTACCAAACAAGACAAGACATTACCAAACAAGACAAGACAAGACATTACCAAATAAGACAAGACAAGACATTATCAAACTAGACAAGACAAGACGTTATCAAACAAGACAAGACAAGACATTACCAAACAAGACAAGACATTACCAAACAAGACAAGACATTACCAAACAAGACAAGACAAGACATTACCAAACAAGACAAGACAAGACATTACCAAATAAGACAAGACATTATCAAACTAGACAAGACAAGACATTATCAAACAAGACAAGACAAGACATTACCAAACAAGACAAGACATTACCAAACAAGACAAGACAAGACATTACCAAACAAGACAAGACATTACCAAACAAGACAAGACAAGACAAGACATTACCAAACAAGACAAGACAAGACATTATCAAACAAGACAAGACAAGACATTACCAAACTAGACAAGCCATTACCAAACAAGACAAGACAAGACATTACCAAACAAGACAAGACATTACCAAACAAGACAAGACAAGACATTACCAAACAAGACAAGACAAGCCATTACCAAACAAGACAAGACACTACAAGACAATTTATTAAATTAGATTTAAAATAATACTGCTTCCAGATCACTTAAGAAACGAAACAACAAATACAGCCCTCATTCTAAAGTCAGACGATGTCAGGAAACAAACTCTGTAGAATATCAAGTTGTCCTCCCATTTCAAATGTAACCTTCTTTTTGGTAACTTAGCTACAAATATACGAACAAATATTACAATTGGGGCAAACGCTTTATTATCAGTGTCAAAAATAGTCATTGTTTGAGATGTGGAAAAAGGAAGACTCCAAGATATAAGAAACAATGCTTGATTTTTTTTTTTTTTTGGGGGGGGGAGGGGTGGGGGAGGGGCGCATTAATATCGCCAGAGTGAAGGTAGAAGAGATAACACAAAAACTGTTGGAAATTAATTTTGCAGCGGAAACATGAAAGGACAAAAAATGTGCAGCTCTGTTATCTCACAATAATTAAATTTAAACAGTTACCACAATGCTACAGCAGCGATCAGATGATCTGGCTTCAGAGCACATGGAAGATCAAGATGATTCGACTGTTCTATTCTGCTCATAGAATCAACTTCACTGCTGTCTGGAATTCTGCATATCTGCTCAGTTTATTTCACAGCTTCATACCACGAACAAGGGGTAGGGTTCGATCCCAATCGACGGCTTCCGGGTTCACCCAGCCTTAAATGGGTACCGGATTTTTTTCTGGGAAAGTAAAGCAGCATGGGCGTAATACTGACCACATTACCCCAAAAATCATGTGCTGAAGGTCTGTAAAATATAGGGTCACTAACATCATATTTCCCTATACGCCACTTGGCGTGACGGGGGTACTTTACTTTTTTTTTTATTTTATTCAAAGCGCGTTGTCGAATTCTTTTGGCAAGGTCGACAATCATGCAGTCAGGTGACGAGTCCAAACGACTTCCATCAAAAAGAGAGTGCCT